>JAZEWT010000001.1:21667796-21683248 GCA_036362905.1 Mordacia mordax
TCCACCACCGGGTTCGGGGGTTGCCGCCACGACAGGCACCAGAGACCCTGCGTCCACAACTTCGAACGGTCGCGTCGACAATGGAGGCGGAGAACATGGTATGCTCACACAGCCATTTGTTGTTTGTAAAGTTTTGCTTTATGTTTGAGAGATGTTGTTGACCACATTGACAAACGGTCAATGGTGTCAACAACATTGACAAACGGTCAATGGTGTCAAAGACATTGCAGGAAAGATGTAACAAGCTCTGGTGGCATTTCCAATGACTTCAAATGGGCTTTCCGCCTTAGCAGAACAGGCCAGGTGCCTCACTCTTCAATTTTCTGGCCCCGCAGTGATTGCAGGTATGGATTACACTGGAAGACAAAATTCCGAAGAAGCTTTCAGTTCACTGGTATAGTCAGCAATTGCCTGAAATGTTATTCTTCCAAACGTATTTCAGTTTATGCTTCATTTTCAGCCACTCTCGATGCAGACGAGTTTGTGTTTCATTTTCTGTTTCGGTTTTCGTGGTTACATATTTCTTTAGATTACAACAGGTTTTACCGTATCTGGCGATTATGCAGGTGTTAAAATCTTAACACCTGCAGTTACCTGGCAATTTTAACACCTGCATAATCGCCAGATACGGTAAAACCTGTTGTAATCTTATGTATGTATACTGGCAAAAAGTACCCATAGCATATTTCTTTGTTCACATTCCTCCTCTTACGATTTCTAGTCTTTTCTTCCAGCTGCAATCGATGCAACTTTTCATGCCCTCTCTCAATCTAATCGATTTGTGGTCACTTCTTCACTTTCAGTTGCTGTGTGAGCTTGGCTATTACGTTACTCTTCAAAGTTAATGTTTCTCTCTCCTGTGAGGTTTCAGAGGATCTTGCTACAGCCATTCTTTTTGCTTTTTTGCAGTTGGTGTAAAATTGGGTCGCTTTTTAGGTGTAATTTTCAAAACTTGCTGAAAAAAAGTCAATATTATATTGCCCTGGCACGGCGCGAGGCTTGACACAACAACTTTATCATTTGGAAGGCTTTTCTTTAACTGTTGAAAAATGTTGAAGGTTGAAACAAAATGAACTCCACTTTTTAGCACATCAGCTGATTACGGAAATTTTAACTCGGAAACGATGTCACAATGCATTTATTTTTCATGTTTCAAAAGATTTAGTCCACTCCAAATGGCAGAAATTTTAGCAAATCTCAATTCTACGTAAATTTACAACATAAAATATTGTGACAATCTATATATATTATTTAAAAAAAAAATTGGTTCCAACCTTTTCAGTACTATAGCTTATCCTGGATCCCAGATATTTTTACAGATTTGAATTCTAGAAATACATTTTTCTGTCAATTGATGTTACAAAGTATGTTACATGCATCTGAGCTCTCAAGTTCACCGAGCTGAGCTTTCTAGGACCAGCTGCCATGTCAAAAAGTTGCTCGTAAACTTCCTTTCGGCATCTCATATAGTTCTGCCAAATTTGGTGGCTCTGTCTTCAAAGGTGTGAAAATGTATAGATGCACAAATAAACAAACTTTGAAAAATATATATTAAGGCTATAGGGTGGCACGGTGGCCCAGTGGGTAGTGCTGTCGCTTCACAGCAAGAAGGTCCCGGTTTCGAATCTCGGCTCGGGTGTCTTTCTGTGTGGAGTTTGCATGTTCTCCCTGTGTCCGCGTGGGTTTTCGCCAGGCACTCCGGTTTCCTCCCACAGTCCAAAAACATGCTGCTGCATAGGTTAATTGGCTTGCAGACTAAATTGCCCGCAGTGCCTGGTGATGGACTGGCGTCCAATCGTGGGTATGTCCCTGCCTTGCACCCTGTGTCTGCCGGGATAGGCTCCAACTCACCGTGACCCTCTACAGGACTGAGCGGTTTCTGACAATAAGATGAGATGCGATATAAAAAATCATCTTCGGCCATGATCAGCCATTTGCTTGATGAAGATCTTGACAAGTTGCCATATATTTTAAATATCATGAAGCCTCATAGACAGCTGAAGTCAGCAACAAGTGCCCTCTTGTGATAACCGCATGCCACGGTGCCAGATTAATAATAATAATTGCATTTTTATAGCGCTTTTCACCCGAGGGTCACAAAGCGCTGCAGAGAGAACGGCACGCCAACAACAACGACATTACAACGGAAAATCAGTAACAATAACGTTTTTAAAAAAATATACACATCGCTGCAGAACAACATGCAAAACAACATGCACATTCCAACAAGCCCCTGTGACTTTATAATTGTCTGAATGTATCTGCACCTGCTTAATGCACGTGAGTGATAGTGGACGAGGCAGGGCTCTGTGCCTTGGTCCAATAAAACTGTTTGAATGTGGGTGGAGTGAATACCACAAAGTGCTCACGGACAGATGTGTATGATGAATGTGTGTATGTCTGGCACGTTATATATGCAGTAGCCTAATCGCAGGTTTGTAGCTGTCTTTGTTTATCAGATAATATATGAACGAAACACCGTACAAACATTAAAACATATACTAGTGTGGGGTTTGGATCCTGTTCGAAAAACAAAATTGGTTCTCCCTTTAACTCTACAATAGTTGTTACCACAAAGAACACGTTAAACTGAAAGATGTAAATCTTAATAACTTTCCTTTTTGGAAAAAAAATAAACACTTTTAACCTTTTTATCTTATATAGGTCGTATAGCACAATGCATGCAAACATTTCGCACACCTCCCATAGTGGATTGAATTATCGTGGCAGCCGTAAACTCATTGCCTTCAGAGCCTCTATCTTGTATCTGTAAAGGCATTGAAATCAATGTGCGGCGTCTCACTCAGCGATGAAACCGCATGCTGTCTATGCCATGGGAAACACCTGCTCCTGAGTTGAAGATGATGATCTATACCAGAGAAATGTAGCTATAGTGCAGCCAGCGCTAGAAGCCACAAGTAACAAGCAGAAGCAGAAACAACTTTCGTGATATGAGGAAATGTTGATCCCTGTTGATTGTTGGTCTTACTAGTCAAGAGAGCCCTTAATGTGAGACGCGTTGGCACTGTCTGAGATCACCTGTCAATGCAGCTGTGCACATGTTAATGTTTACTGCTTGCTGAAACCACTGGGTGTTTTATAATGTATAGAATATTGGCAGGAAGGTATCATTTTGGCTATGACCATAGAATATGATTTGTAAGATTTCCAGTTCCCAGTACTGCATATATTTGTTCACAAAAAAAATAATTGTAAGCATGTGAATGTGATTAAGATAAAGTATAACTGGATTAGAGTTAATTTTGCTTCCTTTGAAGTTGAATATTTTTATGTAATTTTTTTGTGCAATGTTATAATTTCCAGATATTTCGAGAAACATAATTACACACGGCCATTTGTAGTGTGTTGCCTATGTGTAACATAGACTCTGGTTAATGCAAAGCATAAATGCTTGCAAGGTTATTAGGCTGGCCCAAGCCTTATGGGCAAACCTGAAAAAAAAAATGAATTGAGTGATTGTAATTCAACAAAGTGGAAGGCTCACTTTTTTAAAAGTGCAACAGGATCAGAGGTCAATTTCTATCCAACTGTCCGTTTGTAGTTCATGGATGTCATGAATGAAATTCATTCCAGTACTCTACATTTAATCCTGCTGCCTTTCATTTTATTTGGTTCATGTGGCCATAATATAGGAATCTGATGGTAAATCTCAATCCCACCTGGCCCTTTGGCAAGAAATGCCATCATATGTCACGTGGTCACAGGAGTGTTTTGCAGCTGATACACTGGAGAAACTTCCTCTCCTGTTCCATGTGTAACGTTCTGCATGTGGGAGAGCAATTTTAAACTTTGCTCTGGAATTCCTGTACAAGAAACAATTGTGCTTTGTTGTTTGGAAACATTTGACCAGTCATATGAGGATATCCCGATGCCATGTTTTGTCAAAAGTCATGAAGCCATCTTATTATGAAATGTATACATGTGCTGGGTGGAGCATTTGGCAAAGTAGCTCGTGCCGCACCATGAACCCTGTTAACTGAGCTCAATTACGAGCAATTGCTGTAAAAGTGACATGATACCTGGACCTGCCTT
Source organism: Mordacia mordax (assembly GCA_036362905.1). Classification (NCBI taxonomy): domain Eukaryota; kingdom Metazoa; phylum Chordata; class Hyperoartia; order Petromyzontiformes; family Petromyzontidae; genus Mordacia; species Mordacia mordax. The sequence continues at coordinate 21,671,850 of JAZEWT010000001.1, forward strand.
GGGCGCTCAATTCACCAACTCGTACTGACATGGTAAAGTATGGTAACAACTAGTTCGTGTGATCAACCCATTGTTGTGAAGCCTTCATCTTTAAGTGTATTGATCATGGATGATAATGATGATGTAATTGTATGAAAAAAAAAGTATCATCTTGTCCGAGTCATCATTTATAAAACCCTAAACCACACAATTTAAGACATGCTAGGAGTTGGTCATTCACATCTACCAGACATTCCTGTTGTCTCTGTTTGAGGATAGCCAGACCACTGTGCTTGCTGCAACTGTAGCCTCTGTTTATTCATTAGTTAGGTCGAACTTGTTTTTGTGTTCTTTGTTTATATTTGCGATTTTGTTCTTCAAATGAAACATTTTTAAATGTTATATCCTGTCTTTCAGTACAATGGCACATTAGTGAAAAACAATCCTAAAACTGTTCATGTGGGATCTATAGAAAGCGTCTGTTACATGTATAATGCCCCCTTTTCATGTGCTTCAAAGGGAATTTTCGCATGAAAATGTGTAACTATCAGAAATTTCATTGGCTGAATGGAAAAAAAAGCAAGTACTTTATTCATATTCAATGACAGCTCATGTGGTAAGCTTATTATATGTAATGTAGTGTACAGAACTCTTATCACTCCACTGCTGCATGTCGACCTCCCAACACTTTTATTTCTCATCTCATCTCATTGACAGTAATCGCTTAGTCTTGTACTGGGTCGCGGTGAGCCGGAGCCTATCCCGGCAGACAGAGGGCGCAAGGCAGGGATATACCCACGATGGGACGCCAGTCCATCGCCGGGCACTGCGGGGCAATTTAGCCTGCGAGCCAATTAACCTATGCAGCAGCATGCTTTTGGACTGTGGGAGGAAACCGGAGTGCCCGGCAAAAACCCACGCGGACATGGGGAGAGCATGCAAACTCCACACAGAAAGGCACCAGAACCGAGATTTGAACCCGAGACCTTCTTGCTGTGAGGCGACAGCGCTACCCACTGGGCTACCGCGCTGCCCCACTTTTCTTTCATTGTTGATATTTCTCGGTCAGTTTTTATTTAAACTGGAACTGTTACGCTCTCTACCTCTTTTTAACAGTTGTCCAACGTGGAAGGATAAGCGAGTTACATCTCAAGGCATCTGGGAAATTTTAGTCAGGACACTTAACCTAAGCAGCATGTCTTTTATATATATATATATGTCTTTTGACTCTGGAAGGAAATTGGAGTACCTGACAAAAAACCCACGTGGAAACAGGGAGAACAAAGTCAACCATAAAAGCATCCGAGTTGGGAATAAAACTTCTTACTGTGAGGCAGCAGCGCTACTCACTGCGCTACCAAGCGTAGCAGCGCCAGTCGGCGCTGGCTTTGGATGGGGGTTGCTTAGAACTGACTCAGGTGTAAGTCGCTAAGTGTGTTAGCCTTGGCTGGGTATCGAGCTGGGATGCATAGCACAAAGCGATTCAATGTGCTGTGTTTACTGCTGTACCTGTATTTCATAGGCATGTAATTATTCAAACTCCATACCATTGAATTGCCATTATTTGGCATAGCAATACCATTAAAATACACATTGTTTTGTCTCATACTATATTATTTGCATTGTTTGTCCATATCGGTTTCCTTTATTCTGGCCGCGTATACTTTGTATACATCATTAATAATTGAGGAAGCCATGAATCAATAATGCTGCCATTTATAACAGAGCATAATGGAAGCGAAGATGTAGTATTGAAGTACACTGTAGCATCGTTGCTACATGCTGTAGTGAGACTCTTGTAATACACTACTTAAAATTACCATCACTAAATTGATTAATGGACGTTAATCCTTACTCTCAGAGGATAGTTTTAAACTCTCCACACAATAAAATTATCATCGTTCCTTATAGAGGAATGCTCTAATCAATTTACAGTCTTCCTTTTTGGTTTGGATTAGATTGCCATTCATACAGACATACTTTACTTGCTGAGTGCTTTGGTGCCAGCTATGGTCTCTGAAAACATTGGGAAGCTTTCGAGCAGAGAGTGATTTCTGCAAGATGGGTGCGTGCTGTGCATGCTGTGCGTGCGGGTGTCTGAGTCACGTGTGCTTGAGCAATGTGGTTTTGTGTTTCGAAAGAGTGTCATTCAAAATGGGATTTCACCACACCGTGAACCAGCAGCTGGACTCATCCAAGATCCTTCATTCATTCATTATCAATACCCTGGGGGGTGGAGCCTATCCCGGTAGACAGAGGGCGCAAGGAGGAGCTATACCTAGGATGTGACGCGAGTACATCGCAGGGCACGGGGAGATATTTACTCTACAGGCTAATTTACCGAGGCGGCAGCATGTCTTGCAAGATCCTGCATCAATTTCTCTTGTTCTCAGCAATTGCACTCCTATGCTATTGTCTGAATGAAGAATAGGTTTACTTTTTGGTAAGGCAATTTCAGGTTTAGACAAGCAGTCACACACACACTGGACATTCTTCTGAATTAAATATACCTACCATGGTAAAACGTTGCAGCACACGCGAGGTGGACTTGGTGCAGTGATACACTCACCGAGCTAGATTTTAGTGTTGAAGTATGGAGCGGCACGGTGGCGCAATGGTTAGCGCTGTCGTCTCGCAGTGAGAAGAACCCGGGTTTGTTTCCTGGCTCTGGTACCTTTCTGTGTGGAGTTTGCATGTTCTCCCAGTGACGACGTGGGTTTTCGCCGGGTACTCCGGTTTCCTCCCACCGTCTAAAGACATGCTGTTGCCTGGTTAATTGGCCTGCTGAGTAAATTGTCCCAAAAAGCGTGTCCTATGATGTACTAGCGTCATATCCTCGGTATTCCCCTGCCTAGCGCTCTCTGTCGACCGGGATAGGCTCTGCCCCCCCCCCGCGACCCTGTACAGGATAAAGTGGATGTTGACAATGAATAAATGAAGTATGGGTAAACAATTCCCATGGCCAACATAGCCTGGGGGAGATATTCACTCAGCAGCGGTTTAGCAAAGGACTGTCAAGTATTAGAATTATTGCCTTAATCAATGGAAGCGGACTTAATGGCAATACTGTATTAGCCGACTCGGTCATACCTCTTGCCAATGTATTCTGCGCATGGCTGACCCACGTGAGTGCTGGTGCGGACCTGCGCCAGGGTTCCTGGATGCACGGTGACCCACTCACTTGATATCCTGCAACAGCGTGTCTGCAGTGGCTCTTGCATCTCTCTGTTCTCAGTGAAAGCACAGACTGGCTTTGCCTTTCGAGAGTCACGCAAAATGTCATAAAGGTGCGATCCTGCACATCAGCTATTACCGCTGAGATAATCTACCTTCATTCACAGGAACATTTCATTTTTTATTTCTCCTTCTGAAGAGCAGCTGCAAAGTAAATAATATTTAATATCATGAAAGCATGTCCTCTACTTTCGTGATCATCAGCCGGTAGGTCAGTGGATTGTGAGCATCACCTACTGGTCTTTGGAAACAATATTTAAGTAAACCAAGTAGGCCTCGAGGTGCAAAAGGTTGAGAATTTCTGAACTATAAAATACTCAACCTGAGTATTTAACTGGATAATGCCTCATGTACAAATGCTATTCTTTTGTCAATCCACTCTGGACACCACGCGGTTCTCAGGAATACGTATGTCACTTTTCCCGTGGGGCCATGCAGTGCAACGGTGACCATTCTTATTGCCTTCCTACCCTTGACATGCTTTTGGCCATTGCGTGAAGGATAAAGGAACATTGCAGTAAAGGGGTTGGTCGGGAACACGTTAAGTTGTAACCATAGGAAGGAAAAAAAACGGCTTTGTCCACAGGTGATGCAGTCGGTTCACGTTCCAGCAAATCTGCAGCGTCTAGTTTTGTCTTCCTTCGTTAATTTTTAAATGGAAGCTGTGGATATTGGGAGGCTTTGCAGCACAGCTGTGCACCAAGAGCAGGGGGCCTTGGCTGATTACCTTGAGTGCCTCTCACAGCCATCTCCTGAGCCGCACGACTCAATAAGTCACTGTCATGCACTGTACCTAATGGGGATGAATCACGAATGCAGCAATTCCCTGTCTTTGTCTAATGATGTGCCTCTCGTCATTCAAAAATCCAATATTTTAAACAATAACAGCCACGCTGTTTACGGGAGGATGTATTGTCAATTTCAGCACTGCATGCGAGCCACTTGTTTTGGTTGCTGCTGATAATCATCGAAAAAAATCAAAATGATGTTCATGCGTGTGCTGCCTTTGTCGCATGGCAGTGAAATATACATTTGGACACTTAATACGGTCAATGCATATTTTATTATGCTTGCTGTGTGATCTTATTCAAATGGAAAACATACCTAAGCTGCATTACATATTGTCATCCCAGCTGTCCGTCACGAAAGCGTTGTTGTCTTGACAGGCTCTTGACAGGTAATGCCAATTTGTGATTTATCATTTAAGAAGAAAAAATATCTAAATACGTGTTACATTGTGCCACGCAGTAGATCCGTACCATATATTTTTTTACATCGGAGTGAGTTGTATTCATAATGACCTTGTAACGGGCCGACAAGTACATTTCCACACCTGGCTGTTTGTAGAGAAAGCTCAGTACATGGCCAAAATCGCCGGTTTTATTGCCTTATCTTTTGCATGCCATACAGTTCCTGAAAGCCCCTTGTGGGATGAGTGATATCGAGCTCTGTGTATCCTCACCTTTCCTCCACAACCCTTGGACGAGCGATGAGATACCCCATCTAATATATCGGATCGTAGTCTCTAGGGGTCAGAAAGCCGGTTGGGGGGGGGGTTGCTTAAGAACCACGAAGCAAGTGAAGCCGCCAGCCCTGTCCCCCGCTGAAGAGGAAATGAAGCATGCCAGCGCAGTTCCCTCCTCCCACCACTTCCTCCTCGTTTCTTCACATTTCATTGCACTGATGCTGACATCCGCGGACTTTGCAATTATTTCCTTTTCCGATTTGCTTTCATACACTTGTGTGTTATCAAAGCTACATGTTAAATAATACCCTTCTACCCGATTAAAGTATATGGTATTTTAATGAACGAACATTTAAACTTAATAGCCCTTTGTTAAACCACTGTTGGATGAATTGCTTAACGCATAGTGTTGTTCGTGCTGTTATTTGCCCATACTTCACCACATTTGTTAGTGTGGGTTGGTGAAGGGGGGGTGTGTGTACCAAGGACTGCTTCAGATGTCACTCGTCACTTATCAGTGGCCAGGAATCTAACTCAGGTGACCAATCTCGTAGTGCAGTGCGCTAAGTACTTTGCCATCGTGCCCCTGCATATGTAATACTTTCAATATTTGTTGGGTTTTAGTGCATTGATTCTTTGTTTTGTTTGGATTAAAATTCAAACTTTCTACGTCAAGGACAAGATCAACATTTGAGCCAGGCTTCTGTAGTGTTTGACGCTTTGTTCAGTATGAAAACATTACATGAATAATACTGTCATAATTCACAGACCACTGTGTCTTAAAGCTGCTGCTTTGTCAGCCGTGGAATAAACATCACAACACCGAGACCACTTTCTCGAGTTACGTCTTTTTTATGCGCATTTTAACGTGATGGCAAAGCACGAGAAACGTTTTTTTTTCCTCAGTCCCCTAGCGATGGTAAGCCTGCCGTGTGAGCCAAACCCGCATGACCTCGGGATATTCGGCAATAATAACAAATCCCTGGAGAGGAAAAATATGCATAAAAATTGCCAACGTTCTGGGTAACGGCCCTTGTTCTGAGAACACATGTATCTTTGCTATGAATGGATCAGCTCAATTATGTTTGTTTATATATTGCAGATAGTTTAATTGATTAATGTGTTGGGTGTTTTGTCATTTGTGCTTGTGTACTACTGCGAACTCGGCATCGTAAAATATTTACAGAAACACATGGATAAGCAAAACTAGACGCTAACACCATCGTCAATGTGTCGTTTCGCTGTGCCCCGTATAAAACCCTGTGCTCCACCAACATCATGACCGTCTCCACCCCCTCCCCCTCGCCTCGGTGCCCTGGCAGGCATTGTGCCTCCCGCAAGCCTCGCTGTCTCACGAGAAGGTGTCACCAATGCACAGCAGCAGTATTGAGGGTGTGGAGGACATGAGCTCGCTGGGCGATCTGCACGAGGGTGCCATCATGCACAATCTGCACCTGCGGTTCAGCGACAACAAAATCTATGTATGCAGTTTTATCTCTTCCTCCCCCCCCCCTACAGGATAATCGTGTTCAATGCTTTCTCGCTGACCTCCATCATATTTATTGTATTCCTCACGAGCAGGATGTCTATCACCGTGCCTGATTGCAATCTCTTCCTGACAAAATGGTTGATGTTGATAAGTGGAGCAAGCGAGATAGAGAACGACTAAAATTATTTCAGTACAAGCACACTGAATCGTTTTCTTGATATTCAGTGTCTTATGAGAAGTCAGGTTTGCTTGACTCAATATTGGTTGACCTGCCAAATGTTACTAGCAAGGATCATCACTTGAAGATATGGGCCCGAGTTGCTTCTGTTAAGAGTATGCCTTTGCTTTGCTCTCTAAATAAATATTGCCGGAGTAAGTGCTGTGCCTAATGAACTGGCAAACAGATAGATAAATACATTTCCTTGTTATACCGATTAAATGTTTCTTTCACATACAGACCACACACCTGGAAAGACTAGAAACACTTAAATTCACTCGAGAGCGATCCATCTCCTTATGGGCATAGCTACCCTTAGCTTTCCGGTGGGCTTCTTTAAAGTACATGTGGAGAGGAAATAAAACATCTGGGTTTACATAAGCATAACGCGTGTTATTGTGCACGGTATGGGGAAGAAAATTACGTTTGGAGTTGCTTGTTGATCATGCTCCAAGGGTCATAATATTAGTCTTGACTGCTTTACTGCAGTTGATTAGCACTAAATATTATAACAGCCAACATAATGAACGTCTGCTAGAGGCAGAGGTCATTCGCCCCTGTGTTCACTGTTCTATGATTGCATGGCTTATTTTGTCCTGGCATGCAGCAGTCAGCGTTAATTAATCTTCACTTATCAGACACGTAGTAATTAAATTTAACACAAATTATCCCGCTGCAAATTTAACAAGCGCTTCATATTCAATTATAATTCTTCTTAGGCAACTGTACGCATGAGCTCGCTGCAGAGATATGTAGCACGTCTGCCAAAGAGGGATCCGATGCGATTACAAAAGGGAAGCATCACTGCCCATGAAATGAGGAAGTGCAATAAGTCTGTTAAAGGCATTGCCTTCTGATTAGTATCATTACTACAGAGAAAATGCCCCTGCGTGCGAACACTGCCATTCGTTGTTTCCTGGCACCAACCTTTTCGCCTTCTCCTCGGTGCTGCAGACGTACATCGGTTCCATCTTGGCGGCGGTGAACCCATACAGGCTGATTGACGGCCTGTACGACAAGGCTGCCGTGGGCCGCTATGCCCAGCACCTCCTGGGCGACTTGCCACCCCACATCTACGCCATAGCCAACGAGTGCTACCGCTGCCTGTGGAAACGGTTGGACAGCCAGTGTGTGCTCATCAGGTGGGCGACAGCTGCGTGGGATGGACACAGTGACGGCTTGGATCGTTTGTTGCCCCCATCTCATCAATCCACCTGCTAAATCCATGTGCTCCCCACACCTTCTCTCACACCTTGCTTCCTCCACCTGATCATTCTATGTTCTCACTCCACCTGCTCCCAGCTAGCTCCACTTATCCCTCCCATCTGCTCCTAGCACACTGCAGGCCCTAAAAGCCACCTATTTCCTGCTACTCCTGTAACAATGTATGTGAAACACGCCTTTGGAGAGGACTTAATGTGCTTATCGCTCATTCGTGGGTATCCGAGTCATTCCTACATTGCTATATATTGACTTGCCCTTACATATGCACTTATCCTCTTCATATACCGCATGTCTTAGTAATGTACACACATTGAGTTAGGCTAAATGCCGCAAATGTGTTTGACTCTAGCATTTAACAACCCTAATCAATATTTCCTCAAATTAGTCTGGGCCACGAATTATTTGTTGCCCTTTGCATTTCACTGTAGACATACATTTTGAAACGAGACTTAAACTTGCTAATGACTTGGAATACTCTGTTATTGGAACCGTATGTGTAATTGTCACAAACGTGGGCTTGACTCTGGATATGTGTGCGTGTGTAATGAGTAAGTACAGCAGGTGTGCATGTGCAATGAGTAAAGGCAGTGCGTGTGAGGTTATAAGACGCTGTACATGCTGGTGTATAGGGGGACGTGCACAGAACCTAGAGCAGTGATGTTGCCAGGGTAACCAGAGAGACCCCACCTAAGGAGAGGAGTAAAGGGGACTACATATTTCTAGAAATGGGGAACGATATGGGGAGACAAAACGGGATGATGGGGGAGGAATGTGTGAAAGAGGGGAGCAGAATGGTGCAAAAGTCAAGAGTAAAAAATGAGAGAATATAAGTAAATAAAAACGACAGTCAACCCACAAGAAAAGTAGGCTTAAGGCTAGTGGATGACTCTCCCACGTAGGGAGTGTAAAGAAGAAAAACTGCTTGATAGGAAAGCACCACCGATTCGAACTCAGCTTAGAGAGAGTGACCACGCCACGTGGCGACCTGCCCAAAGAAATCGGCACCAGGCGGTACAGCTCCCACGCAAGCCAACTCGTCTCGACGGCCTGAGATCCAGCCTGGCACGCTTGGCCAGCTTGGCTCAAGGATCGTTCGGAGGACGAATGAGAAGGCCCGTCTCACCAGCATGAGGCCAGCAAGTGTCATCTCCCCAGCTCGAGAGCCGCACGGGGGACCATTAGCTCGAGGCCAGCATGATACACCCTGCGGCATGGCTCGGCCCGCTCAGGCAAGCTGCTTCATTGTTACATCGTCACTGAGATGAACTTTGGTCGCCGCAGCAACGTCATCAGAGCGAGCAGTGTTTGTCACATCGTCAACACCTTCAGTTTTGTTCGTCACATCGCTACAGCACCAACCAGCAACTCCCGTCATCGGGGTCACGTTGACACCGGTTGGACTGTTCGAGTATACTCACCCACAGGGACTGGACTGATAAGTGTGTGTTGTGTAGAGTTAACTGCCTAGATATATACTTAGCGCCTGCAGTGTGTGTCTGCGAGAATGGGGTACTGCGCGTGAGTTTCAGTGCTAGTGTGTGTGCTTTTAAGAGGATCTCTAACCGTGAGTGATCGATTAGAGCACTCGGCTCTGGTGTGGATGCGAGTCTGAGTTAAATGCTTGTGATAAGAAGTATACTATCCACTTGTGAATGGTAGGGCGGTGGTAACTATGCTGTTGCTATACAGAACAGCAGAGGAGCGGGGGGGGGCGGTGACGGTTAGAAAATGAATACGAATTTTGTTTTATAACCCTGGTCTGCAATATGAGTTTCTGGTGGGCGTCCTCTTTCCCACACCTCACCAAGGCTACAGTTCCTCATTTCCCTATTTGGCAGCACTCCAATTTGTGAGCTCCTGCGTGGCGACGGCCCAGCCAAGAGTGTATTCTCGCCGCCCGCAATGTGAAATGAATGGTAGCCTAATGGTTAGCACTCTGAGCTACAAACCCTGAAATCTGAGTTAATTACCCAACAACCGCGAATATCAGCGGCGAGTGCTATCAGAACCAGAACCTGTCGCGGACCCCCCCCCTCCAGATGAATTTATCTCCATATTTGGTGCGATGCGTAAACATCAGTGGATGGTCATAGTATTGTAATTATCACCCCCCTCGTATATCGTCCCGGCATTAACAGCTGCTCGCCAACAGTCTTTATACATTTTATAAGGAATTGTTTTCGGCATCGCATTATTTTTAGAGGTGAAAGGGAAGGCAATTCCGCTGTGAATTTTGAACAACATTGATGATTGACAGTTCAATTTGTCGAAAACACACAATTGGTTTTTGATCTTTGAAGAGACTGACCACTGTTCCAAGTACTGCAAACAATGACCATAATCGTTTGAGTGAACTGCACATTTGAGTACAAACAACATTTGCTTTTCCAATGGTAATTTTCTGAAAGTAGTAGCATTTCCCCGATGCTGTTCAGTTCCGTGTTTGATATATTAATGTAGGGCCGACCCTTACCCTCTGAAATGTGAAATCTTCCTTTCCAATTATGCACATCTCAAAGTAGATCCACTAATGAAAATAAATGACCACTCTGACAAGTTATAACAGTGGCGAATGAATGTGCTTGAGTGGGTACATCTTTGCCCAAGCTCAGTGTGTGTTAGATGGGGAAACTGCCATCCATTACGAGTAGATTTAGCCATTACTCTGGGGCCACTTGTGTTACGCTTGTTTCGTGCTCGTTTGGCTGGGCTAATGTATGAAATATTTAAGGAGTTTAGCAGCGGCAAAGGAAAGGCTGTGCTGCGACAGCCAGTTGGCAAGCGAGGCGGTGCGGCAGTGTTAAAGTTTAATGAGCTCGAGATGTGATTGGTGCATGTCAACAGATGGCACTATAGCGCCGACACCACCAGGAGAGAGTTTTTTTAGGCCACATTTCAAATGCGCCGACACCACCAAAGTTCATTGGACGTTTTGGGCGGCGTGGTGGCGCCGTGAATAGCGCTGTCCCCTCACAACAAAAATATCCACGGTTCGGTTCCTGGCTCAGGTGCCTTTCTGTGTGAAGTTTGCATGTTCTCCACGTGTCTACGTTGGTTTTTGCCGGGTACTATGGTCTCCTCCCCTCCCCCCCCCACAATCCAAATCTACGCTGCTGCCTAGGTTTATTGGCCTGCTGAATACATTTCCCCCAGTGTCCTGCAATATACTTGTCACATTCTGGATATAGCTCCGCCTTACACCCTCTTTCTGCCGGGATAGGTTCTGGCTCCCCACAACCCTGTACAGGATTAAGCAGGTATTGATAATGGTCATTATTGGATATTTTACAAACTGCAAGATAGATTTACCTTGCACGTGCTAAATAAAAAGATTTGGAAATGGGTAGCTTTTAGTACAAATGTATCTCACCATGTCACTGTCATTAGTATATGTGAAGATCTTTAGCTTAAAAAAATTGTGGAACATAATCTAAGGTGTAATCTCATTGCCCCGAATGGAACTGCATTAGATTAAGAGAAAATAGGCATCGATTGAATTTGAGATGATGCTCCTCCTACCCAGGCTGGTGGAATCACCAAAACCTCCATGGAAAAGGTTTGTCTCCTGAGTTTTTCAATCTTGCTGTCGACCGTCCAACTTTGATTTGTTTCCAGTGGGGAGAGTGGTGCTGGAAAGACGGAGAGCACGAAGCTTATCCTCAACTTCCTGTCGGAGACGAGTCAGGGAGCGGGGAAGGCAGAGCAGACCAGTCCTATAAGCACCAGCGTGGAGACGGCCATCCTCGAGAGCAGGTGAGCCACGTCTTTACATGGTCGGGCCAACAGGGCCT
>JAZEWT010000001.1:21705166-21725131 GCA_036362905.1 Mordacia mordax
CAGCCGCGGGGCCCTGATGTGCATTCATCACACCACGTCACCCTCAAGTGGGCTGCATTGCACGCATGGGCGTTTTCGTCCCATTGTGTTTGAACGCCTTTGGTATTGAGTCCAGCTGCGTCGTTTTACTCAGTTTCGTTTAAGGTCACAGTGATGAGCGAGCTGCGTCTCGGCGATTGTTTGGCTAAGCGCTGTCTCTGAGCTAAACCCCCACGTCCTCCACTTCAACAATCAGCCAGAAGTGCAGGATACAAAGCCAGCAGTGAGGAGATTAATGCTTGTAGTGCCAACACCATGACCAATCACATGGAATGCCCCTGATTCCATCTGATGAAAGCTCAGGAGGTTTGAGCTTGGATAGCACTCAGATGTGACTGCCATGTGTAAATAAGATAATGTAGGCCCTGTGGGCAGAAGAGTTGGTGCATTGCAGAGCATCATGCTGTACTTCTTTGTTCCTTCACTGATCGGTATGGTGAAGTATGGTGGAATATCCCTCACTGCCAACACAGTGTAGGGAGGCCCTCGTTTAATAGCTGTTCGACAACTGAGGCTGCTGTACACGCACACACGTGTCTGTGCCTGGAGAAGTGATCCCATCTGCTGCTGGTTAAAATGTGTGTGCGTGTCCTATGGTTGCTGTTGTTCTGGCAGAGAGATTATCGACAACACAGACAAAGAGAACGGAATCAACGTGGTGATGAAAGAACGCACATACCACCTCATCGCTGAGTCCCCTGAAGATGCCAGGTGAGATGCCGGAAGAAATGTTGCAACTGCAACATGAAAATATCTCACGTACACATCTTGTATGCACCCCGCATTGATCGTAGCCTTGTCGTGGTGGAGGGGTTTGCATGTTCCAATGAACCCCAGAGCGTTCTTTCCTGAATTCTAGAGCTCCTACTGGGGTCACCCTTAGTGGACAGGCTTGAGAGTAAATTTCTGACAAATAACGATCTCAAGACTATTCCACTATAGCAAGGTGGCATCAGGAAGGTGATCTGACCATAAACTTCTGCTCCAATACTCCGACCATTGTGGGCAACGAGCCGAGCCGTGTCAAGTGGATACACCAGCTGTCTAAAACGGCAGCAACACATGCTGGGAGGCAGGGAGTACCAGTAGTGACATCTGCACATCACAGAAATAAAGTTTTGCCTGAGGCAGTTTGATACCCACCCCGTACATCTTTCTGTGTGGAGTGTATATGTGTGTGTGTGTGTGTCCCCCCCCTCTTGTGTGTGGGTTTTCTCTGTTTTCCTCCCACAACAACAAAAATACCAATTAATTAATTGATGATTGCATGCAAAAGCTGCTCTTTCCGCATAGCAGTGTCAAGCGCGCCTCCTCACTCGACACAGCTATCCAGAAAGAGCAGCTTATGGAAGCAATCCTCATGCATCGAGCTGTGAACCTACATCAGTACAATTCGTTAATTGGCCAATAATGTAATATATAGGCAAGTAGTGTTTGGCAGCTGACAACCTAGCTGGGGTTTCCTCACACCTTCTTATCCATGTGTCATCCATGACCAAGCATGACGTTTGTCTCATCTCATCTCATTGTCAGAAACCGCTAAGTCCTGTAGAGGGTCGTGGTGAGCCGGACCTATCCTGGCAGACACAGGGCGTAAGGCAGGGATATACCCACGATGGGACGCCAGTCCATCACCGGGCACTGCGGGCAATTTAGTCTGCGAGCCAGTTAACCTATGCAGCAGCATGTTTTTGGACTGTGGGAGGAAACCGGAGTGCCCGGCGAAAACCCACGCGGACACGAGGAGAGAACATGCAAACTCCACACAGAAAGGCACCCGAGCCTAGATTGGAACCTGGGACCTGCATGAAGTTTATATTGATGATTGCTTCGAAAAGCTGCTCTCTCTGATTCATATGTCTCTCTGTACGGGCAATACCGTGATAACGGAATTTGCAAGATAAATGCAGCCACATTGGACATGACGATGAATGGGGTCTTTTAAGTGTCACACCACCCTGCTGTGTAAGGACATTTAGCAATGACTCTGAATGATGCGTACAGAATATGTTGTCATGGCAGGTCAGGTTCTCCACACCAATGCTGTAATTCCATTACCGTTGAACTAGGCCAGGCAAAAAGCTTTGCAAATGAGGTGCTGTGATAAATAAATCCACACTGTTAATTATGTGATGCCATACTTGTGAGTTGTATTAACATAACAAGTGCTAATTATGTAAGCGGATCATGATAGTAAATAATAAGAACGAGCCTTGGTACACTTATAAATGTACGTTTTAAAATATTTTTTCTTCAACTTCGCATGTACACAGTACAAAGATAAATATCCTCCGTGTAACCTTTATATGCTATTTGGGCAACTGCTAAGTGTGAGCAAATATATATCTTTAGCGATGGACCATCGGCCCTTCCTGGGAATGGCCCAGCTTTATGCTTTGTGTCTACAAGGATAGGCTCTGGCTCATTGCAGGTTAAGCGGGTACTGACAAAGAATTACTAAGTAAATTTACATTAAAAGTTGATAGATATTATAAACTTTATTGTCATTCCATCCGTATACAATTGCAGTATATAGAGGAATGAAATTACATTTCTTACAGTGCCGGGTGCAAAAATGAAATAAATATAAAACAAACATATACCAAGATGCCCTGTAGAGGATTTAGTGGACTTTAATGACAACTGCTGTTAGCAGACACCTATTAAGACCAGCATGATATTGGGGGAAGTGGGTGTCCAACGCCACACTTGGCCTCTTTGGTTTCCCTGAGTGCTCATGTGTGTTTGCATACATAACAAAACAAAGACGACAAAGATCCCCCATAAAGCTTTAACCGACTGTGGGGTTAAGTGCCGTTAGCGATCACCTATAAAGGTCGAAACAGCACACGAATGAGTGTGTGACCAGCACCACACTCGGCAATATTTACACATGGCACGGGGTACTCACTTGAGGCTGAGTCGACCTAGGGGAGGCCCTGGACAGGTTTAAAAAATCGTCACTGGTGTTGGCCGTGAGTGGGATTCAAACTCGGGTCGCCGGGTTCGTCGCCCAGTGCGCTAACCGCTGAGCCAGAGCTTCCCATAGTATATATATATACACACACACATTATACGAGCACCGATGTAGGTTGTCACAGCCCGATGCATGATGATTGCTTCCAAAAACTGCTCCACCGGAATAGCCTCGTAGAAGTACGTTTTTAAATAAATAATGTTATTTCAAAGGGATTTTGGCTTTAACAAATTCGACAGCAGCTGTTGACATTGTGCCTTTGATGCATCACTGCCACGTGTACCCTTGGCTGTTTGTGCTTCTAAATGTCACATGATGCGACCGTGTGTCTCTGTGTCTGTGTGCGTGTGATGGACCACAGTGAGTGGTTCAGTGCCATGAGCCGTGTGCATGGTGCGTCCGAGCAGGAGTTGCAGACCATGCATGACGAGATGGCGAACCCCAAGAACGCTGTGGTGAGCGCTTAGCCTCGCCAGTGCTGGCGAAGCATGGCTGCCACGGGCCCGGTGCAACCAATGGAAATCCATCCCCCTGACCTCCCCGATTCTCTTTTTGTCACCCCAGGCAGTTGCACACTTTCGCACCCGATCGATTTAAGCAGTTGCAGCCGATTTTTTAACTTGTGTAAGATTATGTTCTCCGATTTTTTTTTTGTAAATGGGTGAATGACTTTGAAAATCAGTATGGGGTAAAAAGGTTTAAACATTGGCATTCTACTACTTACATTGGTAGGGTTATAATGTATACAAATGCAGGTCGTGCTCCCTGGATTTCTACGTCATTTCTTCTAACATGCCTCGCTTGGCCGACATTAGTGAAGCACTTCATCAACTAACAGCCCCATGTCTTTGCCTTTTTCTCACACTTCCAGTTGACGTAAGTCAATGAACAACTAAACGGACTTTGGTTTCTAATTGATTAATTATTTATAGATGACCGTGGAATAAATGTTTTATGTGATTATAATGACTCCTGAATAACACTGTTTCTTCGCACTCTCTTCATATTTTAGGGAACCCTGGACGTCGGTTTAATAGATGCGGCCTGTGCCTCTGACAATCCAGACAGGTGAGCGTGCGGAGATGCTTCATAGCCGTAGGTCACTTCACACCGCGGTGATCAATAAATGTCAGGTTTTTCCAAATTAAATCAAGACTAGCCAAAAAACTAAACCCTGATACATGTGTACCGAGACTGTGTCATGTGCGGTCCAATGGCCCAAGTTGCAGCGATCTGGCGTGTTTTCAATGCCTTCGTAGTTGTGAGGTTTATTTGACCTTACTTCACCACGCTCGTCAGTATAGCGTACAAAGGTGGGGAGCATAGATGCACTGACTGAAGCACTGTGAATGTATACACGTACAATTGAGTCTCTGTGTGTGTGCACAGTTATATATAACTAGAACTGTATTAACCAGCTTTACAGTGGATATAAAAAATCCCATGATGTCATTTCCCATTGTGTGATGATGTCATGGTTCAAATAAAAAAAATAATTCAAAATTATATTACAAGTGAAATATTAATTTGGGATTGTATATAGCTAGAATCTCCCCTCCAAGAGCGGAGCTTGAGCAAATGCTGGTGCCGATTTCTGGCTGTATTATAGCTTGTTTAGTTTCTTGCTCGAGTGAGCTCGTTGGACCAAATGACTCCCCTCTCATTAATAAATGCTTGACATTGTGATGCTGTGATGTGCGCACATTTAGGCAAAACTCATTTGTAATCATCACGGCGAACCGCGTGCTGCAGTGCAACACCGACACAGCCGAGGAGATGCACCACTGGATCGCGCTGTTGCAGCGCAGCAAGGGAGACGCACGCGTCGAGGGACAGGAGTTCATCGTGCGAGGTGCGACACGAACCCGCGCACGCATTTGCGCGCACGGGCAACCGTAAGCACATCCATACACATTCACAGACTAATCCAAAGACCCCCCCCCCCATATAGCCTTACAGACTGTGGGGTCAAGTGCTGTTAGTGAGCACGCTTGAAGGCCAGCACAGCACACAAGGAAGTGGGTGGTCAGCACCACGCTCGCCCGTCTTTGTCTTCCTAGTGGCAAATGTTTACACACCGCACTAGGGTACGCATTTGAGGCCGAGTTGATCTATGGGAGGCCCAGGGCTAGTTAAAAAATCATCTCTGGTATTGGCCGTCAGTGGGATCGAACTTGGAATGCCACGTTCGTTGCCCAGCACGCTGACCCCTAAGCTACAAATCCCCGTACTTCAGCGTATACATGCGTATGCACATACATGTACAATCCTCTCGCACCCACGGAAACGTGTAGAAGTGCACACTGACTAACATGCAACACACTTAGATAGGCACAAACACGTACATATCAACACGAAAAAGCACATACCAACGCACCTGTACATTCTTGTGAGATCTCCACAACAATGCACTGTATTGTAACACTCAACAATCTCAGCGTGAAAACACGTGACACGGAAACTTAAATAACTCACAATCGGAGTTGGAATTTGTGAAATCCCCTACTTGCACAGCTGGCTGCAGCTGTGGGTATTCTATGCTGCGGCAGCCTTTGCCTGCCTGGATTGTGTGTGTCTGCTACCCCAATGAGAATAAATCTCTGTTCAAAAGACGAGGAGAAGTAAATGAAAACAAACCTATGGATAAGCACAGAGGAATCGCGGGAGGGTACGTGATTGTTGGATCACTTTTGGTCTGTGATTTTGCATTGTATTTAGCAGAGAACGTGTTGCCCTGAGATTGATTTCCAGCCACACATTACATCAGTTCCACGCAGTTTTACCACCCATCCAGGCCTCTCCTAGGTCAAGTCAACCTTAAATTATGACCTATATGTGGTTTATAAACATGGGCATTGGGCAGACAGGCGGCCAGGCCGCCTATTACACGATCACTTTGCGCACCATGGCCAGCTTAAAAAGTGCTCACTAGCATCACTTGCTGCAATAGTGCCTGTGGCCAATTAGTAAAGTTTCTGAATATGAACAAAACGTGACAGTTCTCCACTCTGTCAGCACACCGGTGTGTTGAAGAGCAAACTCACGGCATTTAATAATGAAATACGACGTTTCGTTGATAATTGCAATCAGCATCATCAGGCAACCTGTACCTACTTGATCCGAGTTCGCTCCAGAATAAAGAGTAACTGTTTTGATCTCCCTTATATGGGGGGGGGGGGCTGTGACGTCATCACAGGACGGGCGAGCACGTGCTCACTCGTTGCTGGGACGATGGAAAGCTGATTGTATCATAACATCCGTCTTGCATTCGCTCTGTCTGCGCACGCCAGGCTGGCTGCACAAGGAGGTGAAGGGCTCGAGCAAGGGCACCGTGAAGTCGGCACTCACGCAGCGGCTCAAGAAGCGTTGGGTGGTGCTGACGCACAACTCGCTTGACTACTACCGGAGCTCCGAGCGCGGCGCTACCAAGCTGGGCACGCTCGTGCTCAACAGCCTGTGCTGTGTCCCACAGCCTGATGAGAGGGCCTTCAAGGAGACGGGTGAGTAGGTCTTAATTTCTCATTCGATATTATGCGCGAGGCTTACTCGGATTAAGTAATATTCGCATAATGTGTTGACACTGGAGTACAAAATAAATCTATCCCGATAAGCCTATATTATTGTGTCCTATAATCCTGTGAATGGGATTCTGAGAATTGGCACGAAATAAGTTGAGGTGTATATGGCGTGCCACAGTAATTCCCAGAAGAGTTTTCTCAATTGTTCCAGTTGAAATTAAGCAGTATAGGTGACATGGGCTAGCAGCGGATAGCCACTGCCACAAAGTAGAGCTATGCAAATAAGACAAACGGTCACTTTTAGGAACTGCCCTGCTAAGGAGCAGATATCTGCATATTGAAAGGAGTTGAAAATGTTGGATGTTTATTGTTGATGAAAAGTCTTATGATTGACACCCACAGCGAATAGCTGTGGGTGTCAATGAATGAAATTCATTGAAATGAATGGTGACCCTCATTGTCACCATTCATTTCAAGATTCAGTTTTTGTCCCATAGAATTTGATTTCTTGTTTGTATTGTTGCATATTTCTAGCTTCTTGTTTTGTTCTCTTAATATAAATGCAACCTTAGCATATTTTTAGGATGTCTCAAATCACTACATACATAGTTCAATAAATATAGTGTATGCATAATAATCTGTTATAATTGATGCATTATCACACACTTATAATGAAGTGTTCATCTGTTTCCAAAGCAAGTGTCTCTCCCAGCCTGTTTTAAGCGCTTGAGAAATCTTGACTCGCTCAATTGGGTGCAAATACAAAGTTATACTTGGATCTTTTTTCACCATACTTGTGGACACACTTAATACTGTCACACACTGCTCAAAAGGTTTTAATTTACCCCAGGAGCTCGGCTATGTGTGTCAGCCCATGATCCCAACACTGCTGGCCATACATTCCTGGCCCAGCTCTTCTCAATGTCGTAATTTTTGACGGTCGAGCATGGCTGCTGTTCCCGCTGTTCCCACTGTCCTCCCTCCAGGACACTGGAACATCACGGTGCACGGACGGAAGCATTCGTACCACCTCTACACAAAGCTGTTGTCAGAGGCATCGCGCTGGGCGAGCGCTGTGCAGACCGTCATCGACTCAAAGACTCCCATCGAGACGCCCACGCAGCAGCTCATCCAGGACATCAAGGTTGCAGCTCTCCCCACGTCCCCTCCTCTTCATGCTCAGAAGCACGGCCATCTTCTTTTGCCACGACTTTACATGTTTCCAGCGGTTAATGTTGCATTGCCTTTGGGAAGAAGCACAAATGTAAACGTTGATATATATACGTTTTAGATTTTTTTACGTATGTTCACTCGTATAGATGAGTAGGAAGATGCCAAAAATGTATGGGTGAAGGGGGGAGCGTTCACGCTGTCGTCAGACAACTGAATATTTAACCTGGCCACTCTCAATTACTGGCACTGTCAAGATTGGCCTGAGGGCCTCCCCTTCACCCACTGAGTAGCTAGCACGGTGAAGTATGGTCAAACAAACTCCATCCCATGGGGAAACCTACATCCAGAAGTGAACTGAGAAAGTGTTGAATTTCGTTACACAATTCTAAATTCACTTTTGAATGTTGTAAATATGCTACTCGTTCATTAATACCATCTGCAATGTCACAGTCAACGTTAGATGTGTGTATTAGAGCAGAAATGGGAAAGCAGGGATAGAAGGCTGACAATCAGCACCAGTTTTGCTATGAATGACACTACACCACTTCCCTTTACAGGGCAATCATGCTTCACCACATGTACAGAAGATACCACCCAATCAGTTACTCGTTTTACACTTTGTTGACCTAGAGGAGGTCCAGGGCATTTTTATATAACATGGATACAAAGTTACAGGAGTCCCATGTAGCGATATGGGTTAATGTTGCATGATATGGCTAGCATCCTCTCTGGCCACCTTTTTTTTTCTTTAGTGCTTATGTTTAATACACCCTGCACCAGGTGCTCAGACAAAGCCTGGCAGTCATTCAAACGTTACTCAGCCCTGCTGTAACCCATGGCTGTATGTACACCTTGTATACAGAAACACACACACAGTACACGGGTGTTTAATGGAACGGCACTTGTTCTGCTGGTGCAGGAGAACATGGCCAATGCAGAGGTGGTGGATCAGATTTACAAGCGGAACCCAATTCTGCGCTACAGCCAGCATCCGCTACGCTCACCGCTGCTGCCATTGCCATACGGCGACGTCAGCCCCAGCTGTGAGTTTGAGGCCCCCACCGTGAAAACACGATGTTGCTGAAGCGCAGTGGATGGATCTGTATCCCGAGTTGTTGCTGCTGCTGCTGGTGTTGCTAGTGACGTTGCCCCAGCTGATCCTGGGATTTGATTGTTTTGTCCCAGGCTGTGCGATGGTGTTGCTCATGCTACGGTCACCGATATTTTCCAATACCCTCATCCTCCACCTTCCCTAGTATATTTGCTCATGTTTGTAAAGTGTTTTGAGAGGCACGTTAGATCTACATGCGATATGAAATTGGAAATTGTTGTTGTTGGTTATCCTCACACTCTTACGCATCGTAACGATCGATTTTAAACACACGGTACTACCGATAGAGTCTATGTACATAAATATATAAGAAAATATAAGGAAACTTGTACATAAACCTACACTAATAACAATTGTACTTCCAATTCCTACAATATAATGCCGATAACAATATCGAGTATCTATGTGGTGAGACCAGATCTTAACACGAAAAATGATAATGTACACGAAAATATATTTTTTTTAAATCCCAAACAAATTAAGAGCATCCGCATTGACCCTCGGCGTCTGTGTGCCGGTTGCGCCGCGCGTGGTCGCGTTGGGGGAGCAGTACCCAAGGAGCGGGGCTACACGACGCTGCAGGAGGAGGCGGTGCGCATCTTCCATACGCTGCAGGGCCTCGACACCGTGCCTGAGCCACTGCCTATCTACCAGGGTGTGCTGCAGACATGTCATGACCTGCGTCCGCTGCACGACGAACTTTACTGCCAGCTCGTCAAACAGACGTGCTTTGAGCCCCAGCCACTCGGCACCGGCGGCCTGCGGACCTGGCACCTGTTTGCCTGCGTGAGCTGCACGTTTCCACCGGGCCGCGTCGTGCTGCGATACGTCCGCTTCCACCTGAAGAGGTGCGCAGAGCGATTGGTTGGATGGAGTCCCTTGTGATTTTTCCTGCCCCCGCAGCAACCCTTGCTGACCACTAAAAATCCCCACATCTAAGCTCTTGTCATCAGTGTGTTTGCAACAATGGAGTAAAATAAATCTTGCACATTGTTCATTTTTTTTAACCAGTATTACCACTTTATGGACTACAAACTTTGTTTTGTATTTATTTTTAGAAACAAATTTAGTGCCACATCCTCCCACCTCCCTTTGTGTCTTCACCACCCGTCTGTCCTGCTATTGTGTCACATTACCAACTGCAGGATCTTGTCTTGGCTCATTCATTGTAACGTCTAGTCCCGTCATTCTCAACTCATTGGTCGCGACCAATCAGTGGGCCATAAGCACGATCTAGCATTCCATGGAGATCATATCCAAGTGAGCCATGTGGACATTGAGGTGGAAAAGGTTGAGAATCCCTGGTCTAGTCTTTACAGTGGCAGTGAGTTTTAGAGTGTACAAAGATACCCTTATATATCTCGACTGAATATATCCATTGTGTCCCAGGCTAAATAAGTTTTTTGCAAGCAAAATAAATATATTGGCCCTAAAGAGGGTTCCTTGTCTCCACAGGGTAAAGGATCGGTTCCCCGCCACAGACACGGAACAGTATGCCTCTTTCATCCTGGACTCGCTGAAGAAGACAAAGTTACGGGAATTCATACCATCGCAAGAGGAGATGCAGGCCATCATAGGCCGGCAGGAGATGACCACCACCATCTATTGCCATGGTGGTGGCTCCTGCAAAATCACCATCAACTCGCACACCACTGCCGGCGAGGTGGGTGCCCTGCCCATTCACATGTGTTTTCATACAGCGAGAGGTGGTATAGTCCTTGGATGTGTTATTGGGTTGTACCACGCATTGTTTGGCACATGGAGCAGTATGCCAGACACCATAGCGCCGGGTACAACATGAAGACACAATTGTGAAACCCTCCACAATAGATGTTGTCTATGTCATAAAAAATTTAACTTAAAATGACTGTTTAAACTCAGAACGTGTCCTACAGTATTATTAATGTGTATCCTTTCCTTCATTAAAGTTACATAATGTATTGAAATAGGCACATTTTGGTTAACTCTACTTTTTAAAAACCTTATCGATCTTAAACGAATTATTTTATTTTCATCTCACACCTACAATCTCGGTACATCTGTGCCCGCCTCGGCGTCAAACCATACAGGTGGTTGTCAAGCTGATGCGTGGCCTGGCCATGGAGGGCAGCAGGAACACGTTCTCGCTGTTTGAGAGCCGAGGGAAAGTGGAAAAGGCCCTGGAGAACCGTACCATCGTGGCCGACGTGCTCGCCAAATTCGAGAGGTGCTCCTTGTGCTCCAGCAACATCACCAAACAACCCCTAAGCTTATTACGTGGTGGTGCTGCATTAACAGCGGTGTTAGTGAACATGTTGAGTTTGTTGTTCATTTGCTTTGTAGCGTCCGGGCATGTCTCAGCCCTCCATATAAATAATTATAGTACATTTTAGGTGATGGGTGACATGGTGGCACCGTGGCCCAGTGAGTAGCGCTGTCACCTCACAGCAAGAAGTCCCGGGTTCGAATCTCGGCTCAGGTGCCTTTCTGTGTGGAGTTTGCATGTTCTCCCCGTGTACGCGTGGGTTTTCGCCGGGCGCTCCGGTTTCCTCCCACAGTTCAAAAAACATGCTGCTGCATAGGTTAACTGACTCGCAGACTAAATTGCCCGCAGTGCCTGGTGATGGACTGGCGTCCCATCGTGGGTATATCCCTGCCTTACGCCCTATGTCTGCCGGGATAGGCTCCGGCTCACCGCGACCCTGTACAGGACTAAGCGGTTTCTAACAATGAGATGAGATGAGATTTTAGGTGATTGGTGAATTAATGTCACCGCTTGTTATATATTTAGGCATTTAGAGACGGAGCAGAATGCATGGCATCCATTTTGCTCACTGTTTAAAATTTGTTTAGAATGTGTTTGTCATTGATTGTCATGTCTACCCCTAGCTTTTGTATTCGCATATTTTTTTTAAAAGGTAATGCTTCAAGGTTGTACTGAACCCCATTCTTGTGCACTTGTCAAGTAAAAATAGCATCGCCGATGATGCCACCTCGTACTCGGTGTGGCAGGATGGCAGCAGAGAACGTTACACAAGAACTGATGGAGGATATCAGCAGCAGCTCCTGGCGTCTCTATTTTAAACTCTACTGCTTCCTGGACACGGGGCGCATGCCAAGTGACAGCGTAGAATTTGCCTTCATGTTTGAGCAGGTAATATTGTTGTCAGTGACCCCACGGGGATTTTACTCGCACGGCACATGTGTGAATGCATTAATTCGTTGTAAGTTCACAGCCTAAAGCAAAAATTAAATAGCAGTATTGTATCACAGTGATGTGATATAGCAAAACCGACACATAAATGTCAAATTTGTATTCTAACACATGTTCATGTTGCAGCCTACTTGTATAAATCATTGCATAACTCTATGCATTAACACGGGTTTTCAATCTACTACAATGCCAACTCAAGTGTCTTAAC
This sequence comes from Mordacia mordax, assembly GCA_036362905.1. Lineage (NCBI taxonomy): Eukaryota > Metazoa > Chordata > Hyperoartia > Petromyzontiformes > Petromyzontidae > Mordacia > Mordacia mordax. The sequence goes on from JAZEWT010000001.1 coordinate 21,717,386, forward strand.
CTGGGATAATAATTAATGAATGAACGATCATCAACGCAATTATGCTATTCTCGTTGGCCATCCCTGTTCCCTTGCAGGCACACGAAGGCCTCGTGCGAGGACATTTCCCAGCACCTGAAGAGACCTTGCAGCAGCTGGCCGCCCTGCGCCTGCAGTACATCCTGGGCGACAACACCAAGCAGGCCAGCTTCCCCGAGCCGCCGGGACTCCACAGTGTCTATCCAGTGGCCCGGCTTCGCTCGCGCATCACCGCTGCCACCAAAACGCCCACCACCGTGGGAGCAAGTCCTCTGGCCACCGGTGCCAGCAGCCCAGGCAGCCCCGCATCACCCTCAAGCGGAGCGGGTGAGCGACGGCTCACGGGCTTCCTGGAGGGCACGCTGCGGAGAACGCTGCGCAGGCACAAGGCGCCATCGTTCGAGGTCGATGCAGATAAGGAGCGCGAGGGTTTTGGGGGCGGCTCACCAGGTAGTGCTGGAGCATCACACACCTCGCCTCCCGCTGGCGGAGGGCAGGGCCAACTGCTCGAGCTCTGGGTGAAGGAGGAGATCCAGGCAGCCCGCGCAGGCATCCTCGACAAGTGGCAGCAGCTACGGGGCCTGGGGCAAGAGCAGGCGATGGCACGCTACATGGCCATCGTCCAGGAGTGGGCAGGGTACGGCTCCACCCTCTTTGATGTGGAGGTGAGACTCTCTGCTCATTGCCAAATGCAGGTTTGTTCCCTATGGAATAATCTATAACAAGTTCGTAGAGGAGAAATGCACTATCATTTCTGTTAATAATTAGTAATCATTTACGGTCATTGGTGGATACATTTCTCCCCATGCCACATCAGCCTTTGGCGTTGTTTGACAAAACTTCATAGGCTAGTTGATGTGGTTGGTAGAAGAGAGCTTAGAAATCAGTTCATATTTCATTTGCTACTAAAGTTTTCCATGGGCAGGAATCCAATTTGGATAACCCAGTTTGCTGCACAGTTTGCAAAGCACTGTGCCTCCTTTCCAAGCTTCATACTTTGTATTGATGATAATAATTTAACTGCACAAAAGCTAAGGCTGATGCCCATTTTGTGTTAAAAACATTTTATTTATGCTTGTATACATGTAACTATGGTGGTACACAATTACTAGCATGACAAGTGAAATTTCCAAGCATCTAGGAAATGTGTTGTAAAATTACGTGAATGTTTCCTTCTTCGACACCTGCAAATTAAACTTGGTCAAGTGCATCATTTACAAGTTGTCAGTCAATTTCACATGAGCCAATGCATTTTCACCTGTGTTGCAGAGCAAGGAGGGTGGATTCCCCCAGGATCTGTGGTTGGCTGTAGGCAAGGATGGTGTGGCGGTGCATAAGCGGGGCGAGCCACGACCCCTGGAATCCTTCACATACGAGCAGATTCTATCGTTCGGGGCCCCACAACCCAGCTCTTACCGTATTGCGCTGGAGGGCCGTGAAATGCTGTTTGAGACCATCCAGGTTAGCAACTTCATGACTACAGAGGCATCTGTTCATCATTGGTGTGACCCTGACTAGCAGAATTGAAATCCGAACACCAAAGTAGGCAGCAGAATCTTAGACATGTGTAATTTAATTTGCTCAAATGACTAATAAAATCTGCCATAATTTAATTACAATAAAAATCAATAATAATATTTCCTGGCAAGATTTACGTAATTTATTAAATGTATTTATACTCTATTGAGAATGGCCCTTCCTATGTTTACATAACATTCATCTGATGAAATAGTTGATAAAATCAAGTCCAGTGTTGATATATATTTAAAATACAGTACTGTGCCTAAGCTTGTCATCTAGAAAAATACCAATACGTTCAATATTTGTGTTGCTCAAACATACAATATGCACATAGGCATACACACAAGAAATAAAATCTGCACGTACAAAAGATTGATTAGGAAAGTATAGATTATATAACTACTTCAAAGCCTGTGATAGGATTTCAATAGCAGCATGCAAAATACCCTCGTGATCATTTGGTCACATTTTAGCAATGCTCCTATAACGTCACCACTGCTTTTGTTCCACGTTTGATTTGTTCGTGTTGCCACAGGTGTTGGAGATCGCCAAGCTGATGAAGGCATACATAAACAGCATCGTGCACAAGCGCTACAGCCGCCACTCTCTGAGTAGCCGCAGCAGCACAGGCCCCATCGTCAGATGAGGCCTCTCAAGCGTGTGGGAAAAAAACCTTTCCCATCTGGCAAATTGGGAGCTCAGAATATTCTCGAGATCCCAATGAACCGGGGGTGTGAGACAGTGCTAAAATGTTGTCCCTTTCCCCAAGGCTGTGCTGACATTCAATTGTTTTACTATTGCTGTTTGCATCATACCAGGAACGAACTCACCCCAGCACACATGCTAAGTGGAAGTTGGATTTTGACAACAGGTACAGGCAACGGTGAGATTCCCATGTCGTTCATTATGTAAATATATGGGTTATTCTGCTCTAACCGGCAATATACAGCTCACAGTGGCTTACCTGGTGTAACATGTTAACTTGGATTTAATGGTTCGAATTGCCTTTTTACATTATTACTGCCTATAAGGCAAATTTCCCAAAGCTGTTAGTGAGGACTGACCCTGCATTTATATTTTTGTTGTTTTTTTTCGCTATTAAGATTTGCACAATTTTTAAAAATATCTCTTATTTCATTATTTTTTAGCCAGAAAAGTGTGTCCTTTTTTCAACTTTTTTTTATACATGACCCAACTTTTACTAAAGTTAGCATTGAGTATTTAAATTAAGCAGTGTTAATGTAAACCAATTTGGTAGAGTATGAAATTGTTACTTTTTAATTCGTTCGAATAATTTAAAGAAATCATTTGTTTTTTTTTACTGTATATTATAACTTGTTTAGTTACAGACTAGTGTGCATATTCCTAATCCAATGTGCAGTGAGTTGTGACCAAAATGATTCATTGATATCCTCAGGCATATTAAGTTTAAAAACTTTGTTCACTACTTGCGGACAAATCAATATTTGCTCTACCGTATGGCAGACACATTGGGACGTGATAAATGAAATGTCTGCAGTTCTGCTCAAACAAACACAATTATGAAAACGAGTATAGTTTATTGTCTATGCAAAACCGTATGATCGTGATTTATCAGCTAAGGGAATTGGTCTCATTTGCCTGAATTGTTTATCACTTGCCAGTATATTGTCTTAATGCCTCTTTACTTTCCAGCAAGCACAACTTATATTCAAAATGGTCACCGCTACACGCATATTTCCGAAGCAGACTTGAATTTATGTAATGCCGCCGAGTGACCTGTGAATATTTTACTTGTACATTGCCTATGCATACTAATTTATCAATTGTTTTTTTAAAGCTCTTTTAAAACGTTACAATAAAGTTTACAAGATTCGGAAGACGTTTTGGTTTGCGTTGGTGTAATTTTCTTGACTAAGTTATATTTTCGACACTGTTTTCCGTCTAAAACATGTGCAAAAATGCTATCCGGAACCAAATTCAGGGTTGAAACTGTTTTTTTCCATGAAGTGTGGATGGTTATAATGCATTTTAGCATCGTTTTGATGTAGTTTTTAAATGTGCCTTTATGTAAACAATTAAATCACTTTACAGTTTAAAGCCTTGAAATTTTAAAATGCAGCATATTTCCCCATATAAACACGCAATGGAACTAATTTGTTAAGGAACGTGATTAATCAACAGTACTTGTGGACAAATCAATATCCTAATAATACTGCTCTTAATTTATCTAGGACAGTGAGTTTCCAGGCCATATTGAGGGTCCTGCATTAGCTTGTCTGACCAGTTCTACTAAGGAGCATTAATATTGATTGCGTTTGAACACACTCTGCCTGATGGCTTTTTTAGCTTGTATGCTATTACATGTTCGTGCACAGTTATGTGCATTGTACGTTTATTATGTGTAAAACATTTCAAATGCACTACATAAAAGTATAGACAGAAACCTCTCTGTTTTTGTTTCCAACGAGAAAAAATACCAAACGTTGCCCGGGTCAGAGCAATAAGTAAAGGGAAATGAGATTATTTTTGTATGAAACAAATAATAAAAACGGGAATTTATGTTTTATAAAAATCTATTAAGTATGGTGGCGCACAGCAAAAGTGCCATTTATAGCTTTGGACTGTAGACACTGCTTTTTGTCTATTTATCATTGATCAGCATAAAGAAGCTTTTCCCATAGCCAACTGTTGATGTGGTTGCACAGAGCTGGCCATGAGAAAAACTGTCCTCTCTTTAATCAATCCCAACGACTTCGAGGTATTCTCCTTAGCCTTTCTTGATGGACATCGCAAATGTCATGGTGTTGGTCTTCACGGCTCGATGCATGATTGCTTCGAAAAGCTGCTCTCTCGGGACAGCCGCGTCGATCGCTCCCTCTTCCTGCATCGCGACGTTTCGCCTCACGTTGTGAAGGATAGAGGAGGAGCGATTGATGCAGTTCTTCTGAAAACAGTTTTGGAAGCAATCATCGTGCATCGAGCCATGAAAACCTACATCAGTGTATTTTTTAAACTGTCAATGGCATCAACAAAATAGCGGCGGCGCGATGGCGCAGTGTGTAGTGCTGTTGTCTCACAGCAAGGTCTGGGGTTCGGTTCCCCGGCTCGGGTCCCTTTCTGTGTGGAATTTGCGAGTTCTCCCCATGCCCGCGAGGGTTTTTGCCAGGTAGTTCGGTTTCTTCCCACGTCCCCAACAACACGCCCAGGCTAATTGACAGTTGGTTTAAGTCGTCCCCGAGTGCTCTGCGATGGAGTATCGCCGGGGCCTGCACGTGGCCTTGCAAACCGTGCAGTAGGTGACCTCGGCGACCACAGCCATGAAAACCTCACTTGGGGTCGATGTCGACACCGTGTCGATGTGGAGCAAAGAAGAACAAAATTGCAGAAATCAGCGAGGATTGTTATTTGTCCTGTTCCGCCATCAACGGGCATTTCCTATTTCCCGGTTTCGATAGTTGAGTAGCAAATGGGACAGTAAAACCGTCTCTATGTAAGTGAACTGTCATGATAGTGGACAGTTTCAGTTTTTGAAGCCATAACCACAGTTTTTATATCAGACACGCCTAAAATGCATCCGGCATTGTTCTTCTTGAAATCACTGAAGTGTTTGACGAAAATCGCCAGCTGGAACAATAGCACCTGCCATAATAGCCTTCTTACCACGCAAATCTTGAAGTGACCGATCCAGTGACTCCAATCCGTGTTCACGTGCTATTGTACATGCATCGCACACAAAAGTACATTCTTACAAGAGTTTTACTTGACCAGATCATTTGCTAATGTTGCAAATTAGGGTTTCGTTAGGATTAAGGTTCAATGGAAGCTTTAGAGCTGAGTGTGCAGTTTTGCCACTACTTTGTAACGTTGCTACAAATTCGGATGATGTTACTTGTTTTGCAATTTTTGTTTGAAATCAAATTTTGCTCAAGAACAGATTGATGACAAATGTTTTACCAGTTCCACCAGGTGCTTCAATGAAATGCATTCCATTTGAATTGCTGTTGACATTTTCAAAAATAGCAGTATAAGCTATATTTGATTATCAACCAATAGTGGATAATTTTCAGCAATAACTATTTCCAATTGATATCGTAGCACATTTCCCTCAATAGGGCGGCACGGTGGCCCAGTGGGTAGCGCTGTCGCCTCACAGCAAGAAGGTCCCGGGTTCAAATCTCGGCTCGGATGCCTTTATGTGTGGAGTTTGCATGTTCTCCCCGTGTCTGCGTGGGTTTTCGCCGGGCACTCCGTTTTCCTCCCAGAGTCCAAAAAAACATGCTGCTGCATAGGTTAATTGGCTCGCAGACTAAATTGCCCGCAGTGCCCGGTGATGGACTGGCGTCCCATCGTGGGTATATCCCTGCCTTGCGCCCTGTGTCTGCCGGGATAGGCTCCGGCTCACCGCGACCCTGTACAGGACTATGCGGTTTCTGACAATGAGATGAGATCTCCCTCAATATTTGTCGACACAGTTGATCAGTAAGGTTCCTTTGTGGACTTTACACGAGAATCCCCTGCAGTGTGGTTTTTTTACAATCATCCCTAAAGTGTTGTCCTTCAGCAAAATAAGAGCATAATAGAAAATGTTGGGCGCAGATTGAATCCCGGTACCCTCAGTACGAACACACACACACTTGCTTCCGCACCACGCACGTGCAGATGCTGAAAAGTGATTTTAAAACTCACTTATTGCAACCTGAACTCGTTAACAATTCTAACATTAAGTGTTATACGAGAACATAATTATTTTGTTGCGTCGCGAAGCCACGTAACATTGAAATATGTGGGGCGGTAGTTGATGTAAATAGTAATGTAGCGGAATCAATGATGCATGATAATGAAATACATAAGCTAACAACAATCTACTCTTTCACTTTCGAGACAAATGGTTACTCGAATCATAAAAATCGCAATAAAACGTTATATATACCGACGGTAAGAGTGCCACGTGGTCCGTCTCGCGTTATCGCACCAGGCATGAGTAGCTTGTGTTAAACAGAATCACACAAACCTAGCAAGTTATATACAGGAACTAATAAACAATGACCGTTCCACGACCATAGGCTGTCGTTAACTTACTTTTTGGGGCCAAAATAACTGTGCCAAATTTGGTGGCTAATCTGTAAACGTGTGGAAATACATGGAGGCGCTAACAAAACAAGGAAACTTCGCGACAGAGAGATGAGTAATACGTTGCAGATCCGGGATGGTTACTCAATTAAGTTGCTGAATCGACTGAAACTTATTATCAACTCGTGCATTTGTGGTTTAAGACTTGAGCAACTTTACACGTGGTGTGACACCGTGGCTTCGACTGCGGACTTGTGACGGCTTACAGGGGTAACAGCACGGCGAGGATCAGCGCCCACTCCGCGATAGATCAGCCAGCGAGCAGGGACGAGCAGAGACTCCTTGATTTTGATGCTTTATTGGAACCAGCAGTGCACGGGCCGGAGTGTAGCGACACACGACGAGCAGCCGACATCTTGACGGTCCTTCTCGTTCCCCCAGGAGATTCCCTCTGTGCTCTTCCTCTCCAACCGGCCCTCCTTATATATCCCCGCGGCCGCCCTCCAGCGTCCCCCAAATGACATCACCCCTCTACCATAAACACATCACGAGTCACCACATCACGAGACACCGCGGGACGAAAACAGGAAGCCGACGCCGCCCCGCTGCCCCCACTGTCCGTCCGCCCCCCACGCGGCTCCTCCACAAAGCCCCCCACAGTGGCAGCACCTGCATTCAGGTGGGAAACCCCGCCCCCGCGTCCCACAAGCTCCGCCCCCGGGTGACGCGGCTCTATCGGCAAGTTCGATCAAGCCCCGCCCATCACCTCCCGTACAGCGGCACAACGTGCGAATCCGGAGTTGTATTTCCCCGTCACTGTATCTCGATTACGGACGATGGAGGCTGCATAGGTTAATTGGCTTGCAGACTAAATTGCTCTCAGTGCCCGGCGATGGACTGGCGTCCCATCGTGGGTGTTTCGCTGCCTTGCGCCCTGTGTCTGCCGGGATAGGCTCCGGCTCAGCGCGACCCTGGCACAGGACTCGGCGTTTTCTGACAAGGAGATGGATGACTGGGTGGGAGTCACGGAGCTGCCGTCGCCAAGCGTTCAGTGGCCGTCGTTCGTCCTCGGGGGGCGCCCTCTCTCTCTCTCTCCCCGGAGTGCAATCGTGCGGGGCGGACGGACTGCGGAATGTAGCGGGGTGAGCGGAGAGA
>JAZEWT010000001.1:21725226-21740435 GCA_036362905.1 Mordacia mordax
CGGAGAGAGGAGGCGAGCGGGGTGAGCGGGGCGGGCGGAGAGAGGAGGCGGGCGGAGAGAGGAGGCGAGCGGAGCGCGGGGCAGCACGGACAGCGGGCCCGAGGTGGGGTGGGGGACGAGAAGAACCAGAGCAAGGAGGAGGACAGAGACGAAACCGAAGGGCGGAGAGAGGGGTGACAGAGAGAAGGGAGGAGGAGGGGGGGTATGTGACAGCAGAAGAACAGGACAAGAGGACAGTGGAAGTGGGGTGATCAGCTGGGCGGACGGAGGATAAGGCGACAGGACAGAGTGAGGAGAGCAGTAGACAGAGCAGAATAAGGGAGAGGCCCATCATGTCGAGCGAGCAAGCGGAAGCCGCGGGCCCTGAGGCCGCCGCCGTGTCGGCGCTGGAGGAGGCCGTGCGCGGCGTCCTTGCCCCGCGGGAGCGCGCCGTGCTCTACGCGCAGAGCGTCCTGCTGTGGCACAGGCCGCGCCACAGCGCCCTGCTGCTCTTCGCCGTGCACGGCCTGTTCTGGTGGGTTGCGTGGGGGCTACCGCGTCTCTCCGGTCCCCTCGCCGTCTTCTTTTGAACGTCGACACGGCCTCTCCTGAGCGCCCCGCCGCGTTGGCTCGCGGCGAGTCCGCGGCCGCCCGCCTAGGCCTCACCGCCACCTACCCGCCGCCGATGGCTTAAGGGCGCTGGAGGTTAAAACCAAACGGAGTGAATAACGGGCGGACTCGAGTTCCATTTGGTTTGTGTCGGCTGTGGACACATTTCGGCTAAGTACGAGTGCCGTGCACGTACTTTAGCCGGTGACTTTACAATGTGTATGCTGAGCGGCAGTGTATTGAGAGGTTGGTAAGATGGTTTATTATGTCGTGCCACATACAATCGGAGCCACGAACGTCCACCTCGAATATATTTCCACAACAGTAAATGTTACTAAGGTGTCCGTGGACCTGTCCTCTGAGCGCGGTGAATAATGCACACAGAGAGATGACATGTTGCGACATCTAGATGAGACACAACTACCGTAATCGTGGCGGTGCGGTTATACAGTCAAATACTGTACAGTATTATGAACATCGGCGATGGACTGGCGTCCCGTCGTCGGGTGTATTCCTGCCTTACGCCCTGTGTTTCCGGGATAGGCTCCGGCTCACCGTGACCCTATATAGGATTAAGCGGTTTCAGATAATGAGATGAGATAATGAGATTATAAACATGTGCTGAAAAATATTCAAAGCATCCAGTGGCCAGTTGTATAATACATACTTTAGTCACTCGTATACAGTAGCATTTTTTAAAATGACAGACGACATGTTATTATTGTCCTAAGCTGGCTTCCTTTTGGCAACATCTGGCTCACACTGACAATCAGACTAAACAGAAAGCAATGTCTTGTTTAGGCCAATCAGTTTGAAGGACAATGCTTATATTGTAGAGATGTAGGTTTTCACGGCTCAATGCATGATTGCTTCGAAAAGCTGCTCTCTCGGGACAGCCGCGTCGATCGCTCCCTCTCTCCACCTCGCGACGTTTCGCCCTCACGTTAGAGGCACTGAGCCTGAGGAGCCATCGACGCCGCTGTCCCGAGAGAGCAGCTTTTCGACGCAATCATCATGCTGATATTATCGATGCTTTTTGTTTGCATATTTTGACACAAATGTGTGTGGCGCTTGTAAATAGACACTTTGTGACCTTGGCAGGTGAAAAGTGTCTCACTCTGAAAAGTGTCTTTTGGTATTTTAAGATTTGAACACCGGTATAATTGCCAGAAATGGTAAAACGCTTTTATATTTTTAACATGTTATTAAGCTGTGTTACAGGCCAGCCTTTATACTAGACACAAAGGCAATTTCATTAATTTTGTATGGAATTGTTAAACCTACGTTGAGCGGTGGTTTACATCATTATATTTGGGCTTTAGGTACAGTGGCTGTGCGAGGACAGGATACGGTTCCACTTGACATTTCGATGGATGTCATTGACTTGAGTCGTTCCAGCTGATAAACCCCGCACTCACATAGGCGCTGGGAACCCTTTGGCGGCACAGCTGGAACAATCTCAGGCGTGCTAGGACAGCACATAAGTATGTGGTGCATGAAACAAGGGTCTTGACTGTATATTCTAGTGGTGGTCTCTCAGTAAATAATTAACCGGGAAGATAGTTGTTTATTATTACAGCACAAAATAATAATAACTACATTTATAAAGTGCTTTTCACCTGAGGGTCACAATTCACAGTGAGCTTGCCACGTCTGGATGCTAATTCCTGCGACACAACAAACGTCCAAAGTGACATGACATCACAGTGTAATGTGTCATGTTATATTAACTGTATACACAATTGAACATGACTACTAATTTTAACTTTTTAGACTAACTGAACTTTTAAATATATACTGTGCTTGGAATGTTACCACCTATATTCCATTCCAGGCCATGGTTAACATCATTATCGTCACAATAGGTTTTACCGTATCTGGCGATTATGCAGGTGTTAAGAACTTAACACCTGCATAATTGCCAGGCAATTGCCAGGCAATTATGCAGGTGTTAAAATCCCAAACACCAAAATAGACACATTTTACAATGTGTCCAGTTTGCAAAAGCCACACATACTAGTGGCAAAGTATGCAAACAGGTAGCTTTGATAACCTATGCATTGTCCTTCAACTGACCGACCTATTGTGATCTTATATTTGTATACTGGCAAAAAAGTACCCATAGCATCATTATCGTCATCCACCCATTATCTAATCGCTTGTCCATCATCATTAATAGCCGCTTAATCTTGTACAGGGCTGCAGGGGCCAGAGCCTATCCCGACAGACAGGATGCAAGGCGGGCTATACCCACGATGTACATCGAAGGGCACTTGGGGCAATTTATTCAGCAGGCCATTTAACCTAGGCAGCAGCGTGTGTTTGGGCGATGGGAGGAAAGCGGGGTACCCGGCAAAAACCCACTTGGACACGGGAATACGCAAGCTTCACGCAGAAAGGCACCCGGACTGGGAATCGAACCAGGGACCTTCTTTCTGTGAAGCAACAGCGCTACTGCGCTTCTGCGCTTCTGCGCTGCCTTATGGTCAATATCCGTGGCAAGTAATATCTGAAGTTGGCCTGGGTCAACCTGCCCCCACCCCCACTTCAACTAACACTGAAGTATGATCAAATATAAGTTCTGCTACTCGAATGAAGTAAGAATACTTTTAAGTCATAGGTAAATTGTCAGAGGGATGTATATTATTATTGTGAAAAAAAGTTTGGTACTGTACTTTTATTGAAGTCACTTTTAGCAGGTGCGTCACTGCATCAAATAATAACATAAGTGAGAAAGTTCATGTGCACAGGCAGTGCAATTTATGGATATGATGCCTAAATACTGCGTTTGATGTTTCTGTATTTTCCAGGGTTATATCGAAGATGACTCTCACATTCAGGCCATACTTTGTACTGGCATCATTTCTGCTGCTACTCATATCTATAGAGTCATGGAAGTATAGAAAGTGGCCCAAAATACCCAGCATGTTTGGTACGTACTCATTAATGTTACCTTATAATACTGTATAGACCACAAATAAAGTTTTTTTTCCATGTTATAAAATGTTCTTTTGTTTTATTCAGGGAGACGGAGAGATGACTCGCCAAATGAAAGGTATTTTAATGATGCAAACTTCACATCTTTAGAAATACTTGATGCACAGAAGAAATGCTGTCACAATACACATTGTAGTTTCATTTCTGGTGTCATTCGTATATACTCTCAATTTTAAGACAAGTAATTATTAAGGTTTTAAAATTGTGCCGTCACTTATTAATGTTTTATATGTATTAACTTGCAGTTTACGTTGTGATGTTTGTCTTTCATTCTTAGACTAGACGAATGTGTGATCAGGTGTTGTTCAAGTCATCACTCTGGCTAGCTGCCATATTGTAAAGTATACTCAGAACGTATTTAAAGAAACGCTCTCATTACTGGGCAATTTGAAAAAGAGATCTGTTTAGCACATGCTCGCTAAGACGGTCGTGTTTCAGGTCCTCTTTTACACAGTCCCATTAGTATAGTTTCGTAAAGTGCTGTATTTGTATAACGAGCGTATTTCCATGTCAACGCCTATTGCAAGCTTTCCGAAAAACTAAGCACTGTGTGGATCCGCTTACGTTTGGGCCCTGGGCAATGCTGACTCATAAGTTGGGGGTGGAGCAGGAGGCATTTGCTACCTGTGGAAAAAAAGGTTACTATAGCACCGCCACAGCGGGGAAAAAAATAAGTTTGAACATGACCACTGCTGAATTTGATATTTAGTATTTCAGCACAGTGATAATTACGTAGCTGATGCATTCATTTTTGTTTTGCTATGCAAAGATTTTTATGATAGAACATACATGCTTGTTGTACTGTATGAACGATCAAGAGTACAGTACATATTTTAAAGTAAAAATCTTGCGCTTACACTACCGTAAAGTACTAATGTAATTTTAAATGGCTCGGTTAATGAGACTTGTTCTTCTTAGCTGTTCTTTTGGGATAGCCGTGTCGAGTGTTCCTTCTTTATGCTCGCAACGTTTCATGACGTTTTGTCTCCCACATTTGACGTTTTGGGTCTTGTTTTTTGATGGGAGGAGGCTCATGTGACTAGGCTTTATGGGGTTAAAGTTTCTAGTGAGTAGATTAACACATGCACGCGTGTGTTTGCACGTATACGCACAGCTGGACAGTAGTTCACCCTGATCTGCTGAGTGTGCCGGAGCTGTGCCATCGGTTAGCGGAGACTTGGATCTCCCTCCTTACCTGCCTGCGCAACATAATCGCTTATAAAGGAAAAAATCCTGGAAAGGTAAGCAAACATTTTCCCCATCACACTTCTGGCATAGTGATCTGATTTGAGTTGATTCTGATTGTGTGCATCTGTCTCTCCTCTGACACAGTTCACCCTGATAGTTTGCATCTGCTGTGCAGTGCTGGCTGATGTTGGACGCCGTGTGCCTGGTATTGTAGTCTGCTATCTCATCTGTAAGTATTCAAGTGTCAACCAGAAAATAACAATTACAATTTCTTACCATGAACATTTTTACTCAACAGCTTTACTCCCTTGTTTACAGCTTTCCGTAACAACCACACTAATGTCATTATTGTGCATAATAAGACTCAATTTTGTTCACCTGCAATGAGTGTAAAATCAAATGTTTATTTTTTGCTGTTCATGTAGTGGTAGCAGCCCTCCTCTGGCCACTGGCTTCATACTACGGTATAGGACACAAGATGCACCACCTGTTTGATGGACTTCTTTACATGCTGGATTACAGCCGACAGGCGCTAATCGCTCGCAGATCAGCAGGGGGAAGAAGTAAGCTGGCATGATTACGTCTATAGCATGTTTACATACATTTTTCTTGGTGCATGTCAGATAAGATAAAGCACTGTCTGTTATGTCGAAAATCACTGCCATGACATGCCAAATATCATTGAATTCTTTAAAGCGACAAAAAAAATTTGATATCTTTTTTTCTGTCATGTTTTGTTGTTAAACTAAAATGTATTCTGTACATTTAAATTTCAAGGAGAAGATGAAAAAGGAACATTGGATGAAGATGAGGTGGAAACTGACAGTGAAGATGAGCTGGCTGCTTTCTACCCAAAGGTAATCACACCACTAGGCAATTTATCTGCTTGAAGTGTAAAAACCACATTTACAAATAATTGAAAACAAATAATTGCCTTTCATTTTAAATGAGTCAGAAATGTCTATTTTTGCTCTGTAACCACTCTGATGTGTCGCCTGCTCCACCCCGATCTGGGGCACAGCTGGACCCCGCCACAGTTGAAGAGGCATTGGCTCTGTCTGAGTCGGAGCCGTCGGATGACGAGGCGTCGTACCGTGAGGCCGTAGGGCTGGGTCTGATGAGAGGAGGCACACCGCAGCTTACAGATGCCTCCGATGGTGCATATCTATTATATTTAAGTGTTTACGAATACTTGTTTCGCTTTTGTGAGATGGTGGTGTGTGCGATGTTATGCCTATACATTTAAAAGCCCTTGATATAAAAATCTTGGAAAAGACTTGCATATTCGTATATTCTGAAATGTAAAAAAACATGCCAAAGTTGTCATACATTATATTGATGTGCAAAATTTTACGGTTAACTTTCAGAAATCTAACAATTTTGGAAATTGTTGTTTGGTATCTGCACATTACCAAATAACCTTTGTTGTTCTACCTTCCCATCACGGCCACATGATTTGCTAATGTGATAGAAGACAGATTACATATACTGATGTAGGTTTTCACAGCTCGTTCTTTTGGGATAGCCATGTTGAGCGCTCCCCCGCCTTCATGATGCTTTGTCTCTTACTGGGACTGTTTACGCTTAATGAAGCCTCCATCGTGGTAAGCGAAACGTCTTTACCAAACATTGCAGAGATGAGAGGGGGAGATCGCTCGATACAGCTATCCTGAAAGATATGCTTTGGCAAGCAATCAACAGGTGACATATGTAATAATGAAGGAATGCCCACATTTTGGTGTTTTCAGACATGGAGCATCACAGCCAGCACAGCGACCTGGAAGACACGTTTGCGCGTGACTTGGCCGCCTTCCCATCAGAACGAGGCGGGGTGGGCCTGGATAGTGATGATGATGACACTCTGGGAATCCCCAGCATTCTGGAGACACTGCCCAGCCGCCCGCGCACCGACTCTCTACACCAAAGCGTGCCAGCCGATGGTGAAGACTACTACGACTCGGACACTGATGCTATCAATAGCGAAATGTCCATGAGCGGGTTGCCCTCTCCCGATGACTTTGTGGGAGATAGGATACCTGAGGATGTCTTCCTGCCTACTGATGATGGTACAAGCATGGCGGACTGTGAGGAGGAGCAGCGCAGTTCGTTGTATATGGATGACAATAGCAGTGGAAATCTGGCAAACGAAATCGTAAATGCGGCCTTCACAGCTATGGTGAGGAACACCCTGTCAGCGCTCACAACCAACGAGTCAACCTCATCCGACTCCCGCCCGGCAACATCTCAAAGCCATGCAGCACCGGCAGGCAGGTCCCGGCAAACCGCCGCCCTCAGAGCTGAAAAGGGTAATCGGCGGCACCACACTCGGGCAACGGTTGCTGCAGCTGCCGAGCGCATTCCTATGACTGCTGCTGACGCGGAGAGCTTTTACGCGGACACAGACGAAGAGGCGGATGAGATGAACGACGGCTTCGAGCTGCTGGACCAGGCAGAGCTAGATCGCTCTGACACGGACGGGCAGCACGGCCGGGAAGGGCGAGCCTCAGGAGGCAGTGTTCAGACTCGCGGCCAGGGCTCCGGCTTCCTCTCCAAGCTGCTGCGCAAGCGGCACTAAATCCCCCACACAGGTTGACCCCTGCTCCTTGTAGCCCAGAATAACCTCTTTAATCGCTTTTTTTTTCTATTGTGACTTGCTATATTTTATCACGACACTATCTGCAAATGCAACATTAGCAGTGGAAATGATCACCATCACTGGACTTGCCTTTCACTTGAATACAGCTTCTGAACAAATTAATGACAATGTTACTTAGTTAAAATGCTCACAAGTATTAAAGATATTGTTTAGACATTGGGTATAAATGTCTAATAGAAATGGATTTTTTTCAATGGCAGTTGGACACACCATTGCACTTTGGCAGAAGCTAGTGTTTTTATTTCTTACAAGTTTAGCAGCAATTCATGGGTTGTCTAGACCAGTATTCTCCAGATGGTGGTCTGTGGGCCACGTGGCTCTTGGAGTGATCCATTGAGCTTTGGCTGCCAAGAAGTATAGATATATACATTTCTGAAATAGTAATTAAATAATAGATAAGCAAGAGAGGTAATTGTAGACAGGAAATTAAGTTAAGCGATTGTGAGATAAACCTGGAGACCAGAGGAACTAGTCAACTTGTAAAGGATAAATCAGAAACATAGACAATGACAAAAAAAAGTTGAAAGGACAAAAAAACATCTTGAGGAGGTGTGTGCTGCGTATTACATGGAGAAACTAAAAAAAGAAGACATGGATCAGTAAACAACTGTAGGTTGTAAAATCTGTATGATATTAAAAACGGTAAGAGGACTTGAGAGTAACACGTCACAATAGGGGTAACGATGCAGTGGCAGTCGAAGGTGGAAATACAATCCACTACGTCATTACCGTGGAGATGAAGCGATGATGTCGTGTGTTCAGGGTCAAAATGGATTGTTGCGTTGCATGACTGAGGGGCAGCGATGTCTTGTGGGTCCGGCCTTCATCCAAAATACAACGTTGCTCACGTGCAGGTGTTTTTCATGTCACGGCACAACGTGACATCGTAATGTATGCATGTGTGACACGACGCAAAGAGATGTAATATAGATATCACGTGGCTCGCCAGCACACTAGTTGTATTATGTGGCTCGCTAAAAGGTGTAGTTGAAGAACTCTACTGTATACCATACTTTAAGCATATATTATTGTGGTGCAATATGCCCACTGTTTATAACATTGTGTAGTGTGGTTTAGTACATGCCTGCTTTGCAGTATTATATAAAACAGCGCCATACAATTTGACCTTAATGCATGCTATATAAGGACTGCATTACACATCAAGTCTCGCATTGCTCCTCTCAGAATGCTTTTTCAGCCACGATTGGACTTTCTTTAAATACACGTGCAGTTTTATGAGAAGGTGAGTTTGCTTCTAAAACTTTTTATACGCTTGTAGAATAATTGTGCATTTCAGGTTTTCAGCTTTGGGTATGCATGTCTTCCCATAAACCCATATAAACTAGTGTTGCACAGTGTGGTTAAATAAAATAAGATGGTACTATTGCTCGTGATAAATGTATACATGTGTTTAATGATGTAACAAATGACATGTCACAATGTCTTCAGTACAATTACGCGTACCACACATTCACTGGTTTCATTACAAACATCACAGGTTAACCACTGTTAAATGGCTTTGAAATGTGTACATAATGCTTTGTAAATTCATACATATGCTATACTGCACAATATATTTTCTCATCTACACTTATCTGCCGATGTTTTAAAATGACCTTTATTATGTTAATGCTAAGTATCAAGCGATTTAAGCTGATATCTGGCAATGTGTGTGTGGCCAGGTTTAAAAAATGCTGACTTTTTATGAATTTACACAACCGTAACCACTACAGCAAAAACAAGGCCTGTTTCACTGTTTTACCAATAGATTTCCCAACATCACTATTACAGTTTGGATGGTGGCACTTTCACATGTCCATCAGAATCCTTTGCAGCCACCTCTATTTTTGGTGCGGGCATCTTCACGTGATCTGTAGATGGGATCAAAATACGACATTACAGCGGTATTGCAGTGGAAGAGTTAGTAGCCTGCATTGTTGATAATTACTGCTGTGTGATGGTATATTGTGACTTGTGTGCGAGTGCTTTAGCATGTCACCCGTGGCTTGATTTTATGTTCTATTGCCTATCCTGCACTTTAAGAAAGGTTAAATGAATTACAGTCTAGTCTTATAGTGTCAATGCAAAAGCATCTCTAATAAGCAAAATTATACTTTGCTCTAAGTGGGGCTGGAGCATCATCACACTTATTAAACATTGCCTTATGGTGTATGGGTAGCTTGTTGCCATTGAAGAGTTGCTTTGCTTATTTCTATAGCCACTTTTAATTTAGCTTATTTATTTAAAATAAAATGTACAGAACATTTGCAGCTATGTAATATTGATTTAAATATATGTAAAGCAAATGAGTGATGTTAAAACATTTATTAAATTGCAATGTGCTGCTCCACATCTTGTACTACTGCGTGTTTATCACCCTCACACCTGGAATATCCCACGGTGATTGGTACAAGCTCTGCGCTGCATCCACTTTCACTGTTGCCCCAGTGACGAAGGACGCGGCAGATGACAACAGGAAGCAAACGACAGGCGACACCTGGGCAGACATGTAAACTGTGATTAATCTCCAAACATATTTTTTCAACATACTTTAAAAAAAAGAGTGTACGTACTTTTTCAACACGTGCTGTTCATACAATAGAAGTAGGATTATAAGCATGCTCCTTGGAAATGAGTCCAGTTGTGCTACAACTTGAAGTCGTGTGTATCACGTTGCCCTTTGACTTTCCCCTTATTAGTATAATGTAACCATATGTTGCCTGCAGAAGTGAGTTGAGAAATTTAACCTGAAAGGTATGTTTGTGTTAGCCAATTAGTTCATTTAACTACAGAGGGCAAATTTAAAAGTTATGCAATTGCCAAATGTTGAGATGAAAGTTTGATTTTGATGGCATATTTGAACATTTAATAGCTTTGGAGATTAGCTGTGTACTGTGCATATTCACAACTTAATGGTCACTGGCTTTTGTGTTTTCTGATTTTAAATAGTTGTATGGCTACTGGTAATTCTGGATCTAACATGTAATGACATACCTCCTCTGGCAAACCAAGCCTCTTTGCAGGAATCCTTGGTTTCATCATATCGAATGGAGATTCTGACAAATGCTTGTAGTTTTGAGATGCAGTTTGGGAAAAGATTGTTCCCTGCCAGTGCAATAGAGAACATAATTACTTTAGTGCACATGTAAACAACACAGAGAATTTAAGACATGTTCACCATAAAATACTGCTGAAAGGACAGGACAAGAATATCGTGTTTTTCCACATTATTATGAGACTGCTAATTTTCACGTTTACAGTCTGAAGTCAATGGTGGAAGAACTGTATTCCTTGGGGGGCACGGTGGTGTGATAAGGAGCACTGCGGCCTCAGCAAAACATTCCTAGCTCAGGTGCCTCTCTGTGTGGAGTTTGTGTGTTCTCCCTGTATTTGTGGTGTGGGTTTTCACCGGGTACTTCCTCCCACAGTCTAAAGACATGTTCCCAAGGTTAATTGGCCTAACTAATTTGCCTCCCGTGCTCTGAAATATTGGAACTTGCCAACCCCTCCCAACTGGACAACTGTTAAAAAGAGTTACATAGGTCAACGGTTCCAGCTTAAATAAAAAACTGACTGGATGGGAAGGAGAAAGTCACAGAACAAACAATACTGTCATGACAAAATGGTATCCCAATACTCTTAATGTATTTGGCTGAACGTTCTCTTCTAGGAATGTTCTGAAAGAGAATCTTGGGAGTTGATTCGATTTTTCAACTTAAAGGGAACTATGATATAGGGTGGAGTAGTGGCATAGTGGTTGGTGCTCTGCGCAATGAACATTATATTCTGAGTTCGATTATCAGTTTGAACTAACATGTGGCAAGTGATCTTAGAATAGCTTCTGCCAGTTTGTTTCATCAATGTGCACCAGCATGGTTACATATTGTAATATAAAAACCCATGACTGACATGGTTTGAAGAAGCAGACATCCCTTGGCAAATTGAGAAGGGACGGAGTTAATTTTATTTTGAACCACACTTTGTCCGAAAAAGCAGCTGCACTGCACAGGCTGGGAGCACAGGAATGACAAGAGGCTCTGATTGTACCGGCGCAACAGCGTTGATGCGGACACCACTGCTTGCCCACTCGATGGCCAGGCTCTTGGTGAGGTTGTCAACGGCGGCTCGTGCCGCGCCCGTATGTCTGGGAACGCGACAATACAAGCTCAGTTGGAAATATTAATGCGCGACAAACCAAGCACATGCCTAGCGGGAGCTTGCAGTAAAAGGCTATTTATTCATTAATACTGCAATAAAATCTTGCTTGTATTTTGCTGCCTGGTGAACTCATACAACCCAAAGCTTCAATGCAAGCAGATTTATTAAGCTGGTATATTGCCAGGAGATTGAAGCGCAGCAAATAGTTTCGTCAAAATTATTGTACAGAGTTTTTTATCCGATTGGGTTTTCTCCAGGTACTCCAGTTCTTGAATACAAAATACTCATTGAAACGAGAATTTATCAAACATAGCGCGTGAAAAAGTGTCATGAGTCTCTGAAGCTTTTCTGATTAAACAGGATCTCATAACTTAACAGGTGGAAAAACACATCAAATGTGGTTGGAATATGTACATCTCGCAAACACTACTGCATAGGCAAGAAATGAAATGTACTCACGACATTCCTGGAAATCCTTTCCACATGTCAGCAATAATATTCACGATGGCTCCACCGTGATCCTTCATCCACAAGTTGTACACTGTGCTATACAAAGGACTTATTATAGAAGGCAATATAAGGAAATTGTGTAGAAGTGCTGTAACAAGTTCACAATTTCTGAATCAAACCAGGACCTGGGTGAAAGGCCTAGTCACCAAAAGCTCGCCTTATGATAGTTTTGATCCTTGATGTGAAACTAAAGTGATAAAGCTCTGTAAAGAAAATACCTCAATACAGTTGTAGTTAAAATATAAATACATCTGCCATGGTATTGTGCTCAGTGATAATTTCTGCTAGCCAATTACTCTATGCCATCACTTCGCCCCTAATGTCCCTTGTGTCAAAATTTTTCATTTTTAATGGTATATGGAAGTGCCACTGATGCCTGAGCTGTTAACGCTCTCCTCTTTCGCCTGTATTTCGCCGTTTTAGTCAGGTGTTCACCAGCTTATCAGTCCTTATCATAATTGTCATCCAGTGGATATTGAGTCATTCTCTCAGTTTGATGCTGGATAAGCCTCACTATTATTCGCACATATCCAAACAAAAGGTGATAAAACTCAATTACGATTTTTTTTTTGCGATTTGAGACGCTCGTACATACACGATAATTTAGAGAGGAAACTATCGTGAAGGTGTAGACCTGAGGCTGAGGAGACGCTCACCCTCGCGGCAGCACAGGAATGTGCCGGTGAGATTGGTTTCGATGACGGCGTGCCAGCCCTTGGTGCTGATGTCTTCAGCCGGACTGGGGAACTGCCCACCGCCATTATTCACCAGGAAGTCGATCTTTCCGTGCTTCTCCAGGGTGGTACTCATCAAGCCCCTTACCTGCTCGGATAAAGCTCTCATTCATGGTGTCTATTTTGGTGTTTTAAGATCTTAACACGTGTATAATCGTCTGTTCTGCTTATTACATATGTACACTGGCAAAAAATTACCCACAGCCAAACAGCTCCACCTGAGCTACGAAGCATTGATATTGCATTGTCCTGAGCTGACTGCCTTTTGGGCATCATCTGGCTAACACTGACAATCAGGCTCAAGAGAAAGCTATGTGGTGCAGGCCAATCAGTGTGAAGGGCAATGCATATGTTATCAAAGCTTCCTGTTTACATATTTTGCCACAAGTATGTGTGGCTTTTGCAAACTGCACACATTGTAAAATGTGTCAATTTTGGCGTTTTAAGATCTTAACACGTGTAGAATTGGTGAATTTAGTTCAGGGTTCTGATGTGGAGATCTAGTTGACACCTCTTGCTCTTGGCGGATGTTGCACTGAACGGTAGTGACACGGGCCCGGCTGCTGAGCGGGATGTAGGTACAGAGCTCCTGTGCAGCCTCTTGCAGCCGCTCCATCTTCCTTGACGCGATGACGACGCTGCACCCTGCACAACACACGGCACCGCAACCACGACCGAGTGGCGCTAACGTTCCCAACGCGCCCGTGCCAGGCCAGGTGCACTTTGAGACGACACGGCACAACAACAGCAACACACTCCGTCACCATATTCTAAACGTGTGCTGTCGGCAGAAAAGTTAATACACCTCTGAATGCTAATGTGTACCGTACGAGGATGAAGTCACCTGCATCGTACCTCATTTCATCTCATTGTCTGAAACCGCTTAGTCCTATACAGGGTCACGGTGAAGCCAGAGCTTATCCCAGCAGACACAGGGCGCAAGGCAAGGATATACCGACGATGGGACGCCAGTCCATCGCCGGGCACTGCGGAGCAATTTAGCCTGTGAGCCAATCAACCTATGCAGCAGCATGCTTTTTGGACTGTGGGAGGAAACCGGAGTGCCCGGCGAAAACCCACGTGGACACGGGGAGAGCATGTAAACTCCACACAGAAAGGCACCCGAGCCGAGAGATTCGAACCCGGGACCTTCTTGCTGTGAGGCGACAGCTCTAACCACTGGGCCACCGCGCCGCCCCCTGCATCGTACCTCGGAAGTTAATCGCGGTTGAGTCAGGATCGGGCTTTAATCTGTGATCATGCAGCATATTATACACAGGTGTTGGCAGTACAGTAGAGTGCTGCAGTGTCTCATGTCAGAAACCGCTTAGTCCTGTACAGGGATTAAGCGGTCCTGACAATGAGATGGGAAGATTGTAAAGGGAAATAAAACTCCGGCAATTGTACATTGGCCACAGTGTAACGAGTGAATAATGAATTAAGGGGACAATAAAAATATGGAACGCTTCACGAATTTGCGTGTCATCCTTGCGCAGGGGCCATGCTAATCTTCTCTGTATCGTTCCAATTTTAGTATATGTACTGCCGGAGCAAGTACAACAGCTATGGAGTACGCGTTGCGTATTTATAGTTAAGTTATCGCGGGTTCCTCTACATCATAGGTACTTGGAAAAATAATTATTAAGCATTACGTCGTGAGAAATAGAAAAAAAGCACGGATCGTTAATTACAGTAATGAATATATTTTTTTTACTGAAAAAAGTTGGTTAATTGGCACGTATTTCATTGGGCTCTTGTATAATAACTCTGAAATAATGGTCGCAATGCATTATGGTTCCCCGCAGACGCGTGGTGTTAAAAGGGGCCTCAAGGTGGCGCTGGTGTGGCTCTCTGTAGACATCGTTGTCACACAAGACCGTTACTGCATGTGGATTATCATGAAGGGTACGTGGGGATGGACAAGACGTCCATCGAGCTGTGGATTGATCATGGCTGATGATGATGATAAAGAGTACAGGAATTTTAGGACGCTACGATGCGGTATTTGACCCCATTGTTTCGAACACGTGTTTCCTCCTCTGCATGAAACATTTAAAACTCCCCCCACTCCTGCTGTGCCACCAGCAGAGGGGAGGATTTCTTCAAGGAGATAAATCTCATCTCAATCTCATTGTCAGAACCGCTCAATCCTCTACAGGGTCGCGGTGAGCCGGAGCCTATCCCGGCAGACACAGGGCGCAAGGTTATGGATGTACCCACGATGGGACGCCAGTCCATAACCGGGCACGGAGGGCAATTTAGTCTGGAAGCCAATTAACCTATGCAGCAGCATGTTTTTTGGGCTGTCGGTGGAAACCGGAGTGTGTGGGGTTATTT
This sequence comes from Mordacia mordax, assembly GCA_036362905.1. Lineage (NCBI taxonomy): Eukaryota > Metazoa > Chordata > Hyperoartia > Petromyzontiformes > Petromyzontidae > Mordacia > Mordacia mordax. Next base: position 21,740,395 of record JAZEWT010000001.1, read on the forward strand.
GTGGGGTTTTAAAAGCTTGCTTGTATGAAAAACTCATAATC
>JAZEWT010000001.1:21758397-21768554 GCA_036362905.1 Mordacia mordax
CCTTGTTGGTAACGGAGATATTACGATCTCGCTAGAAAGTTAAAGGTGCAGCCTTGCAATTCCTTTTTCGCGCCATGATTTATGGAGGGTCGTCTATTAAGGAGTAAGGGTTCTTAACCTTTTGCACCGCAAAGCCCAATGGCCCACTTGGGTCTGGTCTGCACGGACCACCGGTGGGTTACCACCGATTGAGAATGGAGGGAACATTGTGAATTCCCTTTGATAGGGTATTTGGCCTACTCTTCCACATACACCAGACCTCTTTGAAGATATGAGAGTACGCGCATGTTCCCCTGTCAAACGAAGTTTGTCGATTGGCTGTCACGTATGCACAATTGTTCTCAAGCGCTACTCTTCCGGGATAGCCGTCGGAGGCATCTTCAGGCTGAAGCCTGATGGTGGCCACAACGTAGGAGGCAAAACGTCAAGGAAGAAGGCAGGAGAAACGGTCGATGCGGTTATATTGGTGCGGTGTGTAATTGTGGACCTCACCTAGGTCGATTGGACCTCATATAGGTCAACTCAGCCTCAAATTAGTACCTTGGGCAGTGTATAAACATTGCCATTAGGGAGACAGAGGCAGGGGTCGTGGTACCGGCCACATCCCCCCCCCCTTCTCTCGTGTGCCATGCTGGCCTTCATAGTTTTTCGCTAATAACACGACCCCACAGTCGGTAAAGTCTTTTTGTTTGCATGTGCATGTGTGTAGGGTGTGGAACGCACGCAAGCTGGTGTCGAACTCTCACCTCTCCGTTTCGGGACTCGCGGTTTCCCTCCCACGGCCCCCATTCCCACGAATCCCGCATGCCCCGCACCTCCAGGGGACGGGTTCGGCCCGGACCGCCGTCAATGCCGACTCCAGCGCGCGCAGACAGGGCCACTGCAGGAGATCCTTTATTTAACCAAGTAGCGCGACGCTACCCGAGCTGCCCGTCAATCACTCTCCACAAGCACTTCGCTGAGCACCCTCATCGTGGCTGTGCACGGCTCTCAGAGGCATGGGCTCCCCGCGACACCAAACTGGAGCTCAGAGTAACATTTCATCCTCTTAATCTACCGAATCAAGTTGCAGGCGAGTTAAGCGTCGCGGCAAGGAGAGATGAAAGAGAGACTTCCAATTTTTGTGTGGCGCGAGAGGTGGGGGCGCGAGGAGGAGGAGGAGGAGGATGCTGGCTGGTTGGTTGTTGGTCGCGATGGAAAAACGGGGAGAGAGGCGGGGGTAGACGGAGGGAGAAAGGAGGGAGACAGTGGGGTTGGGTACTGCACCCCTTTGTGAGCGGCTGCAAGGAATAATGTCTCATTATAGTGTAGAGGGACCGCATCGCAACCCCTGCCTCACGAGGTCCGGCAGAGCTCTGTTCTCTATCCTTGCCATATTCAAACGGTGGGTCGCAACTCATCAGTGGGCCAGGAGCACAACCTAGTGGTCCATGGAGACCATATCTAAGTGGGTATTGAGGCGCAAAGGGTTGAGAACCCTCGCTCTATCCCCCGTGTGTCGCAGTGAACCGCGGCGACTCCGTTCTCCCAAGGTCACGCGGAGCGAGGGGTCACGGAGTTAGCGGAGGTCGAAGTTTTGCTCGGGAATTCTTCAAGATTAATACCGTGTGCAAACTGAAATGTCAACACATCTACACAAGGGGTTCTCAACCTTTTGCATCTCAGGTCCACTGGGCCCATTTGGGTCTGGTCTCTTGAGACCATTAGGTGGCGCTCGCGGCCAACTGATGGGTTGCGACAAACTGGTTAAGGTTGACAGAACTAGGTACATAATTAAATTTATTTAAACATGTACTACCAGCATGACTTGAGTTCAAATCTACAATGGTGACTCGAGGTGCTTTTCAACAGCTGGTATTTAAACAGGCGGTATGGCGATGTCATGCGACACGTGAGACGTAGCAAGCGGACCGAGATTCTGGCGCAATTGCACCTCTCATAGGTCGTCGATGTGTTCTTCCTCGTAATCGTGTCCAGCCTACACGCACCTTCATGTCTGATGAGCTTCTCCTCATTCACCGAAAGTGCCATCGTCATTTGCAGTAATTGAATTGGACGCTAATTCAATACCAGGCAGTGCACAACAACGCATTTGTAAGCAGACTGACATGCGGTCAGGTAGAAATCGAAAAACATGTTAGCACATCAGCCTTGTGTGTGGAGCAATGTTTTCCAGATGTTCCCAGTTTGAAGCATGAACAGAGGGAGGCCTTGTAAACAAACGCTGCTGGACCCAGTGGCAATGTTCCGAGTCTCATCAGCAGGGAGTGGCCTGTTAATCAGATACCGCGGCGTCACCTGCTCCTATTGACAAGAGCTTCCCAAAAAGAACATGAACAGTGTGTCACCATGCTCATTGGACTGATGGAACGTATTATTTAAAAGAACGTACTGGCGATGCATCAACGATTTGTTTATTATTCGCAGTGAAATAGAGCGGTGTGTGTTGTATAGGGAAGCCGAGTGGTGCAGTGGCAAACATCTGCGCTCCACAGAAAGAAACTCAGGCACGAGGCGGATCGATTCTCACCTCCGGCCCCTTTCTACGTGGAATGTGTGCTCCCCCTGTTCTGCGTGGCTTTCTTCCGTGTTCTGTCGGTTTTCTCCCACAGCTACAAGACACTCATTAATTAATTGCCCGCTACCATCACAATATATAGCGATGCAGTGTCTGGCGAGTTTGCGTCAGCTGCAAGTGTGGAAGCCACCCCTCCCCTCTCTTTCCTGAAGCGCTATGTTCTTTTGGCAAAACAGCACCCAGTAAATGTCTCATCTCATCTCATTATCTGAAACCGCTTAATCCTATATAGGGTCACGGTGAGCCGGAGCCTATCCCGGAAACACAGGGCGTAAGGCAGGAATACATCCGACGACGGGACGCCAGTCCATCGCCGGGCATTGCGGGACAATTTTAGTCTGCGAGCCAATCAACCTATCCAGGAGCATGCTTTTGGACTGTGGGAGGAAACCGGAGTACCCGGCGAAAACCCACGCGGACACGGGGAGAGCATGCAAACTCCACACAGAAAGGCACCCGAGCCGAGGGATTCGAACCCGGGACCTTCTTGCTGTGAGGCGTCAGCACTAACCACTGGGCCACCGCGCCGCCCCCCAGTAAATGTAATACATGATAATAATTTTATTATTTTATTGTCCTAATTTCATCGTGAAAACGCCTAAGAATGTGTTCTTCGGGATATTGTTTCGGGCAAGGAAGCTGCTTCAGGGTAGGGGACATGAGCGCACCAACACAAAGCACGGATTCGGGTCATAAACACGCGGTGCTTTTATGAGAGCGTCGTCATAGCGGAAGAGATGTCACTCAACGCATAACCTCGTTATCATCACACACAATCGAAGCACGTTCAATAAATGTACCACATTCATGAAACATAACATTAAGACGTCGTATAATTGTAACACATTAAATAATAGTAAAACATGAGCGAGTTGTAATACCTATCCAATTGATGCTTGACGACCAGACCATTGAAGTTGCTAAGGCAGCCCGGAGTCTTGGTATGACTCGTGATTCCTCAGCCACCACCGAGACACACATCAACAAGGTGACGAAGGTAGCCTATTTTCATCTCAGAAAGATAGCCAAACCGCGCAACATCCTGTCACCTGCTGATGCTGAGAAGCTGATACACATCTTTAGCTCCTCACGAATCGATTACTGCAATTCACTGCTCCCTGGCACACCTGTCTCCACACTCATCCACGATCACATATCATACGTGATGAATTGGCCTCATTAAAATCCTGCTATGTCTCAGGCAGAAAGCTATCCCGCTGGTATACTGCTGAACTTTGGGATCTCAAGGCGAATGCACGCAGGGCTGAACGGACCTCACCGTTCATGGTCAAATCTTTAAGAAACAATTCCTTCGCTACTGGAAGGCACTTAACTGTGCCCGTACCAGCCATTTTTCCAGCATTCTGGCTGATACCTGCGACAAACCCCCCAAAAATGTCTCGACCATTCATCAGCTCCTTCGTCCTACCAGTCACTCACCCTCACCTTACTTCACAAATAAAGATCAGGCGGTTCAGTTGATTCAGATTTTCTCTGAAAAAACTGAAGCCCATCTTATCTCCACCGAGGCTCAATCACCAACCAATACCTCAAAAATTGTTCCTTCACTTTCCTTGACCTCAAAACGCCTGACATTTTCCGAATTAACAGAATTCGAGATCTCCTCTTTAGTTACCAGATCCTAGCAGACAAACTGCTCCCTGGATCCTTTCCAATCCAAAATCATCCGGGCAAATTTCAAATTCCTTGCCACGTTCGTCACTTATCTGTTTAATAATTAATTTCACCCTGTTATCGTCCCCCCACTGTTCAAATGTTTTGAAGTTACCCCTCTGCTTAAAAACCTGGCCTTGAGTGCAACATCCCTGATAATTTTCGCCCTAATCCCAAATCTACCTTTCATCTCTAAGGTCCTTGAACGGTCCATAGCCACGCAATTCCAGAAACACCTTCTTAACAATGATCTCCTCGATCCCTTCCAATCTGGGTTCAGATTTGGCCATAGTACTGAAACTACTCTGGTAAAAGTAGTTGATGACCTACTCGTCGCGCTGCTTTTGATACCTCTGACCATCTGATCTTACTTGAGCGATTGGAGGGTATAGGGGTCTCTGACTGTACTCTGCATTGGCTGAGCTCCTACCTGTCCGACCAGAAGCAGTTTGTCATCCTCGGAGGACAAAACTCAAGGGATTCATCTTGTTTTGTTTGGAGTTCCTCAGGGTTCAGTTCTTTGCCCACTCTTCGTCAGCATCTATCTACAACCTCTTGGCCATATCTTGCGCAGCCTCAAATCTCAGCTACCATTGCTATGCCGATAACATCCAAATCTATATCCACGCAAAGTCATCCATCAATGCGTCTGGTCTTTGCATGTCATCCTCACCGTCAATTCTGAAGGCCTGGCTCAATTCAAATTTTCTAAAACCAAATGGCGACAAAACAGAAGTTTTGCTTGTCGGAACCCCATAACAATTGTTCAAGGCTGAACCTATCCATTTGATGCTTGATGACCAGACCATTGAAGTTGATGAAACAGTCCGGAGTCTAGGTGTAACTCTTGATTCCTCATTCACCTTTGAGACACACATCAACAAGGTGACGAAGGTAGCATATTTTCATCTCATAAATATAGCCAGACTGCACAACATCCTGTCACATTCTGACGCTGAGACCCTAATTCACATCTCCTCCTCACGACTGCAATGCACTGCTCCTTGGTGCCCCTGCCTACCTAATCAATCGTCTTCAACGTGTGCAGAATGTGGCTGCTAGAGTTCTCACTTGCACACCCATCCACAATCACATATCCCCAGTACTGCTGTCGCTCCACTGGTTACCTGTTAAGTACAGGATTGAATTCAAGATCCTCCTTCTCACCTGCAAGGCCCTCACTGGCGCAGCTCCGACATACATGCGAGATCTACTTCAGGCACCCTCTTCAACACGACAACCTCGATCCTCCAATACAGGCTTGCTGCATGCGCCCAGGTCGCACCCCCATTTGATGGGTGACAGAGCCACCTCACGCACTGCTCCAATACTCTGGAATGCCCTTCCACTGGAGATTCGTTTAGCTGAGTCCTTTGACATCTTCAAATCTCGTCTCAAAACTCATTTGTTCTATAAGGATTTGATGTCCTCCAGCGAGGACTTTTGATGAGGCTCAGTGCTGTCGTCCTGGCATGATGGCTCTCTTCAGACCTGCACTTGCTCGACAACATTTCTTCCTTCCTCCGGCTTGGACTTTTGATGCGGCTCAGTGGTGCCGTGCTGGGATGTTGGCTCTCTTCGGACCTGCGTCTGCTCTGGAACATTTGTTCCTTCCTTGTTTGTTGAAGATTGTTTTCTTCTGTTGACTTTATGTCCTATAATTTATCGCTACTGTGACTTTTGGTTGAACTGTCCTGATGTTCTTGTTGACATGCCGCTCTCTCCACAGCTCGGATTTGTAAAAGAAAAACCCTAAAAAAACGTTATTGTTGCTCATTTTCCGTTCTCTGTCGCTGTTGCTGACGTTCCGTTCTCTCCGCAGCTCTGTGCAGCGCTTTGTGACCCTCGGGTGAAAGGCGCTATGGAGAGCAATTCGCATACATTGAGCCGTGAAAATCCTCATCAGTAAATTGGATCTCTAGCAAAAAGAACTCAGTTTAACATCGCATCATGTTAGAAAAACGGCATCTGGACGGTAACATCGCAGAGCCACTTCTGAAATCTCTTCATTTGGAGCAAATCACTGATGACATGATGCCCAATCCAGCTGCCACAGTCGTGACACTCAGATTGAATGCAATTGAAGGCGATTGAATTGGCGTCTCGTATAATTTAGCATTGGCCACAAAAGCATGTCACATCTCTCTGGCATGAGTCTCTCTGAGTATAGATTTTGGCAGCACCCAAAAGGAGACCCACCTCTACAGAGCCCCTCTTGCTATAAATCTGCTAATACGATTTACCATCGCTAGTGTGTCTCCAGCCCCTTGATACACAAAGAGAAAACACACACTCATTTACATAAGGATGTGGAGTGGATTAACAGTTTATTAAAAGCAACCATTATGTGCTAAGTGCTTGTTTAGGTTTCCGCGACGGGATTTTGCTGTTTCTCCGTGGACTCTTCAAGCCTCTTTAAATCATTAGCAATGGTCCCTTAATTCAGCAGTGGATTGACTCTAGCTAACAACGATGAGTCCCCTATTTACAACTAATTGAAATTGAGTGACCTATTGAAAACTAATTGAAACTATTTGAAATTCATTTAGGATTGAGAGTAGACTTTAAAGACAGCTCTGACGTGTAGCAGTTTATGGTGAATGCTTTCGGACCATCTACTCTTTGAAGTGAATTTGATGTTGCAAAATACATAATACTGAAGCACGCTTACAAAACTCGCCGTACCGGGTACCCATTTTAAAGCTGAGTCGACCTACGAGAAGCTCAGGGTGAGTTCAAATACCATTGTCCATTGGTCTTATCCACAATCAGGAATCGAACGCAGGTTCTGGGAGTGTAACCCTGTGATACACAACCGCCACTAAGTTCCAGGCTAAGTGTAATTTGAAGTAACATGAGATAATAATAATAATTGCATTTATAGAGCGCTTTTCACCCGAAGGTCACAAAGCGCTGCACAGAGCTGCGGAGAGAAACGGCATGTCAACAACAACGGCAGAGAACGGCAAATCAGCAACAATAACTTTTTGGGGTTTTTTTTTACAAATCCGAGCTGTGGAGAGAACGCCATGTCAACAATAACATCAGAACAGTTCAACTGAAAGTCAAACAACAGCAACAAACTATAGGACATAAAGTCAGCAAAAAAATAATTTCTTAAAAAAACAAAGAAGGAACATATATTCCCGAGCAGGTGCGGATCGGAAGAGAGCCAACATCCCGGCACAGCACCACTGAGCCGCATCAACAGTCCTAGCCGGAGGACTTGAAAGCTCAACGGAACAAGTGAGTCTTGAGACGAGATATGAAGATGCCCAAGGACTGAGCTGAACGAATCTCCAGTGGAAGGGCATTCCAGAGTCTTGGAGCAGCGCGCGAGGAGGCTCTGTCACCCATCGAATGGAGGTGCGACCTGGGCACATGCAGCAAGCACGTTTTGGAGGGTCGAAGTAGTCGTGTTGAGGAGGGTGCCTGAAGTAGGTCACGGATATATGTCGAAGGCATGCTGGCAGGATGTGACAGAACAGACTCAGCTGCCATAGGTTGACCGAGGTGAATTGTAGATGTACCACTTGTGGTCTCCTCTGTGCTGAGTTGTAAAGACGCTCCGCTAGTTGTTGTAAGCATTGCTTCACGCTCCGTTATTATTGAAGCACGGCTGCCTGCGACTGCCCAGTAGCGCCCTTTACGAGCTGCCTTGTTAAGTGCTAAATAGAGACAAAAAACCACCTACAGTCTTAATAGCTTGTAGGATAAAGTGTTATTAGCGATCACCTATAAAGCCCAGCACGGCACAAGAGGGGGTGGTTGGCCATCACAACGCTCGTCCACCTGTGTCTCCCCAGTGGCAATAATTGCATACCGCACCAGGCACTCGTTTGAGGCTGAGTCGATCTAGGGGAGGACCAGGACCAGCTCAAAAAATTGTTAATGTTGTTGACCGCGCATTACAATACCGCCCTCCACGAGTCGAAGCGGTAAATACACACACACATCACACACTGACGTATCCTTTACTCAACATGCAGACTCCAGCAGACATTCGTGGTGTAACGAGCGCCACGATTTTCTGGCAGTCAGGCAATGGAAGAGCCGCCAGACAGCGGAAATGTAGCGGTGAGATCGGCTCGTGTGCACTTTCTCATGAGAAATGGGAGGCGGCTTGAGATCTTCAACCAGCAGTGGATGAGAGCCGATAATGGATTAGTCAATAGAACCACAGCGGATGGCGTGGATGATTTCAATGAAATTGTTTTTTTTAAGTTTAGCATATATCGTTTGGAGGCGGCACGGTGGCCCAGTGGGTAGTGCTGTCGCCTCACGGCAAGAAGGGACTGGGTTCAAATTTCGGCTCGGGTGCCTCTCTGTATGGAGTTTGCATGTTCTCCCCGTTCCGCGTGGGTTTTCGCCGGGCACTCCGGTTTCCTCCCACAGTCCAAAAAACATACTGCTGCTACGTCCTGTGTCTGCCGGGATAGGCTCTAGCTAACCGCGACCCTGTACAGGACTAAGCGGTTTCTGACAATGAGATGAGATATATCGTTTGTTCACATTACCCATCAAACCAGCAATGCGTAATTATTGTTGTGAGAACGATAATATGCCTTTATTCTTTTTTTTCAACCATATTTAGAATCCTACTCCAATCACTTCTTGCAAAGATACGTCACGGGTCTAACGTTTCAGAGGAGTCCCTTAGAATAATGTCATTTCTTTTTTGGCGTTGTCTGAAATAGTGTGGCATATTTTAAAACTTTACTCAGTTGGATTCTGCATAGCAACCATCGCCCCTCACTGCCCAAACTTGGCGGCGTCACATTGAGCAAGTGTCGGGACACACCGCAACGAGCCGGCCTCCACATCACCCGAGACCGCTCGTTATCAAGCCCTGTGGGACGTGCGTGTCTCCCTCTCCCGGCTCAAACCCCGGGCGGGCCCACGTGCACCCAGCCTGGCACGCACGACACCCCACTCAGCCATCCTGACCACCGCAACTCGGCACCGCTCATCGTGCACGACTCCACTCCCCCATGACATCGCAACCCCCCCTCACGGCCTGATTGCTGGGTGTGGGTGTGCAGGCGCACCTAGCCTGGCACGGCGCGGGGCTTAGCACCACACGCGTGCTGTGCACGCACACCGAGCTGTCAATGTTAATTAGCATCGACTCTAGTAAAGCAGTTAATAACTCAGCGCGTGTACGTAGGACGTGTTTAACAACCATTAGGCGCGTGCAGGGTAGGACCAAGTAATTAGTATTTGATTTGAGAGGAGTGTATCGGTAAACACAGAACAACGTAGCTACACTGCGATATTAAAGACTGCGTTGCACGTTTGTCAGCACTGGCATAGGGGTTATTTAGCGCCATTCCGGGTGATTTACAGTAGCCATTCCAGGTCTTTGCAGAACAAACTTCCATCTCCACGGTCCGTCACGTAATTATGAACTCCATGTGTTCAGTATTGAACGTCCCAGTAGCGTTGGCGAGGGAGGTTGGGCTGTAGTGTAGCAGGGCTGAGCTCTCATCCTCACCGCCTCCTTTCAAGTCCGGGATGATCAATAAATAAAACGTGTGTACAAACTGTAACGCGAATGTTGGTTTTATCTTCAAAGCTCACCAGATCTGGCAACGCCGATAACTACACATATATACGTTGGCGGTCTTTCAGCCCAGTGTCTCCGCATTTACACGTCTAATAATAATTGCACTTGTAGAGCGCTTTTAATCCGAGGGTCACAAAGCGCTGCACAGAGCTGTGGAGAGAACGGCATGTCAGCAACAACAGGGCATATGAACGACTTATCAACGACAATACATTTTTTTGTCGCCTTTAATTTTTTTTTAAAGTTTAATTCCACCATTGTGCTCTTTCCAGAGTTGCGTGAACATCAATTCATCCATTCCCGATTCGAGTTACGATTTGAACCCAAAATCTCTACTGC
>JAZEWT010000001.1:21813311-21823404 GCA_036362905.1 Mordacia mordax
AGGACTAAGCGGTTTCAGACAATGAGATGAGATGAGAGAATATAATTATTATTTAGTTATGGGAGGATACCGAAGAACCCAGAAGACACTCAGAGAGAACAGGGTGAGAACGAACAAATCCCAGAAAGATTTTCTGCCGGGGGCAGAACATCCACGCGAGGTGTGGATGTTACCTGAGCTGCGCAGCGCCGTTGTAGGGTCACACAGTTTACCGATCGCGATAACGGCGTGAACGGGTCGTTATCGCGAAATGCCAGTTCGTGAAGTAGACTTTGGTTCGTGCGCCAAGACAGCTCGCGGAGAGCCGGTGGCATGTGTGGGCGTGTGGGGAGTGGGAGTTGAGCTCACTGGCAACACCAGTGACGATTTTCTGATCCGGTCCTGGACATCCTCTCGATCAACTCAGCCTCAAATGAGTAGCTGGTGTAGTGTGTAAACATTGTCACTTGGGAGACAAAAGCGACCAGACGTGCTGCTGCCACCCACCCCCACGTGTGCAGTGCTGGCCTTCATAAGTGCCTGCTATAAAGTACTTTACCCTACAGTCTGTCAAGGTTATACGAAGATCTTTGTCTTTTTATGCACATCTCCTGTGCACCGAGGATGGTGTTTGATGAACTGATTTAGCTTTACACTGAACTCGTGTATGTTTTCAGTAACAAGCACTCACAGAACGCTTTAAGATGCCTCCAAAGCGGGAGACAAGACGTCACAAAAGAGAGAAGAGGAACGCTCGACACGGCTATCAAGAAAGAGCAGCTTTTGGAAGCAATTAGCTTTACACAGCCAGCCGTGAGTTATATAGATGCTCCTCTGCTGGGAAAAAAGAGGATGGCATTAACAGCCCTTGGTGTAGTTCAGAAACGTTAGACTCACTCGAGCTGAGGAACAAATTTAGCTAGGCGGGGTGGAAATTGCAGGTCAGGAAAAAGACCAAGAATAAAAAGACCATTTTTAACATCAACAACACACAAAAGCAATCTTGACTTGCTTTCCGTGTTGTTATGACACCACAGGTATTGCACACATTCATTGCAGGGCCGTGCGCGCCACGTAAGAGTGGTGCTATCTTTACACGCTGGGTTTTCTGTTCCATTTCCTTTGAAATATTCTTGCATACCTATGCTCATTCTGGACTTGGACCAAAATGAAGCACAGCAGAGGTTCTCTATGTAGTGCAGAGATTGCAGATTGCGGCACCTGCATCCACGTTCCTCCGGGATGAACGTGATTGAGAATGTGTGCATCCACGAGGGCATGTATGGTTCTTATAAAACCATGCTGAGCATGAAAAACAACTTGCAACTGCAAAAATATATTTTTGCAAAAAAGTACAGTGCAAGCTTGGTAGTGCGCCATGTGTGCTGGATGGGTCTGTTCCTGCCACTGGCTGTGGAGCGGCGGCGCTCATCTACCAATGGCCCTGAGCCAGCGGTGATAATTCCTCATTTATATGACAGGGTTGAGGCTTTCATTAAGACCACCACTGTTGATTTGCGAGTAAATAGGTATTTATATTATCCATCCCAGGGGGGGATAAAGGTTGTGCACCATGGGGTGTTTGACTGAAGTCCTAATATTCCTAAAGTAGAGATAAATACTTTAGAATCAAATTGTGAGCTATAGGACCATAGCCTTCCTCGTTGTGATGTACAATAATTCTGCTCATGAGCACACCTTAGAGTGCCGGTCTTACAACCTTGGACACAGCGTTTCAGAACAAAGCTGCACAAGTAATTTGCGAAGTTCGCCATTAAACCTTTCCGAGTGAAGCCAGTTGATATTTTAGGTTGATCGGGGAACGCGGCGAGTGGTGTAACAACTTAAAACTGGAACACCCAGAGCCAACCCACAAAGAGAGCGAGCTAATGATATTCCCAAGGTCTCCACAGATGGGATTCCGAACGCACTTGCTTTATTATAATTTAGTCATCTCACAACACAGTAGGCACTGGAGTTTTTGAAGTCTCTGCACGATCCACCGATCCATACCGTGACAGCGCTGGATTAAGGACGTGATCCATCGCACACACCTAAACAGAATTTGATTATTGCAAAAGGAAGAAAATGTATGTTTTAAACATAACGCATATCATATTCTGGAAAACGGAGAATATAGGCCAATACCATGGTAATACTGCTTGAGCAAAGGATTATCATCGACATCTATTTTACAGGCAGGTTTTATTTCCCAGAAAAATAGGTAAATATTTGAGTGCAGTGTCTTCCGAGAAGCATCTGGCCTGCTAATAATCCATAATGAGGCTGAAACGGGACTGCCCCATACTTTTATGACCGTGATCCTCCACTGGCGCTCTTTATAGGGACAACGGATATTGCATTCATATCCGACCCGTGGTCGTGAGGTCAAGGTTAAGGTCAAATTAACTAGCTCAATTGCCGCTCGTAACATATATTCTGTGTGCATGGATTGAAATAATTCACTGGCAGGCAGAGAATAATTAACAATTTTCCGCGGAAGCCCTTGGGGCAAATTACGCATTAAGAGTCATAGCCAGCGCAGGAAGAAGGAGAAACGGGTAGCGATGAAATACCACCTGCATTTCACCTCGAACCTTATTTCATTATTTAACACTCGCATATTTCAAATTCACCACACAGTCGATACCTACACTTCCTCTGGGAACGCAACACGGACGGCGTAAAATTGGATTTCATCCAGCAAATAATAAGAGAAGGGGGGCTTTAATAGGACAGCGGCGACATTATAAGCTGGTAAATTATAACATGTGATCCGACGCAAAAATGAGCGCATCCTAAATGGGAAACTTTCAAATTGGTCTCTGTTGGTGTGGTGGGGTCGGCCGTGTTATGAAATTGGTTCGATTGCATACTGAAGCTGCGAGTCATTGATTGGGCTTTCGTTGAGCTTTGCCGTGAGCTTTGCTGCGCAGTGGTTGTCGTCAATAGTTGATGTGTGCGAGCAAACGCAAAAATATGCCCATTGATGCTCGCAAGGGCAAGAGCTGACCAGAGAAAGCAGCTGCATTGTGTTGCCAAAGCTAATGATGAATAATGTATTTCATGTACGAGAGCGTGTGCGTGTGGGGAGCAGTGGCGTAACGGTGAGCACGCCGAGCTACGAATCCGTTGACCCGAATTTTATTCCCACTCATGGCCAACGCCAGTGACGAGTATCCGAACCAGTCCTGGGCCTCCCCTAGGTCGACTCCGCCTCATATGAGTACAGAATATGGTGCAATGTGTAAACATCATCACCGGGGAGACAATGGCGACCAGGTGTGGCGCTGGCAACCCACCCTTCTCGTGTCCCTTACCAACCTCACAGGTGCTTGCTAACGGCACTCTCGCCAGCAGTCTGTTAAGGACATAAGGGTAATCATTGTCTTTGCTCACATGTGTGGGGAGTGGTCAGTGCATTCATTGCTCTATGACTTTGACTCCTGCTCATGAACAACATTGGCCATAAATGTCAGAAGCGGTCCTGCAGTGCATAAACATTGCTCTACTGGCCTTGATATGCGCTCGCAGTGACGCAGTCAGGAGCACTGTCGCCTCATAGCAAGAATACCCGGGTTCGATTCCCAGCTCGGGTACCTTTCTGTACGGAGTTTGTATGTTCTCCCCGTGTCCGCGTGTGTTTCTGCCGGGTACTCCGGGTACCTCTTACTGGCCAAAGATAATTAGCCTGCTGAGCAAATTGCCCCCAGTATTCTGCAATGTACCGATGTCACATCCTTGATATAGCCCCGCCTTGCGCCCTTTGTCGACCAGGGTAGGCTCTCCGGCCTCCCGCGACCCTTTACAGGATTACGCAGGTATTGATAATTATGACGATGACCAGCACTTGCTCCAGCTGCACGGAGGCTCTCGTAATGAATCCGCGTGCTGTGCCCACGTGTGGTGGATGTGTTTTAAGAGCAATGTACTGTATTAGGATATTCTTGAAGCAAGTTTGATACTGTGCCATGATGCATAAAATTTGCAATCGAAATATAAACCTCGCCTAAATGTAGGTCAACCCGACCTCTGGTAATAATCCCGTGCAGTTTTCAATCAGTACTGGCGAGTGATCCACAGATGAAACGGGCATGTAGCTGCCAAAACCAGGGTGGCAGACATTTAACAGCTGTGCATCATAGAAAGCCGTTTCTGGCTGAGCTGGCTCATTTCCTGTATTGGGCACCTTTCTCTGTGGAGTTATTCTCCCCCTGTTCAGCATGGGTTTCCTATGGGTTCTCCGTTTCTTTGCCATAGCAAAAAAAAACCAGTCATTAATTGGATATCTGATAACATCATAACATACAGGAAGCATTGTCTGGCAAATGTTGGCGCCTGCTAACGAAATTTCTGTCTTCCCCCTCTACCTCTGTGTGCCTTCCTCGGGAATCTGATTCGTTTTATCGTCGAACAAATACTGTACCTTCAAAATTGAACGAATACTGTGCGCGTTATAAACTGAACTTTCATTTTCAAATCAACACCCTATGCCAACTCAGTTTTCATTTAAGCTGAAAGAAGCCGTTTAGCTTTGTAGCTCTTTTTAATAGTTGTCAAGCAGGGAGACGTAAGCAAGCTAGTAGACAACTTGGGACATATTGGGGTGGGACGCCGGTCCATCACATGGCACCAGGAGCAAATTAGTCAGGCCAAATAACCTGGGCAGCATATATTTGGACTGTGGGAGGAAATCGGAGTATCTGGCAAAAACTCACGTTACTTCACACCTTAGAGAGGTTGTCCCAGTTTTCGGTGTTATACGAAAACTATGAAAATGGGTCCTCGATGGGAAATTTTAGATTATCCGAATAAAAATTGTTTTGGATTGATCTGAGAATGTACCGTGCTGCCACTTGTGTAATGTTATATGAAAGGCGCCATTACTTTATATAATAGTGACAACATATGATGTGTCGCGACTCGTGAATTTCTCCGGGGATGGGTTCTTCTTGCTGACCTTCACGCGCCGGCGACGATTGCGCTTGCGTTGGCGGCCGGGCTGCCGTGGGGTAATCTTCCCGTGTCAAACGGACCGGCGGTCCAGGGCTCAACTCACGATCCATTGTAACAAAAGGCTTTATTGACCTACGCTGAACTTTTTAGACAGCACGTGGTCAATAATGTAGAACAGGATGACACGGGTTCCCATTCGGAATGAACTTTTGCCTTAAGCGTGACTCTTTACCATGACACTATACGATGACGATTTATGACCACACTCTATGATGACTCACTCTCGATTCTCTCTCGATGACTTCCCTTATCTCTCCTGAACTGAATTCTCCTTATATACTCTCAGACCCAACTCCCGGTTCCGTCTGTCGTCACCCAGTCACACGATATCACCCCACTCCGCTAGCCAACCAGCATTTACCCACGGCTGCTTACATACTGACCCGGAGTAACATGGCGAATGACCCGACCTAACTCCAGCGTGAGTGTCAACATGTACTCAGCCTAACACGTCGCGATGCTTGGCACCACAGATGCTTTGCTGATGGCACTTTGTTAAATATTAAACATCAAATAATGAATATGTAAATATGACAATATTACATTAAACTAAAAGCAATCAAACATATAAAAGTATAATTTATTAAACCTGCAATTCTGAACAAAAATATGACAGTGGGCCTTAAAAATCTAAATATCTCATCTCATCTCATTATCTGAAACCGCTTAATCCTATATATAGGGTCACGGTGAGCCGGAGCCTATCCCGGAATCACAGGGCGTAAGGCAGGAATACACCCGACGACGGGACGCCAGTCCATCGCCGGGCATTGCGGGACAATTTTAGTCTGCGAGCCAATCAACCTATCCAGGAGCATGCTTTTGGACCGTGGGAGGAAACCGGGGTACCCGGCGAAAACCCACGCGGACACGGGGAGAGCATGCAAACTCCACACAGAAAGGCACCCGAGCCGAGAGACTCGAACCCGGGACCTTCTTGCTGTGAGGCGTCAGCGCTAACCACTGGGCCACCGCGCCGCCCAATCTAAATATCTGATATTCAAATCCCAACGTCACCCATGTTCAAAGACATGTTTCCAGGGTATATTGTCTTGACTAAATTGCCCTGAGATGCTGTAACTTCCTTACCCCTCCCCACTGGACAGCTGTTAAAAGAGCTACATAGCTCAACGGTTCTTTCCAAATTGCATAGAAACGGAGTGACCAAGCTCGTCGTGTGGCTCAGAACAAACTCAAGTGTTTCACATATTACCATGGAACCTCATGGTTGTTCGCTCCGACGCTTCATCATGTTCGATTCCGCTCGTTAATTACCCCCGTCGACGGTGAATTGGGGCCTGGACTGAGCAAACCTCTGACCACCCGTGGCCGGTTTAATCTCACTTTAACCTCCACCTGCACCACCGGGACCCTGACCCGCACATCGACCTCTCTTTGAAAGCCCGACGCAGCAGCAGCCACAAGGGAAATGAGCTGAAAAGCCTAACAAGCGTGTGCGCGCACACGCTGTTATGCAATAACAAATGCGCGGTCGTTCAACGGCGAATGGCGTGGGAATTAGAGTCGCGAGCGCCACCTAGTGGTCCGTGGATACCAGACCCAAGTGGGCCAAGTGAGTGTTGAGGTGCAAAAGGTTGAGCGCCCCTGGATTAGAGAATCCAGTCAAGTTCAAGCCGTCAGTCATATTGACTGTGAAGGAAGTATGTTTTTTTCTTAGGCGAGAAGCGATGATGGCTGGTGGTTGAGAATGATAACGGCGGCAGCCACCAGCAGGTGTCCAGCGGAGAGAGGCAGCAATGAAAACAACTCGCGTGTGGGTGATGCACGGATTTTTGTGTCGCGATACTGAAATTTTGACAAATTTGTGGAGGAATTCATCGAGCAGTGAATAGATCATGGTTGTTGCTGCTGCTGGCGATAATTAAATACTGCAATAAAAATGCTGGCTGTACCTTATCATTGCCTATAAGATCCTCCTTGTGACAGTGATGCTGAGCAAGTGTGAGTATTGGTGGATAAAGGACAAATGAAATGGCAGAAAATATCCGTAAATGCGGTCTGATAGTTTGCGTCTGCGATGGGATGAGTTTCAGTCCATGACTGGTGGGTGGGGACACTATGAGTGCAGGGTCCGACGTGGGGGTAGTGGTGGTGGTGGTGGTGGTACAGAAGGTCATGGTGGTGCAGGGGAGATGATGATTCATGTCAGCCACTTCAAAATACCTGGGTCTGTCCAGCTACCAGTGAGCCTTCAACACTTCACGTGGCCTCACAGTACACCTAGCCTGGCACAAGCACTGTGGTGATGAACATATTGTGATGATTGCTGTCTATTACTGCTGACGGTGGTGAGAGGTCGGTGTATGGAGGTCTGCGTCGTTTGTCGTGAGTGAACATAGGTTTGTGGATGCGCAGGTTTCCAGCTCAAATAACAACTCCCTGTCGTTGCATAAATCCCCATGATGACAGGGAGCTCCCGGTAGCTCTGACTGCATTGGTAACATTAATAACTCATTCCAAACGAGGCCCATACATGCCTTCAGGTGGAACGAGCTGGATCATCAGTTGCCTTGCTGGCGTTCCAGGAAGCAGTGTAAAGTCACGACATGTTGCAAAACGATCTTGAAACGATAATACAGAAATATTTTTGAGGAAGGAAGAGCTATTGATAAATGGGATTCGTTTTTTCATTTAAATCTCAGGTTCATTCAATAATGCCTTACCGCAATATATACGGGGCAGCTTCTATTGTCCTACTATAGAGGTGCTCATAGCATAGCAAGCAAAGTGCAACAGTGGCAGTCTTTATAGCCTGAAGGTAATTTTCTGAATAAATTAAATACACCCATTTACACCGCTGGGTGCATTGTGCCAACATTGGTGTGCAGGTCAAGACCATTACCTAACCCTGTGCTTGTAAATATATTGCACTTTCCAGGCCCACTTGGCCCACTAAGGTCTGGTCAGACAAATTTTCTGCAATCGGTGTCTTAGGCAATCACCTCAGTGATTACTCAGTAATTGTCAGCATTAGGTTTTCAAAAATATCCAGAGCTCACTGCAAATATATTTTCAAACGTTCTTTGAAAAAAATGACATTCAGATATTCACATGTGATGTATTTCAATATGACTGGGAAACAATTTGCAAAATTCCAGATTAGTTCTAACTAGTTCTAACATTCTACCAAGAAACGTTTCAGTAAATGGGACACTCATTACAAATTATGTATATATTATAAATAACCTTAATTCTCACTTCTCTATAGCTTGTCATATTTGATAACGTGCATAATTCTAATGACTATACCTCAAAGTCAACTAATCCACCTCAGACCTGTATTTTGTCTAATAACGCTGCAACTCCTTCAAAAGAATTTAACTTTGAGCCAATCACACATATGGATGTCTTGAGTTAGTTTGCGTCATTTAAGACTACTTCATCGACAACCTGCCAATATTTGTTTTAGTTGCAGTGGCTGATATAAAAATGTTAGGCCTCGAACCCATATTTTAAATCTATCTATTCAAGAATCCACAGTCCCTGCTGAACGGAAAACCACATTTATTCGGTCTTTTCATAAAGGAGGGTCTATAGATGATCCAAATAATTACAGGCCAACTTCTATACTATCTTCTGTCATTAAACTCTTTGAAAAATTCTTAAGAGCCAGATTTCCAATTTTATTTCAGTTAATAAATTGCTACGTCCTAAACAATCAAGCTTCTCGTTAAAATACTGTACAACCTCAACGGAACTCGACTCTAAAACTTTGTTTTTACCAATTTATAACAGAAACACTGCAGTGCCATTATTTTACTTGACCTCTCAAAAGTCTTTCATATGGTAGACCATATTATTCTTTTAAATAGACTCTTAACCCTCTGTTTCTCAAGACATGCGGTTGACTGGTTCAAGAGTTACCTCTCTCTGCGTAACCAGGCCGTTTCCGCTGATAACCTGATGGCCGAAAAAATCGAACTTACTAAGGGTGTACCACAAGGTTCCTCTCTTGGTCCATTACTGTTCTCTTTATTAATCAATGACCTAGGCACCTCACTCATACACTCTGGTATATACATGTTTGCTGATGACACTGCATTATTAGTGACTGTAAATTCCCCAGAAGATGTTACAAGGTGACTTCTATATCCTACAAAATCAGCTTCTCTCTATTAAACTGGTCCTTAATGCCAATAAAACTTATTTCATGGTTTTCTCGTCACATAAAACAACATCTATGCTTCAGTTATATACACACTTGATAACCAACAGATTGAACAAGTAGATGAATACAAATACATTGGCTTCATAATTGATTCAAATATGTAATTCACGCCCCACATTAATGTTATTGCAAAAAAAATTAAAATTAAAATTGGCTTTCTTTATAGACATAAACATTGTTTCCCAACTATGTTCCGCCTAAATTTGGTAAAGGCAACTATTCTTCCATTGTTTGATTATTGCGATGTTCTCTACAAATAAGCCTCCAACACTGCATTAAATAAACTTAACCCACTATTTCATTCTGCTCTTAAATTTGCTTTGGATGCCCCGTATAAAACCGACTATTGTGAATTGTATATTGATTCTAAATTATATTCACTAAATAATCGTCGCAGAATTCATTGGGACATTTTCATACTTAAGGTCTTACTTAAAAAGTCAGCAAAATATTTGAAAGATGTGTTGACCATATAGATTAACAAAGTAAGCTTTTAGAAACTCAATGTTCCTTCTGCTAAATGTTCCAAGATTCACTTCAAGATATGGCGAAAAAATTTGTGGTGACTCCTCCACGTTTTTGGAACAATATTGCCTTTTGCTTTAAGCTACAATCATTGCAATCTGAGATCCCAATTAGAATTAGAATATCTGCCTATCTGTGATTGCAAATAGTGATTTGTGTTTGAAATGTTGCTAATGGTGCATTTGTTCCCTTTCAATGTGCACGATGCTAACCAGGATTGTTTCCCCCGTTGCAATGTTTAATTTTGTTTTTAACTATTGGGATGATTATATGCAATGCTGTGTATAAATAGCTTTTTTTTGTAAGTGTGTTATTTATATATATATATTTGCAACTCGCGTGTTTGTTGTGTTGCATGAATCCGATAAAGAGCTTGCAAGCTCA
>JAZEWT010000001.1:21841208-21854199 GCA_036362905.1 Mordacia mordax
GCTGCACAGAGGTGGGGCGATGCGGTTTGCTATTGCCTCCCACCCCACGTGTTTCGAGTGAGATGTTGTCGCAAATCGCGCCTGTGGCAAATCCTGTTGTATTGCTTCAGAAATACGCGACACGTCGTTTATTGCCGCGATATGGCCGTTAATGTAGGGGTCACGATAGCATAGATCTCTCATGACCCCGACACGGAGTTCCAAGCGGCAGCCGTCAGGTGTACTGCAGACTGTACGTGCGTGTACACGTGAGTGCCTGCGTGCGTACACCTATGGACGCGCGTGTGTCTGTCCGTATGTATGCATGTATGTGTGTGATTTGTATGGCGATTTTAAGAAGTGTGTAGAGCGGTAATGTCGGTAATGTAGCGGTTAGCGCACTCACGGCCAACACCTGCAACGATAATCTGCATCGGTCCTGCGCGAAAACCGCTAACACCACTGCTCCCCACTGTGGACTACATGGGGCATGTGAACATGCATCTGTTTAGCATGTTGCGTGTATGTTCACGTGACTGTGTGCGCGTTTAACCAGAGCGTGTGTCAGCACGAGCGGTCTCGACCGTGGGGCAGCCCAGGCAATTGCAGCGCTGCCAGTCTGGTACAGTGTTTAAATATCACCACTAGGGAGACAAAGGCGGACGAGTGTAGTGCCAGTCAAACACCTTCTCGTGTGCCGTGTCGACCTTCATGGGTGCTCGATAACGGCACTTGATACTGCAGTCTATTAAGACTATACTAGAGAATTGTTTTTTATACATTTGTGCGCGTGTTGCTGTATTCGCGTGTGTGTTTACGCGTGTGTGTGATTACGCGTTTGTGGGGAGCGCTAGTACAGCTGTAAGAGCGTTGCGCTACGAACCAACCCTTGGGTGCCTATTTTTTGAACCGATAATGGGCCTGCCCTAGGTCGACTCAGCCTCAAATGAGTACCTGGTGCGGTGTGCAGACATTGCCACTAGGCAGACAAACGCAGTGTTGACCAGCCACCCGCTCGTGCGCTATGCCGGCTCTTATAGGCAGTCGCAAACAGCGCTTGCTCCAAGTCTGTTGAGGCTCTCCGCGAAATTGTCGCCTTTTGTGTGTGTTTGAAGGTGTGTGTGTATGTGAACGTGTCCGTCTTCTCACCTTCTCGGGACCCTGGAAGCATATCCTGCAAAGCGGCGTGCGGGTGCCAGTGTTGCCGCTGTTGAGCGACTCGGCATCACCGTGCTGCTCCTTCGCTCCATCCTCCTCCTCCTCCTCCTGCTGTTGCTGTCCAGCAGCTTCAGCAGCCGCAGCCTCCCCGCCGCGTTGCAAGCGGTAGTCCGTGTACTGTGCCTGCGCTTCACACTGGGTCCCCGCTCCATGATTTTGATGCTGCTGCTGCTGCTGGTGCTGTTTTCCCGTGAGCTGCCCACCTCCGCCCACGCTGCTGCTGTCGCTGTCCTCGTATCCGCTCTGGTCGCTCATGGCGGCGCTGACTGAGCGCTTGGGGGGCAACAGCAGAGTCTTGAAGTTGCCGAGAGCACCGCCGCCGCCACCTCCTCCCCCACCAACGCCGCCGCAGCAGCAAGTCTCAGCGTCCTCGCAGTATCCACGGCGCAGCATCACCGGCGGGCCGCTACTAAACCAACCCGGGTCTCCCTTCCCTGCCGTCCCTGTATCCCGCTTACGCCCCCGATCCCTTATCCCAAATCGCAGGACCCCCTGGGCGTGTCCGATTCACCTCGCGCCGGGCAGCGTGGCGCTGGTGTTGCCGCTACTGCGTCCACGCAGGAGACTGCTCCTGCCGCCGTTGATGATACTGATGCCGGTTGCTGGGGATGATGGGGGGGGGGAGATGGGGGGGTGCCGTCGGATCGTTGCTGACGTCACCAAGATCTGGGGCAACTGACCGGGCACGTGCCGCTCCTCACTCCCTCTTCTAATTCTGCTCCAGTGTTTATTGCTCATCACCCAATCGCGGTCCCACCACTCATCCTGCCCGCCCCATCTCACACCCTGCCATCACAAGCTGGGCAACCCAACCCCCAAGCACACCCCCGCCCCACTCATCCCTCCACCCCCACTCTCACTCCCCCCCCCCACCGCCACAACGACCCCTTCCGCTCTGAGCACATCGCGCGATTCTCATCGCCTCCTAAAAAAAGCCACTTGCTCCTGATTATCGACCGGCGGTGGTGCTGATGGGGCGTGGAGACTGATGTCGCTGAAGATGGCAGATGATGGTGATGACGTCTAACAGACTGTCAATTGTTTTTTTTATTAGTTGACGATTGATGAATTGACAATTGATGAAATAATATCGGAATCATAACGCCTAATGATGCCTCCAGCGTGGGAGGAGAGACGTCGCGAAGCAGCAAAAAGCAACGCTCGACACGGCTATTCCGAGAAAACAGCCACGGAGAGCAATTGCCATACATTGAACACTTCAAGCCGACCTCAGTCGATACTATAGCGTAGGTGATGCCTATTCTGGTGCTGATGGCGATTTGTAGTGATGGTGATGACAATCGTCGCGTTAGCGGTGGTGGGGTGTGTTACCGGACGTGATGGACGCACGCCAAACGCACCGTCCTTTGCCGATGCATTGTGCACGGTGGGGTCTTTGACATTAGTGATGCACGACGCCCGACGAGGTGGCGGCCGCCAACTGTGCGGGCCCCGATAGTCTGTAGCCGAGGTACAATGACGGTGCCAACAACACAACATTCCCCGTCTGCGGCGACAACACATTGTACCCATTGCCATGACGATAATGAGGGCTTATGGGAGGTTTCTCCCATACACTGCTCATTACGACTAGGCTGACGCTGATGGTTCCGACATGTGTGTAACATCACTGTGGCATGAAGCGCTCCACTCGTCGTGACAGTGACAAGGATGAGCATGGTAAATACCTCGTTGTTGCAGCGTGAAAGGTTACGCTATGGGTACTTTTTTGCCAGTATACAAATATAAGATCACAATAGGTTTTACCGTATACGGTAAAACCTATTGTGATCTGTGAAAGGTTACGTTCATTGCCACGCCCCAAGTAGCAGCTATTAAGACATATCCCCTTCATGAATGTAACAGGCGGTCAAGTGCTGTTAGCGGGCACATGTAAATGCCAGCACGGCACACGAGGAAATAAATGGCGATCACCTCGCCCGGCCGCCTTTGTCTTTCTAGTGGCGATGTTTACACAACGCACCGGGTGTCCATTTGAGGCTGAGTCGACCTAGGGGAGGCTCAGGACTAGTTTATAAAATCGTCGCCCATGTTTGCCGTGAGCGAGATTCGAACTCGGGTGGTCAGGTTTGTAGCCCAGCGCGCGAACAGCTGACCCACTGCTCGCCATTGATGCGCGCACACACACGCCTGTGTGTGTCTGTACCCGTGCGCAGTGCACCTACTTCCACGTGTTCTCATGGATAAGCTGTCAATAATTTACGCACATATGCTGTAGTTAAGCACTCGTGCTGTTGTCAAAGTCGCGATGCAGTGCCGCATCTACGCGCCCCCGCCACGCTGCACCCACTGCCACGCTGTGAGACCACGCTTCCCAGCAGGGAGGCGGCGGTGTTGATACCAACGTTGCTCTCATCACCTTGACCTACGTTGCTCCCCGCCTCCCACGCTTACCTCCAAGAACTGAGAGGAGCGAATTCACTACACAGGCTTTCACGACTAAACGTCACGATGCATAATTAGTTAATTTTGGGTTAGGTCTGTGCAGGGTGGAGAAGTGGCAACATCTGCGCTTCACATAAATAAACTGCCGGAGGCAGTTCGATTCCTGTTCTGTGTGGGTTTCCTCCCATAGCTAAAACGAACAGAAAAACATTTGTTAATTGACGGGTGAAATCATAATATGTTGAACGTAGTGTTTGGCAAATGTTGGCGCCGGCTGGTTGCATGGCTTCCTTCCCCCGACTTTGCCGTTTCCTCGCGCCTCCGATTCCATGTCTCGTCCATGAACAGGTGTGGAATTTGAGTGCGTTATAAATTATATTACTACTATTAATCAATATCGTCCTCTCTTGACGAATCGATTATTGCAATGCACTACTCCCTGTCACCCCTGCCTACCTTATCAATCGTCTCCAACGTGTGCAGAATGCGGCTGCTAAAGTCCTAACCCGCACTCCCATCCACGATAACATATCTCCACTGCTGGCGTCTCTCCACTGGCTACCGGTTAAATATAGGATCGAATTCAAGATTGAATTCAAGACTCTCCATCTCACCTTCAAGGCTCTCACAGGCGCTGCTCCGACATACATCCGTGACCTTCTTGAGGCAGCCTCTTCACCACGACAATTTCAGTCCACTAATACGGGCTTGCTGCATGTGCCCAGAGTCCCACCTCAGTTCGATGGGTGACAGAGCCTTCTAAAGCACTGCTCCCAGCCTCTGGAACTCTCTTCCATTGAAAATTCGGTCAGCTTAATCCCTGGGCATATTCAAATCCCGTCTCAAGACTCACATATTCTGAAAGGCTTTGAAGTCCTCTGGCTAGAACTGTTGATGCTGCTCACTGCTGTGCGCTTAAATTATGGCTCGCTGTTGACCTGTGCCCGATCAGTAGCGCTTCTTCCCTCCTTAATTTGTCAACAATTATTTTAAATGTTATTTTGTGCCCTTAATTAATTTATTACTCTGTTGATGTTGACATGCCGTTCTCTCCACATCTCTGTGAGGCGCTTTGTGACCCTTGGGTGAAAAGCGCTCTGGAAATGCAAATTATTATTAATGCCATTTTGTTTAGCTTATACCGTCCGCCACCTGACAGAATCAATCAAATGGAAATGTCACGTGGGCAAACATGCCAACTAATTTGAGTTTTCAGTAAAGTGGAGGAAGAATGTTTGAAATTAAACACAGTTTTAAACAGTTTTGTTACTAAGATTACAACAGGTTTTACCGTATCTGGCGATTATGCAGGTGTTAAGATCTTAACACCAAAATAGACACATTTTACAATGCGTCCAGTTTGCAAAAGCCACATATACTAGTGGCAAAGTATGCAAACAGATAGCTTTGATAACCTATGCATTGTCCTTCAACTGACCGACCTTCACCTGGCAGTGGCTTCCTTTTGAGCCTATTTGCCGGTGTCAGTCGTTGCCAAAAGGCAGTCAGCTCAGGACAAATGCAGTATCAATGCTTTATAGCTTAGGTGGGGCTGTTAACGCTATGGGTACTTTTTTTGCCAGTATACATATATAAGATTACAACATTTACAAAAAAATAGATCGAGAAAATTGGAAAAGCCGAGATTTTGTACGGTGGTTATATTTAACACTGTGGCAGCCGTAGGTCGCTAATGCAAGCTACTGGAGACAGTATGTCAGCACGCACAGATCGTGTGCAGCAAACGTCGGTGTACAATAAGATTAGGTGAGTGTTTTGCATAGCGTGTATATTTTTAGGGTGTTAGAAAAGTAGAATTTTAAGGGCATATCTTGTGTTGATCTTCGATTCTAAGAGTGCTATTTTGTTCAAAGAAGCTGGAGACTACCGGCAAAGATAGGATGAAGCCACCAGCTGTCTGGGAGGCTCAACCAGGACACACGGTCATAAGCCATAATCCCCTCTCTCCGCACTTGTTTGCATAGCCACGCCTATTGAGCCGCTAACTCCACCCACCCAGGGAGTGCTCTCACCGCTGTCTGGCTTGCTCATACAGTGAACACGCTGCGTTACTCGTGATGTTGCATTAGCCGTGACGCATAAGCACATTAACAAAACTGGACACATTCGTCAATATCACTGCCCTTCTTCATTGCACGTACACATTTATGTTTAATGAAGACAGGACCGTTGTCCGAAACCTTACCTATTATTTAAAAAAAAAACCCCAATTTAGATTAAGGCCACAATGTCATTGACGAATGCCAGTTGTTACTTGCTCATGGGCCGCGCCGATTCCCCTGCCAACTATGGCCACTCCGCAGTTATGAGTCGAGCATAAAGCCAGCAAATCCAAAAACTGCGGCGGCAATCCCGATGTTCACAAAACCCACCGGGACTGCTCCAGCCAAATCGTAACGCTTAATAGCCTTTGATGTAGGGGCCGGGGTGGGGGGGGGTGCGAGGGGACGGAGGTTGTGTGGGTGCGAGTTGCAGTGGAGAGAGAACGACCTTGGGATGTCCGCTCCTGGGTGACAGCGTCACGCACACCGACGTAGCCCGCTCTCCCTCGCGCTTTCCCACCGCTCACCTCCCTCCGCAACTCCCTTACCCCCACAGCCCACCACCGTTTCTCGCGTCTTCTCATCCATTGGGGGTGTAGCGTTCAACAGCTGTGCTCTTATAACCCTCGGTCGTATGCCTGGGCACTGCCCAAGCCGGGGGCAGGCGCGCCGCGCATTTGTGAATGGGACATCAGGTGGGAGGAGGTGGAGGGACAGGGAGAGGGCGCGGGGCGGAGGGGCGGGTTGAGACATCTGAAGGCAGCGCACGCAGCGCCAAGCCGGGTGGACTTCACAAGCAGCCACCGCGGGGGTGATTCGCCTAAACCGTCCGTCAATTACGGTGTCGATGATTAAAGTGGACATGCAAAGGGAGAGCCGCCGATTTTCAGAATCACACAATTGTGAGTGTTGGTGAGATTAAAGTGACAACGGCAAGGTGCGTGTACGACAGCACTATAATAGACTTCGCATCGGGGCGGGGGGGGGCGCACGGTGGTGCAGTGAGTAGCACGGCCGTCTCACAGAAAGAAAACACGGGTTCGATTCCGAATTCAGGTGAGGAGCTTGTATGTTCTCCCCGGGTTTGTGTGTGCTTGTGCCAGCTACTCCGGTTTTGTTACCAAGACATGCTGTCTAGCTTAATTGCTTTGAAATGAATGTTAAAACTTTATTACCTCTCTCTGCTGGACAACTGTTAAAAATAGCTACATACGCCATGGGTACTTTTTTTGCCAGTATACATATATAAGATTACAATAGGTTTTACCGTCTCTGGCGATTATGCAGGTGTTAAGATCTTAACATAGCTACGTATCCCAACAATTCATTTCAGCTTAGATAAACACTGACTGCCTGAAGAATCAACTTTAATCGTGGGCCCCTGCAGGTCTCTGCTCCGACCTAAATTCTTCCAGCAGCCTCACCTCTTCCCCTGGTCATCTTGCTGACAAACTGGAGTGGCGTGTGTTGCGATCGAACACATGTGCTTAGATGACTCCTTTGGCTGTCATCACTCTATCTAATTAATTAACAGCAATCGAACATTCGTCAGCAACACTCCTTTAAATTTAAATTACTATAAAATGTGCGACGTTCCGGACAATGGCCCTTCTTTAGAACTAAGAAAAGACAATATTGACGGACATCTACGAAGCAAGATATTTCTGTTCGGAATGCTCCATCTTCACAAAAGCATTTTAATTCGATAAGAAGTGCGTCCAATTTAATTCAACGCGTTTGGACGAGAAACTTCTGAAGAGACAGTTGCATCGTCAGCCGATTGATCTCTGTGCAGCGCTTTGCGACCCCCGGGTGAAAGCGCTCTTAAAGTGCAATTCTTCTTCTTATTATTATTAATGCTCAAAATGAATGCAAATGATAATATATAGCATGATGTTCTAATGTAGGCTTTCACGGCTCGATGTTTGAGAATGATGCTGTCCATCAGGCGGTTCGGAATGATGCCTCCAACGTTGCAGGTAAAATATCGTGAAGGATGAAGGAACATTTGACACGGTTATCCTAAAAGAACAGCTATGGAAAGCAATTCTCACTCTACTAATATATGAATAATGCAAATACGCCTGATAGGACAACCACGATGCGGAGATGGAGTGATGAGATCAGTTCAGACTACCAGAAAGCTATATTGTAGCATCGAAGGATCATAATATATAAAGCAGGGTAGCGGCTCAGCATGTGACTGATAATCTAGCACTATGGAGTCCAGGGCTGGAGTAATTTTACATATGCTGTGATTGTGGCAGTGCCACACTGTGGCATGCCCTGAGAAGGCAATACACCTAGTCCTACTTATCTGCAGTTTCTCTATCCGAGGTCACTCTTGTCCATAATTCCCATCAAATAACAAGGACTTCGTGTATAGCAATGTTTCTTTATCCGAGGTCACTCTTGTCCATTATTCCCATCAAATAACAAGGACTTCGTGTACAGCAATGTTGGGCCCTGTTTGTTCCACGTGTATGGAATAGTGCTGCAAACTCGCATACGTAGGAATTCGCATTGTGCCCCGGTTTCCTTTGTACAAGTACGTACACGTATTCATTATATGTAAAGTTATTCATATTCACACACGTTGCAGGGATTACATCCTTCAGCTGGCCTGGGAACGCCTGGGATCCTCCAGGAAGAGCTGGAAGCTATTGCTGAGGAAAGGGATGTCTGGTCCCATTCTCCTTGGACTGCTGCCACTGCGACCCTCACCAGGACAAGCGGTGTAGAAAATGGATGGATGGTTATTCAAATTCAGAGAACCTTATAGTTTGGACAATTGTTCACCGCCTGTCAGCTTGTCTGTGGTTCTCGCGCCTTTGCTCATTTCACGTTGAAATAGCAATTATCATCAAGCAGTAGTGTCGCAAATATGGCCTTGAATATGTGTATATGTGTGTGTTTGGTGAACAAAGTCTGGCGTGAGATTGAATGGAATCGAAGGTCGGAGACAGAACACTGTACAAGCGGGCACGTGGCTCGAGACAGTGGGGGGACAGAGCATGGGACAGTGATGTTGCCAGGGTAACCAGGAAACTCCTACCTAAAAGCGGACCATTCGAGAAGAGGAGAGGGGAGAGAACTTGCAAGAAGGGGAGAATGCACGAGACGGGAAGCGGCGGCAAAGTAGGGAGAAAGGAGCTGAAGCTACAACAGAGGAATAGCTGAATAAAGTAAGGAGAGGTAAGAAACCTCTTACAGAAGCAGGTTCAGGAATAAGTGGTAGAGGTAGTGAAACGAGCGGATATATGTATAAACGAGAGTCAGAGTGTGCATTAAAGCGGAATAGAAGACACGGTCAACACGCCATAAAAGCAGGTGTTGGTTAGTGGTGAACTTTCAAACAATAAAATAGGATAAAAATAAAAATTTTAAATGACCCGCTTTAACTGCACTGAAAAGTTGAAAATATTTTTTTGAATACAAAATCCATCTATCTAGGGATACAGACTAAAAGCGGGTGGCCAACACTGACAATATGTGATTTACAATTGACTGAAAATACAGTGAGATTTGCATTTTAATGATTTTAGTCATAAATACGTATGTTTATAATGTTTTGTAAAAGGATCAACTATCAATTATCACTTAATATCAGTACGGTTTAAAGGTTTTCATTAAAGGAAAAGATTATTGTAATCTTATACGGTCAGTGCTTGGCCACCCGCTTTTAGTCTGTTTCCCTAGATAGACTATGATTTTGTGTTCATAAAATGTATATTCTACTTTTGAGTGCGATAAAAACGGGTCATTTAAATTTTAAATTTTTATCCTATTTTATGTTCTACTTTTTTTTTAGTCTTAACCATTTATTGTACACTTACAAATCAAGTCAAGCTCTTAGAATTGTTAATCAGCAAAACAGAATTCTTGCATCCATCAATTTTTGATGAGCAAGAACCCGATTAATCTATAGAAACCGTTAAGAGGTGTAAAATTGTGGACTGGTTCACCCCTAACTAGGCATTGCCCCCTACAGACGTAAAAATGTCAAGTCAGCTCAGTGCGTGTCTGGCATCGGTAAAATATCGCCCCCATCAGACCGAATAAGTAGTAGTTTGAAAGGATCGTTTCTATAGCGGGCTCAGGATCGGCTTGTCACCGGTCTTCAGACTTTTCACTAGATTATATTGTCATCCGAGTTATGCCTACGTGCAAAAGTTCAGCTCTCCCGCGTTATCGGAAATGCTTTCGTTCTGTGCTCAACGATTTTAACCATTACACATATCCCCCAATGTAACTTAAGTAAAAGCGGGTAAAAAAAGCATATGCTCGAGAGACCACCCGACTCGCAAGAACCGCCGTTCAACCTCATCACATAGAGATCTTCAGCACATCTTCAGCCCCTTCAAGCAGTACCCGTAGCCTTAATGCTGCGCGACTCCAGCCCAGCTACTTTGTCGTTCCATCATCTCAAGGAGGGGCGGCGCGGTGGCCCAGTGGTTCGCGCTGACGCCTCACAGCAAGAAGGTCCCGGGTTCAAATATCTCGGCTCGGGTGCCTTTCTGTGTGGAGTTTGCATGCTCTCCCCGTGTCCGCGTGGGTTTTCGCCGGGCACTCCGGTTTCCTCCCACAGTCCAAAAAGCATGCTCCTGGATAGGTTGATTGGCTCGCAGACTAAAATTGTCCCGCAATGCCCGGCGATGGACTGGCGTCCCGTCGTCGGGTGTATTCCTGCCTTACGCCCTGTGTTTCCGGGATAGGCTCCGGCTCACCGTGACCCTATATAGGATTAAGCGGTTTCAGATAATGAGATGAGACTCTAGCCCAAGATACCTTGCCTTCTCAATCACGTTAACACCCGTTGAACTTTCTTGACTGTACACACACACACAAACCTCGGTTGATAATAATAATACTAGTTGCACTTCTAATGCGCTTTTTACTCGAGGGTTAGAAAGCGCTGCACAGAGCTGCGGAGAGAACGGCACGTCAGCAACGACAACGACACAAGAACAGAAATCAGCAACAATGACGTTTTTTTTGGAGAGGGGGGGGGAGCGGGGTTGTTACAAATGTAACCTCTGGAAAGAACCGCATGTGAACAACGACAACATCACGAGAGTTCAACTGAAAGTCAAAATAGTGGCAATAAATTACAGGACGTAAAATAAGTCTTCAACAAACAAGGAAGGATTAAATGTTCCTGAGCAGGCACAGTCCAGGCAGCAAGCCATCATTCCGGCACGATAAGGGTATTATAGAGTTACACTACATAGAGACACGAGTTAATGTAGGATTGATGCGCTCACACGCACACACCTATCTATCTATTTTATCGAGAGGGTTCGATGATGTTAGGTTAGGTAATTGATTGTGTGTTCGGCTGGGTGTGCTAGATACCTATATACGTTGGATTTCTTAGGTTTCCGGGTTTGTTGTGATTGTCGTTGCTATACTGGCTAACACACGAATTATTAAATACTCGGTTTTCTCTGATCCTAGCCTCCGTGCAAGTTTCTGTGTCTTCTACTATGTCCTGTTCTTTGCATCGTATACACCTTTCAGTCCCAATTTCTCAGCCGGAGTAAGAGAGTGCGGGAAGACGTCTCCACTCCGAGCGTTCCAAGTTGTCTCCCCAAGTTCGCTACTACCGCCAAGGTGTCACAACCCGACAAATAGATGGACCATGAATGATGATTCGATCATTGCGATTCATTACGATAGTGATGGAAAAACACGCATAATTTTGCTCAATATCAATTGATTATGGTGATAATGACGTTAAATGATGGGTTGATTTACATTTTATATCAATATCGATGATTAATGGTTCTTCTTGATGTATTCTTGGCAATGACTTGGGACACTCATTAGCAAGGTGACGAAAGCGGCCTATTTCCATTTCTGAAACATAGCCAGATTGCGCAACATCCTGTTACTCTCCGATGTCCTAATACACATCTTCATCTCTTCACGAATCGATTATTTCAATGCACTGCTCCATGGCATCCCTACCTACCTGATCAATCGTCTCCAACGTGTGCAGAATACGACTGCTCGAGTCCTCACCCACACACCCATCCATGATCACATATCCCCAGTACTGGTGTCTCTCCACTGGCTACTGCTTAAATATAGCATTGAATTCAAGATCCTCCTCACCTACAAAGCTCTCACTGGCGCTGCTCCGACATACATCCGTGACCTACATCAGGCACCCGTCTCAAAACGACAACTTCGATCCTTCAATGCGGCCTTGCTGCATGTACCCAGGTCTCACCTCCATTCGACGGGTGACAGAGCCTTCTACCTACCTACCTACGAACAGCGGTCCACTTATAATTCAACGTCTGCACAAACACCGGGGCACGCGTTGCAGCACAGTCATCCAGCTCTCGCGGTGGAAAATTAGTTTCCGTGTGCGTGTCTGTGCCAAGCACACGGAGTTCTCAAAGCGGCGCATTCCCTGTTCGGCTGAGAACTTTAATAGAACACCCTGCATTTTTAAAGCAAGCAACTGGCGAGGTGGGGGGGGCAATAGAGTACATTGTGTCTGTGAGTTTTAGTACAACGGCATTCTCATGGGGACACGTCACCGGACGCAAGGGATTATTTCCGACAAACGATACCAGCGGTGGGTTTCCGCCGGGCACTCCGGTTTCCTCTCACAGTCCAAAAAACATGCTGCTGTATAGGTTAATTGGCTTGCAGACTAAATCGCCCTCAGTGCCCGGTGATGGACTGGCGTGCCATCGTGGGTATATCCCTGCCTTGCGCTCTGGCTCACCGCGATCCTGTACAGGACAAAGCGGTTTCTGACAATGAGATGAGAGATGAAATTAACAAATGTGGTCCTACGTTGGTTGTGGTGCACGAATAATTAACTCAAGACAAATTTGTCAAGAACACTCTCCTATATCTGTAAGATGCGACCTTTGGGGCAACGGGCCTTCCTCATAGCAACCTCGCACATAGAATCTAAACTCGTGGTTCCCAACATGTGGTCGGCTGACCACTAGTGGTCAGTGAGGATGCTGCATGTAGATCTTTCAAAATAATGTATGAAATAAATGATAATCTTTACAAAATGTATATAGTCTTATAAAATAACAACATGCCGATCTAGGTTTTACGGCTCAATGTATGAGAATTGTTTTTCAAATCTGTTTTCATCTTTAGGATAGCCGTATTCATATTTTAAATTCATCAGCCATAGTCCGTTTTCATTTAATCTGCAAGGCATCGAGTTATGTAGCTCTTTTCAACAAATGTCCGGCGGGAAGGGAGTAAGCAAGTCACAACATCAGGGGCGGCGCGGTGGCCCAGTGGTTAGCGCTGACGCCTCACAGCAAGAAGGTCCCGGGTTCGAA
>JAZEWT010000001.1:21884696-21896147 GCA_036362905.1 Mordacia mordax
ATGTTGTTGTTGACATGCCATTCTCTCCACAGCTCGGATTTGTAAAAAAAACAAACAAAAACGTTGTTGTTGCTGATTTTCCGTTTTAATGTCGTTGTTGTTCACGTGCCGTTCTCTCTGCAGCTCTATTCAGCGCTTTGTGACCCTCGGGTGAAAACTGCTCTAAATGCGAATATTATTAACATTCAATAACAATTGATGATTAAGACAAAACATTTAAAATAAACGTTGTCACGCCTTCACTTTTCCAATCGTATGCCACCCATCTTGTTTTTTGTTACTACACCTCATCCAGGCAGCTGTGACATTGAAGAGTAATTATTGGAGGGTGAGTCTTAGGAAGAGAGAGAGAGAGCCACAATCCCTTTACTGTGAATCGAGTCGGCGATGAATGACGGCTGCACGCGCGCTGTTGTTCCGGTACAGTGTGGAGCTCATGTCTCGCCGGTCGCCTGGGGACCCGGAGAATGTCGGGGACTTGAGCTCGCGAATGATGGACAATGACAAGTCGCGGGACTGCCTCATTCCCATGGGGTGAGTTTTGGCACATCGTCGAATTGTGGACGGATTGCCAGGGATATGATATGAAAAATATATAATGGCAGGGAACAACACGGCGAACTGCTCTTCTTCAATGGCTCGCTGACCCTCGTCTTTTTGCTTAATTTGTGTGGCTCTGTCACTGAAGAGTGGCAACAGATTGGTTCATTGATTTAATATTGATTCTTAAGCTCACGACACATGCATTGAATAATGTGTGGGAACATCGACATTGAAAATAAATGTCATGCTGTCTGGAATGCTCCCTGCAGGCACTCGTAACCACCAAATACAAACCCAATCCAGTCTGAAATAAACATCACGATCACCCTCGGTATCTTCAATATCATCCGCATAGTTGTTGTTGACATGCCGTTCTTTACGTGGCTCTGTGCAGCGCTTTGTGACCCTCGGGTGAAAAGCGCTGTATAAATGCAATTATTATTATAGTTATCCCTTCTTGCCTCTACCCTCTTAGCTTGCGCAACTCTCTTCACCGCCCCATCAATTTCAACCACAACAGTCTTCTGTTGAATCCCCCAGTCATTTACAATGGAGTGGCAGGATGTTCCTTTTCCCCTGTTATTTACCGAGTTCCTCTCTCCCACCCATCAGTGCTGCCCCTTCTCCTTTTCTGATACCTTATTATTTTTTAGCTTTCTGAAAGCTATAATCAAGCCTCCTTTCCTCCTGTGATGTTCTACTGTTTTCCATGGCATCTTGAGATATAATTGTGTTTAGACGCTATATCAAACAACACTGGTATTGTAATTACATTCACTACAATTCTAAAAAAAGAATACATGATGATTGCTTCCAAAAGTTGTTCTTTCGGGATAGCCGCATGGATCACTCCTCCTTTCTCCTTCACGACGTTTTGCCTCACACGTTGAAGACATATTCAAGCGTGACAAACACAGCAGCTGAAGATGCCTCCAACGTGTTAGGTGAAACGTCACGAAAGAGAGTAGGAGTGATCAACGCGGCTATCCCGAAAGAGCAGCTTTTGGAAGCAATCCTCAAATCAAGCAAGGAATAAGTGTTCCTAAGCAGGCGCAGGTCAACAGTGTGCCACCAAGCACACAACAGTGAGCAGCATCAAGAGTCCTAGTCAGAGGATTTCAATGCCTTATGGAACAAGTGAGACTTGAGATGGGATTTGAAGATGCCTAGGAACTCAAGATAACTGAACTTCCAAACACTAAAACTACAAATTAGGATTATCATTATTGTCCTTGTCATTGATGCAGAGCATGTGCCAGGCACGTGACAACTTGGGTTCCAGCTGTGTAGTGATGTTCTGGGTCCCATCCCCACAGGGTAACATCGGAGAATGTGGCAGAGCGCTATGGCATCTCTAGGGAGGAGCAGGACGCCCTCGCCGTCGCCTCTCACCAAAAGTGGGTCCCTGCCATGATGCGGGAAACATCCTTGGGCGGTCGATGTGAACGACACTGAGAGAAATGAAAACGTGGACATATTTGTCATGTAATTGGATCCAAGGTTTGCACAGATGATCATTTGTGAAGCTGTGCTGTTACAAATCTATTTATTGGCAGTGTAATCTTTTACGTGTTTGGCCTGCAATGCATATAGAATATTAAAAGAATGCGGTGCAGTTTGCAGAAATAAAATGTGTTTTTGCATTGGTCAATTTAATTACCGGTGGGAGAGTGGTGGTGTAGTTAGCATATTTCACAATGAAAGCAATGATCTCAGCTGTATTTCCAGTCGAAGACTAATAGCAATTAAGATCTGAACTGATTCTGGCATCTTCTCCTTCACTAACGCACACTGACCTGTGTGGTGAAAAAAGGTCAAGAACTTCCGTAACTGACACAGCAATCCATTGGCTAGGGGCTATAACCATCATCGTCGGCCATAATGTAGGCCTCTCCTCTACAAGCTGTCACCATCTCTCATGATAAGTGATCTAAAATTAACAGTAAAAATTATATTAATCCCAAGAGACAGTCAACTCATCCCACCATATCCTTGGGTTATTTCACCATATTTTATATGGAATTCAACAGTCCTCCTCTGAAAACATTGGCCTCTACCATCGGAAGATATAATTACAGCCATGCCTTAGAGCCTTCATCATATGTGAACGCTATCTTGAGCAAAGCAAAATATCAACTTTGACTTTGAAAAGCAAGTGACACTGCCCATGTGCGTTGTGTGTGGTCGTTACGGTGGCTGTGCCACATGGCCTAGGGCAGCACGAGCCACTAAGCTAGGCCTTTTCCAGGAGGAGATCGTGCCCGTGACTACAGTGGTCATCACAGGTGACGAGGAGAAAACCATCACCGTGACCCAGGATGAGGGCATCCGTCCGGACACTACTAAGGAGGGCCTGGCACGACTGCGGCCAGCGTTCAAGGAGGGTGGCACCACCACCGCAGGTCACACATTTAGTCTGACATTTGAACATTTTTTTCTCTCTTGCTGCAAATCATCTTGCCCTACATTTTGCCTTTTTAATTTGATGAATCTGGTTAAAATCAGTTTTTTGGTTTACATTTTTTTTATTTTTTTTAGTCTAAGTCTTGTTGATAACAAACCGTAATTTTAGTCAATCTACAAAAACAGCTAAAATTATCAAATAAAATGAGATGGGGGAGAAAACGAGGCATTAATTCTTAAATCCCTGGTTGTGTGGGAGGGGGGTGAGTGGGTGGGCAAAGGTTGAATCATAACATACCTACGGGAGAGAGAGCTGCAGCTGCGTCCATATTGTTACTTAACCATTGCTGCTGGCTGTACCTGCGCACCCTAAACCTGGACACCATTTCCCCTTCGCACAGGAAACTCGAGTCAGGTAAGCGATGGCGCTGCGGCGGTGCTGGTCGCACGACGACGGGCTGCTCGGGAGCTGGGGCTGCCCGTGCTGGGAGTGCTGCGAGCATATGCCGTGGTGGGGGTGCCGCCCGACGTCATGGGTATTGGCCCTGCACTGGCTATCCCGGCTGTGTTGAGCAAAGCTGGTGAGCACCACTGCAGCTCCGCTCTCGCACTGCACTGACATACTATACTTTAGCTGCAGAACCTTCGGATTCACAGTACGTATACCCTGACATGTGATTTGGTGTAAAGAGCGGCTTGGGTTTATGCGGTTTGGTTAAGTTAATTGGCCTTCCATCTAAATTTCCACCGGTGCCCTGAGGTGCATTAGCATCCTATCCTGGATATAGCCCAAGCTGTCTACTAACTTTCATACCCCTCCCCACTAGACAACTAACATTCGTACCCCTCCCCACTAGACAACTGTTAAAAAGAGCTACATAGCTCAATAGTTCCTTCCAGCTTAAATAAAAACTGACTAACTAGGTAATGGTGAACATTTCGTGTGTGTTTGATGTATGTGGTGGGTCAGCCCATGGTATCCGGGTCTGTTCCGTGACCTGCTAGTAAACCTTCGATACTTTACATGGCCTCAAAGTACATATGACCTGGCACAAGCTCGGGCATGATGCCACCACAACTTAATGGCAAATGCCGGCTGTTGTGGTTATTTTTGGGGTGTCTTGGAGAGTGTTGTGTGGAATGTGTATGTGTTGGGTGTGGGATGTTGTTTAGCGGCTTTATTGGTATTTGTGTGTTGGGTTTTGTGTATATATGGTGGGTACTGTGCGTGAGATGTCTTGACGGGAGTGTGTATGTGGTGTTTGTATTAAATTGATTATTGTGACCAATTTTGGCGTTATTAAAAAGTTTGGTCGACAAGTGGGTGCTGTGTGTGAGATTTGTTGGCGGGAGTGTGTGGTGTTTGTGTTAAGTGGATTATTGTGACATTTAGGTATTGATAAAAAGTTTAGTCGATAACACATTAGCAATTGAAACATTTTTCATAAGTGCACCTAAAAATTATAGTTGGTGTTGAAATTCAAAAAAGTGCCTGTTTTATTCTCAAAAAATGTGTTCTGTCCATAAGTGTGTGTGTAGATATATATATATGTGGCTGGGGGAGTGGCAGTGTAGCAGTTAGTACAGTGCGCTACGAACCTAGCGGCCGGAATTTGATACCTGTTTATAGCCAACACCTTAAGACGATTTTTTTAACTCTTCCTGGGCCTCTCCTTTTGCCACCTTGGCCTAAAATGAGTAAGCGCTGCACTGTATATACATCGCCGTTAGGGAAACAAAGGCGGCCAGGGTGGTGCTGGTCACCCAACCCCTCATGTACCATGCTGGCCTTTATGGGTGCTCGCTAACAGCACTTCACCCTACAGTCTGTAAAGGCTATATGGCAGATAATCTTTTATATATATATATGGCTGCTCACGAACTGACATAACAAACGACCTTGCAATAGTTTTAATCTTATCTGGTAATGTTTTGCAAACGCATTTCTATGTCCTTTACACACTCCTGCATATATTTTTCCTCAGGTTTGACAGTCGATGACGTTGATGTATTTGAAATCAATGAAGCCTTTGCCAGTCAGGTGAGTTGATAAATAGTGGGTTTCATTTAATAACAAGTACAAATATAGGTCCCACCTTTTTCTTATTTTGCCTTCTTTTTTATATTGCTCATGGACACTCGTCAAAGAACCCATCACATGTTTTATTCTGCCTGTCACCGCGAGTGACGGGTACTGGGTAAGATTCCTAGCAGTAGCCTTGGTGACTGAAGCAACTCTTTTGTTTAACGGTGAGCTGTTTCTACGTCTCCAGTGTCTGCAATGTCTGACCAATAAAAACAGATAACTAATGATTGTGCTGGTCCAGTAAAGCTAATCACAATCCATGACTCACATCTGCTGCAGTGCACAGCATTGATGTTTCTCTTCGGCCATCCTGTTAGTTTTTCCTAATGTCCAATGTCACGCAGACATAAAAAAACTGCAACTTGTGTCAAAAGCACTGCACCAGAAATGCAAGCATAGGTCTGACCTTGCTGGTGCTGTGCAGGCGGCGTACTGTGTCAAGCGTCTGGGCATTCCTCCTGAGAAGCTGAACCCCAATGGAGGTGCCATCGCTCTGGGCCACCCCCTGGGCTGCACTGGCACACGACAGATCATCACCCTCCTGCACGAGCTCAGACGCCGTGGCCGCCGGTATTGTTCTTTACAATGCCCACGTGCATTGAAGCAGGATTACCGTTAACGAGATTACACAACAAATCAGGGTTACACAGATAACAGATCACAGATAACCGGGATTACAGTTAATTGAGATTATACACCTAACTGGGGTTACACAAATAATAATAATACTTGTACTTCTAGAGCGCTATTCACCCGAGGGTCACACAGCACTGCACAGAGCTCTGGAGAGAATGGCATGTCAGCAGCAACATTACAACAGTTAACTGAAAGTGAGATCATGGATATTTTTAGAGGAGATTAAATAAGCGTAAAAAAATTCTTCAACAAGCAAAGAAGGAATACGTGTTCCCGAGCAGGTGCAGGTCGGCAGCGAGCCATCATCCCAGCATGATAACAGTGAGCCACATCAACAGTCCGAGCCTTATGTAATTATTTGAAAGTCTTAAGGAATAAGTGGGTCTTGAAAAAAATTTTGAAAATGCCCAGGAACTCAGCTGACCGAATCTCCAATGGAAGGACAATCTAGAGCGCGCGAGAAAGCCCTGTCACCCATCGAAAGGAGGTGCGGTCTGGGCACATGCAGCAAGCCCTTATTGGAAGGTCGAAGTTGTCGTGTTGAGGAGGGTGCCTGAAGTAGGTCACAGATGTATGTCAGAGCAGCACCAGTGAAAGCCATATAAGTGAGAAGGAGGATCTTGAATTCAATCCTATATTTAACCGGTAGCCAGTGGAGAGACATCAGTACTGGGGATATGTGATTGTGGATGGGTGTACGGGTGAGGACTCTAGCATCCGCATTTTGCGCACGTTGGAGACGATTGATCAGGTAGGCAGGGGTGCCAGGGAGCAGTGCGTAGCAGTAATCGATTTGTGAAGAGATGAAGATGTGCATTAGCTTCTCAGCATTAGAGGATGACAGGATGCTGCACAGTCTGGCTATGTTTTTGAGATGGAAATAGGCTACCTTTGTCACCTTGTTGATGTGTGTCTCGAAGCTGAGAGAGGAATCAAGAGTCACACCCAGACTTTGGACTGCCTTAGCAACTTCTTTGGTCTGGTCGTCAAGCATCAATTGGATAGGTTCAGCCTTGGACAATTGGTACGGGGTTCCGACAAGCAAAACGTCTGTTTTGTCACCATGTAGTTTTAGGAAATTTTAATTGAGCCAGGCCTTCACAGTTAACAGTGAGGATGACTTGTACAGACCAGACGCATTGATGGATGGCTTTGCATGGATATAGATTTGGATGTCATCGGCATAGCAATAGTAGCTGAGCTTGAGGCTGCGCAGTATATGGCCAAGTGGTTGTATGTAGATGCTGAAGAGGATTGGGGCTGAGAACTGAAACCTGAGGAACTCCAGACAAAACAGGATCGATTTCTGAGTTTTGTTCTCTGAGGCTGATGAACTGCTTCCGGTCAGAGAGGTAAGAGCTCAGCCAAAACAGGGCACTGCCAGAGACCCCTATACCCTCCAGTCGCTCAAGTGACTTCGGGTGGTCAGCAGTATCAAAGACAGTGCTCAGGTCCAGGAGGTCATCAGCTTTGACCAGAGCAGTTTCAGTACTATGGCTGAATCTGAACCCAGATTGGAAGGGATCGAGGGGGTCATTGTTGAGAACATGTTTCTCGAGTTGCGTGGCAACTGCACGTTCAAGGACCTCAGAGATGAATGGTAGATGAAAGATGGGGTAATCATTATCAGGGATGTTGCAATTGAGGCCAGGTTTTTTAAAGCAGAGGGGTAACTGCAGCAATTTTGAACAGTGGGAAAATTATGCCAGAATGAAGTGAGTTATTAAAGAGATTAGTGATGAAACTGGCAAGGGATTTGAAATGTGCCTGGATGATTTTGGATGGGAAGGGGTCCAGGGAGCAGGTTTGTAGGCCAAGATCTGGTAACTGATGAAGAGACATCAGATTCCGCTAACTCGGAAAATCTAGGCGTTTTGAGATCAAGGTATGTGGAGGAACATTTGTTTATACTGGTAAAAAGTACCCATAGCATTTATTGAGGTATTGGTTGCTGGTTGAGGTTGAGTCGAGATATGGTGTGCTTTGTTTTTTTCTGAGAAAAACTGAATCAACTGATTCGCCTGATATTTATTGAAGATAGGTGAGGGCGATTGACTGATTGGACTTCGGAGCCGATTAATTGTCGAGAAAATAATCTTTGGCTTGTCGCAGGTATCAGCCAGAATGCTGGAAAAGTGGTTGGTGTGGGCGTAACCAAGCACCTTTCGGTAGCATTTCAGCTGTTCCTTGTAGATATGAGCATTAACAGTGAGGCCAGACTTTGTCCAAGTCCGTTTTCCCTGCGTGCATTCACCTTGAGATCCTGGAGTTCAGCAGTATGCCAGGGGGATGATTTTCCAGCTAAGACATAGCGTGATTTTAATGTAGCCAAATCATCACGTATGCTTTATAGCAGGCTGTTGTAAGTTTCTACTGTCGACTCGGAGTGCAAAGTCCCGCAGTAGAGCCTGATTCAATGTGAGAAAATCATTGATGGTGCCAGGTCTCTGTCAGGCAGAGGAAGTCCAAACTGTTGTCTAAGATCAGCTCAGCGATGAGGGGCTTTTTCGATTATCAGAGCGCCAATTGAGCATGGCAATGTGGGTTTCAGTTGCAGGAAATGTACGTGCCGGAAGAGGGGCACTGACCAACAGTATGTTTCGCAACGTGATGCTGCAAGAGGTCTAACTTGTTGTTTCCTCGGCAGCCGATATGTAGGGCTTAATACAGGGATAGGGATAAGGAAATCAATTGCAGAGAGGTTAATGGGCCTTGTTTCCAGCGCCCCGATGGATGTAACGAGCGTGTCGAAGTATCATCAGCTCACGGCCAATGGCCAGGTTGAGGGTACAGGGAACTGATGTAGGAATCAAGCTCTTTTGAGCCGCGCACGTGTCGGTGATCCTATCGAATAGGGGCCAGAGCCCACTGCGGGAGACACAGGGCGCAAGGAAGGGCCACACCCATGATGCGACACCAACACATCACAGGGCACCTCCCCTGGTGCAATTTACTTAGCAGGCCAATCAACCGAGAGAGCGGTGCATCCCTGAACGGCGGGAGTAAACTAAAGAACTCAGCGAAATAAATAAATATACCTGGCTACAGATAACTCGGATTACGTTTAATCGGGATTAGACACCTAACCTAGATTAGACACCTAACCGGGATTATACACCTAACCGGGGTTACACACCTAACCAGGGTTACACATTTAACCGGTATTACACATCTAACCAGGATTATACACTTAACCAAGATTACCTACCTAACCGGTATTATACATCTAACCAGGATTATACAGATAACTGAAATTACAAGTAACTGGGATTAGTTATTCAAGATAATACACATAACCGGGATTACACAACTGGGATTACAGATAACTCGGATTACATTTAATCTACATTATACATCTATCCGTGGTTACACATCACTGAAATTATACAACTAATCTGAATTACAAGCCTAACTAGGTTTACCCACCGAACCACAATTACATAACCAGCCATATGGATACTTGCAGCAGATCCAGGGGAGAAAGCAATGTGGTCAAATGCCTGCCCCCTCATCACCCCTTGAGACACAAAAATTTAAATAGTATTCGGTCATCTGAGAACATACACTACATTTTTAGTCATCAATAAAAATGAAATTTTTAGACCAACCATTCTTAAAAGTTTATATATCTGCCGTTGCCACACCATGTCAAATTGGTGACTGTTTATAGATGATGAAGAGGACATTTTAAAACAAGTTTTTTTGTGGCGTTTCCTCCCACACATCTAAGCATTAACATAATAAAAATAAATTGCAACCTCCTGATAGGTCTCTGCTAAAGGCCTCCTATCATCTAATTATGGGGGTTGTTTGATCAAATGCCAGCCCGCTGGTTATTGCACATTAGTGAATGGGGTCTGTGGACTAGCTCAGATGTTGTGTCTTAGTGGTAGGAAGTTGAGCTCAGGACATCAGGTGCAGTGCAGCACACCACCAAGCCACTCAAACAATGTGGGAATATTTCTTCAGTGCACTGTATTAAAGACTCGACAAATCGCGACATAAAATATTGTAGTATGCTTAATGATGTTGGGTGAGAATTTTTACAATTGTACTCATGGCTCAATCAGGTTTTGGATCGTGCACAACTGGGCAGTCGTCCTCCCAAACTGCAAACTGAATGCTCTTGTTAGAGGTACGCGCCCATATAATTCGGAGGACGAATCTAAACTGATGGTGTTTGTCTTTTCTCCCCAGGGCATATGGTGTGGTTTCTATGTGCATTGGAACTGGCATGGGAGCTGCTGCATTGTTCGAGTTTCCAGGAAACTGAGAGAAATTAAGCTCATCACACATTTATTCCAGTACTGTAAGAGGCTAATCACTAACTTGAAAAATAATTGTACTTATAGAGCTCTTTTCACCCGAGGGTCACAAAACGCTGCAGAGCTGTGGAGAGAAAGGCATGTCAATAACATATGAACGGCATAAGAATAAATGTTGTTACAAATCAGAGCTTTATACGTCTATACTACGCTACATTTTCTTTGTAATGTTTAATTAAAAATATTAATATTTCCTTGATTGTATATAATTACTAAATTTCATTTAAACCTTATGATTTTACGTTTCTTATACATGTACACCTTGTCAAAGTACAAATTTTAAAAAACTTTGTTAAAATATCAACACATTTTTAAGATTTCATTTGTTTGGTTTA
The DNA here is from genome assembly GCA_036362905.1 of Mordacia mordax. Lineage (NCBI taxonomy): Eukaryota > Metazoa > Chordata > Hyperoartia > Petromyzontiformes > Petromyzontidae > Mordacia > Mordacia mordax. The sequence goes on from JAZEWT010000001.1 coordinate 21,895,025, forward strand.
TTGCAGAAATATTACATGGTTACTAGACATCATTATCAGTTACTGTATTCAGCCCTTAAAACAATAAAAAAAGAACGTGAACACAGATGGGTAGAGTGTAATCATCGTAACTGAGCTGGTGTTAACGTTTCATTCGAGAAGAAAAATGCACATATTTAAAAGTTAGATGTTTATTACAGCAAAAAGTACCCAGTGAACTTGCAAGCGTGAGATGTGGGATTCCTGCAATACATTTAAAATAAGAGTCAAAGTCTTCAAGTGTCCAAGGTGAAATGGCTGTTTGAGCAAGACCACCAGTCTCAGCTGTCGTTGGATGTTACATTGTCATAGACTCGCACAACATCAGGCTGACTCTCCATAACGTTCACAAGGCGTGCTGCCACTTCCATCTCCTCACTCTTCAGCTCCACGCTCCGAATTGGTATGAACTCGAGTGCAGAGGAGAGCGGAACGAAGCCAAGAGATGTCAGGCGCTCGCGAACCTCACGCAGTAACTGCACTGTGCACACAAACTGAGTCCCACACAAGCACAGCATTATGTGCATCGTTGGAAATAGGAATGCTAAGATTTTGACGTCTGTAATGGTAACTGTGCTAACACTGGCACAAAAGCAACAGCAGATTAATAGTTTTACAATCTAATTTAAATACAAACCCATAGGCATATGGACACAATTGTACAATTGGCTTAAATGTACATATAATAAATCATTTCAATAAACAATGCAGTGCTTAAACATTTGCATGTTTAATTTTTGGACCAGAAATTTCTTCACATTTTCTTTATATTGCTCACTTATTGTCCAATTAGCAGAGAATGTCTTGTGCAACATGGTGCCATTGTTGTGTCACAGGGCACCTCACCTGGAGGTTGACTGGTTCACCTTCGCTAATCTGCTCACGAACATCTTCTGCTCCCACTTCTATTGCCAGTTCCAGCGCCCGCTCTAGATCCAGGCTCCTCCCATCGTCATCCTTCTGAATCGTGACCACTCCTCTCTGCTCAAAGCTATTCTTTGCTCCTTCAAATAATGATCCCCTTTAGAGAGACCCAGAAACAGGGCATTAAAAAAAATCAGTCCACAAACTTTGTACAGTATCTAAAGGAGATATCCTTAATTAC
>JAZEWT010000001.1:21931453-21961258 GCA_036362905.1 Mordacia mordax
CCCCCCACCTTTTCGTAATCTGGCCCCTTCAGCCCATGAGCCTTGGTGCAGTTGCACCGTCTGCATGCTTGATAGCTACCCCACTACTCACACACACACACAAATGTGGAACATCTACGCGGGTTCGCCGTCTGTTGCTACATACGATTGTCATTATTACTGAAAGCAACAATTTGAGTAATCATTTAATATCGCGGAAATGTATTTATTATGTGTATATTTATAGTTGCTCACTTTTACTGTGAAGTATTTTTTTTGGGTGTAATATGATCAGTATCATCCCCGATCTACCTTTCAGTTAAATTCAACTTCTGAATTTTCAAGATCTAGCCATGAAAAAGCTAAACTTAACTCGATTGTGGAGCCAAACACACACTTTATGTTTTCTTAAATTCAGCTGAGCAGTATGTCAAAGGGGAACATTGATTAAATCAAATAGAATAGATTTAAAAATTGTATTTAATTTCACCACAAATATGTATTTTATTCATGCTGTAACTTACGGAATCTCAAGAAGAGACAGCCAATGAATCTCACTAACAAGGTCTGGTCATTAAGGGAGGTGATAAGCTGTTAATCAAATGACACCATACAAACATAATCCGTAATGACTGCATAATAAGATGTCTTGTTGTATTGCTGTGCGTTGGGTGTGGACACAGTTTCTCAAGCGTCAGGATCTACTGAACGTGCTGGCTCGCATGATGAGGCCTTCATCAGACCAAGTGGTATGTACTGCCCAGGCCTGTGGATGGTGGATTTTGCTTCGGTGTGCAGCAAGTGTTTTCATAAAATTGCTGCTTTTTGTCTAGTCACCCACATAGTTCAGTCCACGCTTTGACACATAGACCACCCGTCAATTGGAAATTCATCTGAGTGTTGTGTTTTTCTATAGAACATCAAGGTGACGATGACTATGGATGACATGGAGAGCATGGTGTTTGCTGTGGGGACAAAGAAGGTTGTCAGCCGTCTACACAAGGAGATGCAGGACCTGGTATGTCAGTATCTGATTGTAAATCTGACTGCAGTGCATGCCTGTGTTTGGAAAGAACATGTCTCCTTATATCTTTTAGAAAAGAAATAATACTTTATGCTTGTAGTGTTATGTTGTTTTCATATGTATCGCATATAACGCTTTACATTGTCACCGTGAAATGGCACATCTACTTGAACCCCAGGCATTATAACTGATGTATTTGGGAAAACATCTTACAAATCTCAAGTGATCCAGCCGATACTTCTGGATATATGCTGTGTGAAGATGCGTTCGCATTGCAGGGTCAACAGTGTTGGGTTTATAGCAGAAAAAAGCAATTATGAAATACTTTGCTCACTTCGTTCTCTCATCTGTAATTTAACGTATTTGTTGCTGATTAGTAAATATTCACTTTTCCATATTTGTGCCTCTGAGCTGAGGAAGAGATATGTGTGCGTTTTTAATTATACTGAGTGACAGAAAAGGGGAACACGAGAACGTATGCGGGTTGAAACAGAGTGAAACAATCCTTTGATTTATAACAATAAGTGGACTTAGGCAGGACATCTGATGGCTGATGGTTCAGAATAACATGGATTGGCAGCCAAGCAAGGGATTGTACTTGAGAGGACGTGCACTGTAAAGATGGAGTGGTGAAATATGCTCGTGTGTAGGTGTTCGCTGGATTGTTACATTTAAGACCGTGAGAGGTGGTGTAGACTTAGGGCGGCCTTCATCCGGCAGTGGGTTCATCATGACCGATGATTCACTGTACAGATCTGACTTTTCTCTTGTGTTCGTGGTTGCTCATTGCTAGAGCTTGTACTGTACAGACAAACCCAAGTCTCTGGGCCGCTACGGTCTGCCTGACTCACTCGTGGTGCTCAGCGAAAGTGCCGAGATCACCGACTGTTTTTTGGACTCAAAGGTGACACACATCACAGATCCAATAATAACCATATCTATTGCTTGTCACTAAGCGACCGCGATGTTACTACAAAGCCTCTACCAGCCTAGTTGCACCTTTAAGCCGTGTCAGGTGTCTAAGGCTCGCTGGTAGGCGGTCACAAGACAGACTGACATGCTATGGCTGACTGGATGAGATGACTCCATCAGTGCGCCCAACTGTGCTTGGCTCCACACGGGGTGACACAAATGCGATAAATGGCCCATGTGCCGCCAAGATCCCAGCAATTGGTGGACTTAGTGTGGAGTTGTTGAGGGTTAGAGCCTTGTGCTGTGTACTGTAATTTATATATTAAACGCCTTATAATGTTATTTCAGTTGCACATGATTGTGAACTAGTGCCATGAATCGCATCTCCAAGACAGCTATGCGATTCGAGGCTTTGTGTGTCTGAAGTATACCAATGTTTTCATGCAGATCTATGTACGTTACATGTAAAAAATCGATGTAGAGTGATTGAATTAAGAGAGTAGCACTGAGATTGTTATTTGTGAACACTACCTTAGATGTAAAAACACAAACCACATGTTGAATTTTTATTTGGCTAATTTTATTTGCAGATGATCAGTTTTCTGAAAGCACACGCTGACACCATCGAGTCCATACACATGTCCGACCAGTTCTCCGGGCCAAAGATCCCCCAAGAGTGAGTCTCCTTACAGAACACCAACATTATGCATTTAGTAACCCACATGCTCCTGAATTATACTTTATAGCTTTAAAAAAATCATCATTACTGTGGGGTTGTGACACTGGCAGGTAGTAGCGAACTCGGGGAGACAACTTGAAACTCTTAGAGTTGAGATGTCTGCCATTACTCTCTCTCTCCCGCTCTGGAAATGGGGACTGTGAGTTTGATGCGGTGTGGGGAACGGGACCTAGTAGGACACACAGAGACTCGCAGGAAAACTAGGGTCAGAGAAAACCCAGTATTTAAAAACTCGTTTCTTATCCCAATCGTAACACAACCGGAAAACTCAGAGATCCAACGTGTCTCGGTGTCTAGGTATCTAGCACACCCACCCGAACACACAATCATAACCTATCCTAACATCACCGAACCCTCTCAAAACATTTAAATAGGTGTGTGCGTGTGTGCGCATCAATCCTACATTAACTCGTGTCTCTATACAGGGTCACTCTGGAAAACCATTATCACCTTATGTCTGTATGTCTGTGTACACTCAAGAAAGTTCAATGGGCGTTAACGTGGTTGGGAAGATGAGGTAGCTTGGGCTGGAGGCACGCCTGGAAACCAACAGAGCTGCTTGTTCTGGAAGCGACGAGGTAGCGTGGGCTGGAGCCGTGCTGGCGAGCAAGCCGAGCGGGTCCTTGAGACGACGGGGCGACGAGGTAGTTGGGATGAAGTCACGCTGCTTGGAGGCTGGAGTGCTGCTTGAAGGCGCATAAGATGTGCTGAAGATCTCTCTGTGATGATGAGTCGAGTGGTTTCTGGAGCCTCTGCTCCCGACTGTTAGGAGGTTCTCACGAACACCTGCTTCTATTCCTCTTGAATGCACACTCTGACTCTGGTTTATAACTATACGCTCATTCCACTACCTCGACCACTTATTCCTGAACCTGCTTCTGTAAGAGGTTTCCTGCCTCTGCCCACTTCATTCAGCCTTTCCTCTTCCGCTGCACCTCCTCTACTCCCTGCTCCTCCCTCTCGTCTCCTCTCCCCCCTCTCACTTGGTCCACCCTGGAGGCGGAATTTTCCTGGTTGTCCTGGCAACCAAGAAATAATAATAATAATAACTGCATTAGTGAGGGGCAGAGCCCACCACTATCCAGCAACGTGAGACACACACAATGTTTATAGAGCGCTTTCACCCGAGGGTCACAAAGCGCTGCACAGAGCTCCGGCGGCCGCCCTGCGGGAAACAACGCGCGCTTTGAACGTGCCCACATAAACAGTGTTCCATCCCCGCCTTTGTTTCCATTCAATCTCACACCAGACTTTATTTACCCAACACAAAGACAAAGATCCCCCATATAGCCTTAACAGACTGTAGGGTCAAGCACTGTTAGCGAGCACCTATGAAGGTCGACACGGCACATGAGGGGGTGGGTGACCAACACCACGCCCGGCCGCCTTTGTATTCCTAGTGGCTGAGTCGACCTAGGGGAGGCCCAGGACCGGTTCAGAAAATCGTAACTGGTGTTGGCCGTGAGCGGGATTCGAACTCGGGTCGCCGGGTTTGTAGCCCGGCGCGCTAACCGCTGCGCCACCGCTCTCCAATAGCAAACAAAATCATAGGCACAAGTTCAGTTCATTATCAATACTCGCTTAATCCTGGGTGCAAGGCAGGGCTAAACCCAGGATATGATGCCAGCATCGCAGGGTACTCTTTTGGGGCAATTTCCTCAGCAGTCCAATAAACCTGGGTAGCAGCGTGTCTTTGTACGGTGGGAGGAAACCGGAGTACCCGACGAAAACCAATGCCGGCTGCTTCCCTTTCCTTAATGCAGCTTCAGCTTGTGCAGTATAACATATATGCGACTAACCCAAAATCCACCCAAAGCGGTTTGAATGCACTCATTTATAACATTTTGTACAGTAATATAACATTGTGTACAGTAATGTATACGCTGCTCAATAGGCAGCGGTCTCAGGTGTTATATTTTGGGTTGGATAATGACGGTTTTGCTTTGTGCGCTCTTTATATGGAGTACATTTCCGCATAAAGTGATGAAAACTTGTACGTGTAACATATCAGCAATGTAATGATTAAATAATATTATTCTTAGATAATACATCTAAATTGAATTGATATTTCAAACGTAAAATTGGGTTCGTTTTTAAGTGTGTATACGTCAAGTGCTGTGATCGGTTTGTGTGTTAAGTTGCATATGCTTTGTTTTTCTCTAGGGAAGGCCAGCCCATAAAGCTTCCTGATGCAAAGAAGTGTTTGCTGTATACGTTTAATGGTGGGTTGGAGGTTTAGTTATAGATTTAAGTTTACGGGCACTGGAACCCTCTATTTTTGTGGAATAAAATCAGTGTCTGAGCACATGTTCAAATGCTACATGCTCCACAGTTCTAAAACTGAACTGCTACAAATATGTTTAAGAGATGTTACTTGTAATCCATGGGTATGCATTAACATAAAAAATTTCCAAATGTGAATCTTGAAAGGAAGACTGGTGTTCATTAAAACTTAACTACATCACATATAATCTCATCTTATCTCATTGTCAGAAACCGCTTAGTCCTGTACAGGGTCGGAATGAGCCAGAGCCTATCCCGGCAGACACAGGGCGCAAGGCAGGGATACACCTACGATGGGACGCCAGTCCATCACCGGGCAATGCGGGCAATTTAGTCTGCAAGCCAATTAACCTATGCAGCAGCATGTTTTTTGGACTATGCACATATAATGTTAGGAACTAAAAAAAATTGTCCCTTGCTAGGTAGGTGCAGTCTACTTTATATGCCAGTGTCAGTGCTAACAATAAATCGTTTGTCTTTCTTTAATACATCAGTTCATCGGTAAGAACTATTTACTGATTCAGATTCCCATAACTTGATGTATGCGAATAGCTCTTAAGGGCTGATCTTTCAGGAGCCTTCTCTTGCTCGACGCGGGTATCCTGAAAGAACAGCTCTTAAGAGCAATTCTCGATTACGGACTACGCCGTGTTTGTACGATCAGCGATGCCTGCGTGTGTGATGGGTGTGCCGGCCAGTCCCTGGAGCAGGCCACACATCCCCGCGGGACATGGAGAGCATGCTGGGTCTCATGAAGATGGTCATCTACTGCATGGACAAGATGAAAAGGTTCCGGCTCAGCAAAGAGGTGTGCAGTGCCAACAGTGGGGTGATGACATGCATGGAACAGAGGCTATAGCTGAGGCTAGGTTAAGGCTAACACTCCTGTGACTCAGTAGAGCTGTGGGTGAGTATCACTTGCTGTATTTATTTCTGTGTGGTCATGTCCTCCTTAATTTCATCATCCCAAAACTCGGAAGGCTCCACATTTTCACTCCCAGACTCGTTGCCTCCATCCGTCCGAGAGGTCCCGATTTTCCCATCGCAATGAGCGCACTCATTGCCTTTAAATGTATCCATGGAACTGCCCTTTTCTACCTCTTTTCATCTCACTCAAAAACCAAGGGGTTTTTTTGTTAAAGATCTCAGTCAATCTCCACTCTGTGGGCAGTTGCTCACTCTCCTCTTCTGTGGCCATTCTCAGGAACCCCATAATTCGTGCTGTTGCCTTCGGCGCCCTGTTCAAAACCAGGCTGAAAACCTTCCTCTTTCCCTGCCTATGACTGACTGGCTCTGTCTGCCAAGAAAAAAAAAACATTCCTGCTTTTTATTGCTCTCCAATACTGTTCTTTCTGGATAGCCGTATCAAGCGCTCCCCCTCTCCCTCGCGACGTTTCGACTTAGGCGTTCTGAGACGGTCTCACAAGACACCGTCTCAGAACGCCTGAAGACGCCTCCAACGACTATCCAAAAAGAACAGCTTTGGAAAGCAATTACGCATCAAGGCATGGAAACCTACATCAGTAAATGTCTGATTTTTCTGCACGAGATTCTACATGAACCCACATTTGTAATGACGCGTGGTGTTCACGCGAGGGATGCTCTTGTTATTTGCACGTGGCGCCACCGCCGCCGCCGCCGCTGCTGCTGCCTTCTGTTAGGCCAAGCAGAAGGCGGAACGCAACCGCACTCGTGTGGAGGAAAATTTCCTGAAGCTGACGCACGCCCAGAGGCAGGAGGCGGCGCAGAGCCGGCGCGAGGAGAAGAAGCGCGCCGAGAAGGAGCGCATCATGAACGAGGAGGACCCTGAGCGGCAGCGCAAGTTGGAGGTGGCGTGGGCGCGCGCGCGCGTGTGTTTGCAATCAGTGTGTGTGTGTGTGTGTTTCCATAGGTGTGTGCCTGTAGGTGTGTGTGTGTGCATGCGAATGAAAGCAAGTGATATGTCGGGAGGGCGGCACGGTGGCGCAGTGGTTAGCGCTGTCGCCTCACAGCAAGAAGGTCCCGGGTTCGAATCTCTCGGCTCGGGTGCCTTTCTGTGTGGAGTTTGCATGCTCTCCCCGTGTCCGCGTGGGTTTTCGCCGGGCACTCCGGTTTCCTCCCACAGTCCAAAAGCATGCTGCTGCATAGGTTAATTGGCTCGCAGGCTAAATTGCCCCGCAGTGCCCGGCGATGGACTGGCGTCCAATCGTGGGTGTATCCCTGCCTTGCGCCCTGTGTCTGCCGGGATAGGCTCCGGCTCACCGTGACCCTATATAGGTATATAGGACTAAGCGGTTTCAGACAATGAGATGGGAGATGAGATATGTCGGGAGCGGTGGTGTTGCGGTTAGCATGATGCGCGATGAAATCGGTGGCCCGAGTTTTACTCCCGCGCACGGCCAACACCAGTAACTCTTTTATGAACCGGTCCTGGGTCTCCCCTAGGTAGACGCAACCTCAAATGAATAGCTAATATGGTGTGTAAACATTGTCATTGGGAGACAAAGGCGGACGGGCGTGCTGCTCGCTACCCACCCCTTAGTGTGCCGTAATAGTCTTTATAGTTGCTTACAAACAGCACTTTACCCTACAGTTTGTTAAAGCCATACGGCGATCTTTGCCCTGTGGGTTCATTGTGGACCTACCCCGTTGTGACCTGCCAGTGCCCAGTTATGGTAATAATAGACAACACCTGGCCCCCCTATGCCTATACACGTTCAATAAATCCAAAGAGTTGTCTTTGTCATTGATAGACTCTTTGACCTCTCGTTTCTGTTGACTTTTCAGGAAGCGCAGCTTCGCCGTGAGCAAAAGAAGAAGGAGAAGAAGCAGATGAAGATGAAGCAGATCAAAGTGAAGGCCATGTAACAAGAGTTGTCTGTAAAGTGGAGTGACACGTGGTACTCGTCTCGGGGCGGGTAAAATGGGAAATCGTGTTGCGCTGACACATTTACGCGATCACTTTCTGTATTCCCAGTGACCGGACTGTCACAAGGTGTGGGACTAAATATGCATGCCAAGTCTAACATGAATTCAGAATTCATCTCTAAAGAGCCGGACTGGTTTATAAGTGCCCTGATACTTTTCAATTCAGTCGGGATGTAAATCCCTAACCTGTATTTCTTAAGCATATTTAAATAATAGTGATCTAAATGCATGAGGATTACCTGTTTTTGTTTTCTAATTTGCTATTTTATCCACAGGAATACTCACGGACAAAACCTGTTGAACGCGGTGTATGTGTGTGCTCTGTGTATATGAAGTCTGGTGATCTAACCACACACTGCATTCGTGAACTTTGTTACCTTTGCTCGAGAGACTTTATTCGTGACTAAGATGTTACATTAACAAACATTTCCCTTCAGTGTTAAATTGTTTATAATTTCAGGATTTCATCACTGCCAACTGAATGGAATATACTTTTAAACGTGTTTGATTTGATGACGATTTTATACATGTACGGTTTACGTTAATGAAGTGACGTTACATTAATTTAAATTTACGTCTGTTAAAGTGTGTGTATGTGTATTATTGTATGTAAATCAATGAATGTGCATATCTAATGTCATGAAGGCTCATTTCTACAGAGGGATTTATTTCATTTACCTAAACCAATGCCCAGTTATAATGATCACGACAATGCCAAATAAGTACACTGCAATAAGTAATACTAGATTATACGTTTTTACAGTCCGGCGATGGACTGGCGTCCCGTCGTCGGGTGTATTCCTGCCTTACGCCCTGTGTTTCCGGGATAGGCTCCGGCTCACCGTGACCCTATATAGGATTAAGCGGTTTCAGATAATGAGATGAGATGAGACGTTTTTACAGTATGGTATAAACGAGTAAATGACTAGAGCAGTGGTTCTTAACCTGGGTTCGATCGAACCCCAGGGGTTTGGTGAGTCAGTCTCAGGGGTTCGGTGGAGGTCAAGACACACACCTCACTCATATGATTCGTGATGACACGCCCCGCTTGGCCATCACTGGCTGCAGGTGATCACATTTTATTTTTCCAATAAAGAAGGGTTCGGTGAACGCGCATATGAAACTGGTGGGGTTCAGTACCTCCAACAAGGTTAAGAACCACTGGACTAGAGTATGCATATTTATTTTGCGAGGCTAGATCTTTACTTTGAGATATGCTTGGATTGTTCAGAATGGCATGAATAATATTTGCAGTGCTGTGAAATCTCTATGGGTTGGCACCACGGTCTGGCACTGTGGGCTAACACAACGAGTTTGCACCGTCGACTTGCAAAACTGTAGCCCCGAGAGATCTGTGAGACAGCACAAATCCAGGGTAGGTTGTCATCATTACTTTGAACACTGCTTGTAAACCTTTATATGCCTATACGATAATTATATTTGAATTCAAGCAATACTTCATCAACATCATTACAATACTTCATCTGGTGCGTTCATATTTTTTTTTGCCAATAAAGGGAGTATTTTTTGCCTTGTCGGCCAACCACTTGCAAGGCAAATTATAAGGGTCTGGTGCACTGCCCTTTGGGCAGTAGACAGGCAGAGTGGGTCTTGGCATACTAGAGCTGGAAATGGAAACTGGTTCTTGGAACCTGAAAAATCACCTCTCTGGGGATTAAGGAACTGAAACTTGTGCAGGAATATTGGAGGTACTGACTGGACAAAGTTGGACTCACCTCTCCCCACAGTGTCGGCTCTGGAACCAAATTCCTTGATATGGTTTGGACTCTCTCCTACTCCAGAGTCGCACAGGGAGAGAGGCGCCGGGTATGGATGGGGATAACCCCCAGCCCCCGGCAAGGTGCCACTCAGATGACGTTTATCCTGGTGAATGGTCACAGGGAGGAGGACTCTGATTATTGTGTGTGCATATGCACCAAACAGCAGTTCAGAGTACATTGTCTTCTTGGACACAGTAGGTGGGATGCTCGAAACACTCTACCAAGTGACTCCATGGTTCTACTGAGAGACTTCAATGCCCATATGGGTAATGATGGAGAAACTTGGACGGGTGTGATTGCGAGTGATGACTTGCCAGATCTGAACCCAGATGGTTTTGTTATTAGACTTCTGTGCTAGTAATGGATTGTCCATAACAAACACCATGTTCGTACACAAGGAGTCATAAGTGTACCTGGTACCGGAGCACCTTGGGCCAAAGGTCGATGATTGACTTTTTATTTGTTTCATCGTACCTAAGGCCATATGTTTGTAAACTCGAGTGAAGAAAAGAGCAGAGCTGTCAACTGGTCACTACCTGATAGTGAGCTGGATCATATGGTGGGGAAGATGACGGACATACTTGGTAAACCTAAATGTGTATTACGGGTTTGCTGAGAACGGAGATTGGGGGTATGAGGGGTGGCTTCTCTGCTTTTTGCAGATGATGTCCTCTTTGCTTCATCAGACTGTGATCTCCAGCGTGCACTGGAGCGGTTTACGGCTGAGTATGAGGTGGTGAGGATCAAAATCATCACCTCCAAATCTGAGGTCATGGTTCTTGCCCGGAACAAAGGCGGCTTGCGATCTCTGGGTGGGGAGTGAACAACTGACCCAGGTTGAGGAGTTCAAGTATCTCAGGGTCGTGTCCACAATTTAGGGTAAAGGGAAGCACAAGATTAACAGATGGAGGAGGGCAGCATTTGCAGGAATACAGGCGTTTTTCTAGACCGTTGTGGTGAAGAGGAAGCTTAGTCGGGAGGCGGAGCTCTCAATTTACAGTCACTCTTTGTTCCAACCCTCACCTATGGTGGTGAGCTTTGGATAATGACCGAAAGAGTAAAGTCCCGGATACAGATGGCTGAAATGAGGTTCCTCCGCAGGATTGTTGAGCTCAGCCTTAGAGGTTAGATGAGGAGCTCAGTGATCCAGGAGGATCTCAGAGAAGAACCACTGCTCCTCCGCGTTGAGAAGTCAGTTGAGGGTGTTTGGGCATCTGATAAGAATGTTTCCGGGGTGCCTCCGTCTGGATGTTTACCAGGGACTGCCTGGGAATGTCGTGGAATCCCCCTGGAAAAGCTGGAGGAGTTGCTAGGGAAAAGTACGTCTGGGCTGTTTTGCTAAGCCTGTTGCCTCAGCGACCTGAACCAGGATAAGCGGCATGACAATGGATGAGGTTATTGTTCTAAACCCATGACCAAGTTTGCATCATGCCTACGAGTTTAGTTATGGGAGTTGTTTAGTCATATCGTATTGTGAATTCTGCAGTCAGGATATTACAATAGGCCTACTGATATAATGCATTATTTCGCCAATGCAATTTCTTTTTGTTCAACACCTCCTCCCCGCCCCCCACAATACTCTGTGAAATGTAACAATAATGACTCGTCGCCAGTTGACCCTGAGCCGCTCCGTTTGACTGCCTTGCTCACCGCACATGTTTCACCGACGCGAGGGACTCCTTGTTAATGAAATAAACAATGACCTCATAGTAACGTTGTAAATGACATTGCGTTTAAAATAACAGTTCACACGAGCCAGACCTGGGCTCTTATGTACTCGCATTTGCACTTATAGATGAAGTGGTTTGCTGATAAGGGTTTTAATGCATTTCAGTGTTTTGATTTTGATGTAGCCAATGACGGGCATTTTGTGTATTCTGTGCTTTGCATCTTGTCAATGGTGTGTATCTCTGTTCCGTCTACAACAACAGCCGTAGATACCAGCTGTTCTGGTTATTTTCAAAGCAGTGATTCGCTTTAAATCCAGTGATTAGAACATTATTATGAATTGTGCACACCTAACAGACAAAGAAAACTACTCCTAGCAGAGGATGGTTAATGACGGTTTTATTACTGGTATCAGTGTGTGATTACACCAAGCCAGACGGTGCATCACTTCTGTGTATATAGTGTTAAATAATGGTTGCAGAGGAGTAAGTGCTTGCCCTGTAGCCAGGTGTCAGGTGTGTGTGTTTACTTCTGGAATGGCGTGTAAGTGGCTTGTGGTCTGCATGTCGTGTCCTCACTGACTACAACAGATATCACGAGAAGCCACCAGTCAAACACGAAGCTGGGAGTTTTAAAATCTCATTTGCACACGAATACCAACACTAACACCTCATGTAAAGCACTTAAAAAAAAAACTTTAAGATTATGTTTTCGTGTTCACTCGTGGTGTGTATTAAGTGAAAAAATATGTAATGAGATAATTATATGATGTGAAAAGCAGCTTGCATACAGTGAGGCTGTGCTGTATGGATGACAAAGTAACACAAATAGGCTTGAGTTTGGTCACTTAAATGAAAAAAATGAAAGATGTTTGAAGAATATTAATCCAGAGCATCTGTATTCTAAATGATAACATCGATTTCTATTATTATTACATGGTGAAACAAAATTCTGCATGGTCGTTATTTTAACATTGTATTTACCCCATAATCCATTACAACAGCACATGTAACTCAGTTGTGGTGCCACGGGCAGCCGACCACCAGCGCACGGAGCCGTTCCTCTCTCTGCTGCACGTTCACCCCCGTTCAATACACAACCCACCTTCCAGCGCACTCACCACCACCGCACAAAGCACTTGCAGTACACACCCGTGCTTGCTCCACTGCGCATCGCGAAAGCATGGTAAAGTTAACCCCTCACTATGACTTCACCTCTGGAACATTTTTTTTTAAAAGGTGAAGCACCTATTTGGTGTTTTAAGATCTTTACACCTGTATAATTGCCACGAATGGTAAAACATATCATCTTTTAATGGTAATCTATTTGCGAGTGCTCTTTGTAAGGAAAGTGCTGGTTGCCATGTATGAACCTTCAAACGGCTGTCGTCTGCCAGTTAAAACTTGAGGATGCAGTCACTTAGAGCCCATTAGAATTAACATTTCTGGCCAGTTACAAGAAAAAATTAGAGGTACGCTTTTCTTTTATTATGCAATAAAGCATATACAATGTATTCCCATCACACGATAATACTTGCACTTTGTCATCTATTGGAATTATTCGTAATGTTTCCATGTGTAATACTGTGCTCCTGTTTACTTGACGGTTATGTTTGGGGATTCATCCTTGCACCATGTAGTGCTACAAATTCGTTGTATTACCTTGTGATTTTATACATTCCGTTGATTAATTGCAAAGTTTGATATATCGCAGGAATCGGACATCTAGCACTTGCAAACTCACTGGGTGTTTTCTGCTGCAATAATAAACATCTATTCATTTCGTGACTCCTGACGAAATTACATTCACTAGAGCCACCATTTGCAACCAGTGAGTCGTAAGCGCCACCTAGTGGTCTGAGGAGCTCATACCCAAGTGGGCTCTGAGGTGCAAAAGATTGAGAATCCTTGCACTGCACGGGGGCTTAGAGGAGGTACCGTACTATATTTGGTTTACGCACGACGCTGCGCATTGCCATGCACATTAACTCGACCACAATCGACCTTGCCAAATGAAATTTCTTGGCCTCTTGCCCAGGGAATTTCAGCAAATTGCCCCAATGTTTAAACTGCCTTGGTGGGAGATCGAATTGGAACCGGCGATCCTATTATTGAAACTCTAGTGTGTCACGTATCGTATATGTGGGGTGCTCACTTTGTCATTACGGGCCATTTAAATACGTGTGGCAAAGTGATAATCAAGGTTTTTGTTGCCTCTTACCTCTGCTCCATCATTTCCTCCCTCACCTCGTTACGTGGGTGGCACGGTGGCCCAGTGGGTAGCGCTGTCGCCTCACAGCAAGAAGGTCCCGGTTTGTTATTTCGGCTCGGGTGCATTTCTGTGTGGAATTTGCATGCTCTCCCCGTGTCCGCGTGAGTTTTCACCGGGCACTCCGGTTTTCTCCCACAGTCCAAAAAACATGCTGCTGCATAGGTTAATTGGCTTGCAGACTAAATTGCCCGCAGTGCCCGATGATGAACTGGCGTCCCATCGTGGGTATATCCTTGCTTTGCGCCCTGTGTCTGCCGGGACAGGCTCCAGCTCACCGTGACCCTGTACAGGACTAAGCGGTTTCTGACAATGAGATGAGATGAGATCACGTTGCGTTCTCTGATCTGCAAGCTCTGAACAAATAGTCAAACCCCATTTCCTCTGTCTGGCCGTGAAGTCTGTTTTGTAATCCTGAGTCCATTTTGGTTGAACGATATTCCAATAGAAATTGGGACCACAGATTCACTGATAACATGCAGTAAACATTAACGAGACATTTATTCCACACACATAATTAGGTATGACTACGAGCACAAAAAAAAACAAGTAACAGATATTTATTCATTTAGTATTTTTGTTATTTATTGATCATATGTATGCCATTGATGTAAGTCGCCTTGGATAAGGGTGTCTGTTAAATGGTAATTAATAATAATATGGAGGCATACTTTAGTAGCACTGCGTGTTTGTTCATAACTTGAACCTTTCGTGCAGCCAGCGATACAACCTGTTTTTTGTTATTGGAAGGAAAACACATAACTTTTAAACCAATACCTGAATAATGTAAACCCTTATAGGCTACTCAACCCGAATGGGTTTTCTTATTTTCAAGGATAATGTTTCCACAGTGCAGTAAGGAGGAATTTAATGGTAGAAATGTGTTGCCTACGACAACTACCATTTGTTTTACTGTGCTGTTGTATTTTGCAAAATGTCAGTATCTCGGGATAGAATTATGATTGCATGAGCACTGGGTGACATGTTTTTGTTCACCAAGTGGGCCTATGTGCCTGCCTCTAGAAATTGATTTGTATTAACTACATTAATAATAAATTAACTGCTTACACTGCACAATTGGGATCCTATATAAACGGAACCTAACGGATGCTTGTTTTAAAGTAAAGCTGACATCTTAAGCAGGGTTTACCATTATTGCACTGCCAACACAAATTTGTTATGAATTAGTAGTCAACATATCGAACAAAATAAATGAATGAAGTAACATTTCAATACCGTTCCTTCTTGGTTTTTCTAGCTATGTATTACCTATGGTTCCCTACGAGAGACCCTGCAGAATGTTCTACAATTCACTGGCTCGATGTAAGCTGGTGGGCATTTTTGAAAAATGGTTTTGAAAGAAACACAGGTAAACAATACCTTTGCATATATCGTGATATTACTTTACCAGGTCGAACGCAAAAGCGTTATGAACCTATATGGAAGTCAACATTTGGAACGTACACAATGATTAACGTGGCAGATTCAGACCTCATACAGCAAGTGATTCGCCAGGAGGGAAAGAACCCTATGAGATTGAACATGAAGGGCTGGACCGACTACCGTGACATGCGTGGATACTCCTATGGGCCTATATAAGATTACAACAGGTTTTACCGTATCTGGCGATTATGCAGGTGTTAAGATCCCAAACACCACAATAGACACATTTTACAATGCATCCAGTTTGCAAAAGCCACACATACTAGTGGCAAAGTATGCAAACAGGTAGCTTTGATAACCTATGCATTGTCCTTCAACTGACCGACCTTCACCTGGCAGTGGCTTCCTTTTGAGCCTATTTGCCGGTGTCAGCCATTGCCAAAAGGCAGTCAGCTCAGGACAATGCGGCTTCAATGCTTCATAGCTTAGCTTATGCAATATATTCACATTTCACCTGATCCTCAAATGTGTTCACGTTTTCTTTTAATCTCATGCTTACATCATGTTAATGCCCCATAATGAATAAAATATGTTACTGTGTACCGGGGGCGACACGGTGGCCTATTAGGTAGCATTGTCGCCTCACAGCAAACGGTCCCAGGTTCGAATCTCGGCTCTGGTGCCTTCCTGTGTGGAGTTTGCATGTTCTCACCGTGTCCGCGTGGGTTTTCGCTGGCACTCCGGTTTCCTCCCAAAGTCCAAAAAACATGCTGCTGCTGCATAGGTTAATTGGCTTGCAGACTAAATTGCCCTCAGTGCCCGGTGATGGACTGGCGTCCCATCGTGGGTATATCCCTGCCTTGCGCCCTGTCTGCCGGGATAGGCTCCGGCTCACCGCGACCCTGCACAGGACTCAGCGGTTTCTGACAATGAGATGAGACTCTGTACCAGAAAGCCCCTCGGTCAAATATGTATGCATAACTGAAAATTCTTAGCAACTACGCTACACATAAGCCTTATCTCTGTGTTCCCCAACATTTCATGTATGTTTTCTGCCATTTCACTTCGACGCTGTTTCACCTCTGCCACTTCGCGGTGTCGCACGATTCTGCCATCTTCCCGGATCCGGAGGCATTCAAGCCTGAGCGCTGGTTGCGTAAAGATAACAAGTTGGAGTAACACCCGTTTGGATCGATCCCGTGTGGGTACAGATAACAAGTTGGAGCAACACCCGTTTGGATCGATCCCGTTTGGGTATGGCGTGCGGGCGTGCGTGCATCGGACGGCGCGTGGCTGAGCTGGAGATGTACCTCGCCATGTCCCGCGTAAGTCTGTGAGTGGAGATCCTTCGCAAGTGTTGAATAAATACATTTATTTTAGAAGTGAATGATACAAAAACGAACGCATGTGGAAGTTTTGGTATTTTGCTTCCCGTGGTGTTTTGATCATGATGATCTACATCTGGGTTCTGGGTGATTGAACATCAAGATAGAGATTTCAACGTGACCAAAATGGTTGATGCCACCATACCAGCACTTTTTACATTCTCCTGGATCCTGAAGCTGTTGCACAGTAGGCACATAACCCCTAAGATCTCCCCCAAACAATGTCCCACCATCTGGACTTAGCTCTTTGCCTTGGTTACTGGACTCCAGAATTCAGACATCAGAATTCTGTTTTGACAATTGGTCGTCCCCTCTTCTCAATAATTCCCACGTAGTGCAGCCGTTTTTCCGTCTTATAAATAACACAACCATTACCGGTACCTCGTTGGTTTTCATTCATGGCAATAACAGAGCTCAACAATTGCATTATAACCAAAAATGGTAAAACCGTTTGTGTTTTTACATCTTTATACAAGCAAAAAAGGTAGCTATGGATTTAATAACTTGGTCCAAGTTACTAATGCATTGAGATCTGATTTGTTTTGATCTGCTTGCCTTTTGGCAATACTTGCCTGATACTGGTTAGACTAAGCTGTAAATAAAAGCCCTATCTGATGTTAGTCATCGGTTTTAAGAACAATGCATACCTTACCAAAGCGTTTTGTGTGCATGTTTTTCTACAAGCATGTGCGGTTTTAGCAACTTGACGCGTTGTGAAAGGTGTCTATTTGGTGTTTTAAGAGCTTTAAATCTGTATAATTGCCAAAAACGGTAAAAACTTTTTTTCTTTTTACAATTCCATTATTTATCCTAGACGTTTGCATTGCATATCCGGTCTTGCCATGAAATTCTTACTGTCTGTCTTGAACACCTGTGCTCAAATGCCTGCAACTTGTGTGAACAGATTATACAGGGCCCAGCTTTCTAATCCACACTAATACAAATAGCATTTCTCCTCATACCATTTACTTTACACTAATATTCGTCTGTTCTTTTACAAACTGCTTTCCTTAGCAAATCAAAAGCTTGGCCTACCATAGCATTGCGCCTTTTCATCTTCTTGCCACTAGTTTTTGCCATGCCTTAAAATAGCTGCCTGTGCTTATTTCACCATCTCCCTCTCATGGGAGGTTGAGGCTAACTATTTATATTGCACCCTAATATTTATGATTTACCCCTCTGAGTGCTTGAGGCTGCATTCAACCCACATGCCGATTACTAGTTTAGTTTCACATTTAACATTTCAGGCTTCAGTTAATTTTGGGATTTGCATTAACCTCTTTCCACTGTTGGGGGCTTTCTTTGGCTCTGGGCTGGGATTTGCCGTTGAAATTAAGTACACTACTGTAAGCCAACTGGTTTTGCTTACTGCGTAATGAATCAGCTTAAGTGTTCCTGATGTAATAATATGTGTGCCATTGCGTCTCTTCTCTTGCAGTGGGTCAAGGAGTTTGAGGGTCAGTCGGACCCTACAGGGAAACTGATTGCACCCAAATCTTGCACAGTGTTAATTCCCGGTGAACGCGTGAATGTTATATTCATTGAGCAGAAGTGATAGTGTCTCACTTAAAATGTCTTAGTAGCATATTTTATGCTTGCAAGGTACAGAAAATTTGACAAGATCAAGTGCCGTTATACATTATAACTGCAACAGGGGCTGGCCATAGTGCATTTGTGTCACCTGCAACATTAAATACATTTTTTTAAAATCTGACACCACACTTTAATGATGAACACAATATATATTTTCATTGGTATATATTTCGACATTTATAATGTAGCAACTGTATGAAAACAATCTCAATAATGTTAATATAACTTTGTTTGGTTGAATGTCACTATATCCATCCATCAATTTTCATGCTGTTTATCTGGGTTCGGGTCACAGAGGCTACAAGCTAAGCAAAGCAGCCCAGACTCGTTTTCCCGAATAACTTCCTCCAGCTCTTCTCGGGAGATTACAAGGCTTTCCCAGGCCAGCTGAGAGATATCATCCCTCCCACAGGTTCTGGGTCTGCCCCGGGGTCTCCTCCCAGTTGGCCGTGCTCGAAAAACCTCCAGATGGAGGTGCTCAAGAGGCATCTTTATCAGAGGCCCAAGCCACTTCAACTGACTCCTCTTAATGCGGAGGAGCATACGTTCTACTTTGGGATCCTCCCTGATCACGGAGCTCCTCACCATATTTCTAAGGAGAGCCCAGCAACCCTGCGCAGGAACCTCATTTCAGCCATCTATATTCGGGACCGTACTCTTTGGGACATTACCCAAAGATCATGACCATAGGTGAGTGTTGGAATGAAGACTGACCGGTAAATTGAGAGCTTTACCTTCCCACTCAGCTCCCTCTTCACCACGACGGTCTGTTACGACGCCTGCATTACTGCAAATGCTGCTCCCATCGATCTGTCAATCTCACACTTCCTTACATCCTCACTCTTGAACATGACCCCGAGATACTTGAACTCCTCCACTTGGGTCAGCTGCTTACTCCCCACCCAGAGAGGGCAAGCCACGTTTGTCTGGGCAAGAACCATAGCATCAGATTTGGAGGTGTTCAAAGTGTTCCTTCCACCTCCCGACAATATCCCGAGTCGAAGTAAGGACGCTATGGGTACTTTTTGCCAGGTTAACACCTGCATAATCGCCAGATACGGTCTTAACACCTGCATAATCGCCAGATACGGTAAAATCTGTTGTAAACATATATACGAAGGACCTCTACGCCCATGATGATAACAGCCTGGGCTATGCTCTGCTTTTCCACTCCTCAGCCAATGAATGGTTTGCCCATACAATTTTCAAGCCGGTCAAAAGTCGTTCACCACAGCCTCTTCAAACTCATCCCACACCCGGGCTTTCGCTTCTGCAACCATTGCAGCTGCAGTCCTTCTGGCCTGCCAGTACTTGTCTGCTGAATCAGGGGTGCCCTGTGCCAACCAAGTCTGGAAGGACTCCTTTTTCAGCTTGACAGCATCCCTCACCGCTGGTATCCACCAGCAGGTCCTGAGGTTCCCCCCATAATAGGCACCTTCTGGCCACAAATCCAAGTAGCAATTTTCAAGTAGCCATTTTCAAGATAAAGGCTTTAAACAAGTTCCATTCAGACTCCATGTCCTTAGCCTCCTCCGGAATGTGAGAGAAACTCCTCCGGAGGAGGGAGTTGAAATCTCTCTGGACAGGGTCTTCCACTAGTCGTTCCCAGCAAACCCTTACTAAACGATGCTGCACAGACCAGGTCTGTCCGTCATCCTACTTCGCCACCTGATTCAGTTAACCGCCATGTAGAAGGTGAAGAGGAGAGGGCCGAGGACTGAACCATGAGGAACTCCAGACAAAACAGGATGGATCTCTGAGTTACGTTCTCTGAGCCTGACGAAGTGCTTTCGGTCGGACAGGTTAGAGCTCAGCCAGTGTAGGACACAGCCAGAGACACCTGTACCCTCCAGTCACTCAAATAAGGTAGGGAGGTCAATGGTATCAAAGGCAGCGCTCAGGTCCAGAACAAGAGTACTTGGCAAGCCTTGAATAGCAGCGACAAGTAGGTCATTACCTACTTTGACCAGAGCAGTTTTGATACTATTGCCGAATCTAAACCCAAATTGGAAGGGATCAAGGTCATTGTTGAGGACGTGTTTCTGAACTTGCATGGATACCGCACGTTTAAGGACCTTAGACAGGAATTGTAAATTTGAGATGGGGCGATAATTATCAGGGATGTTGCAGTTAAGGCCAGGTTTTTGAGCAGAGGAGTAACTACGGTAGATTTGAATAGTGGGAGAACGATGCTGGATGAGTTTAGATGGGAATGGGTCCAGGGAGCAGTTTATAGGCCGAGATCTGGTAACTAATGAAGAGACATCGGATTCCGTTAACTCGTAAATTCCAGGAGTTTTGAGATCAAGGCAGGGGAAGGGGAAGATTTGTTGAGTTATTGGTTGGTGGTTAAGACTGGGCAGAGGTAGTGGGCTTCGGTCTTGTCTGAGAAAAACTGAGTCAACTGACCCGCTGATGATGAAACAACATAGATTGATCGCTTCCCACTAGTAAAAGACATACATACACGTCTTATATTTACATGTAGTAATTTCCCCTTTGCTTTTACACTTTCAGGGGTCGGGGTGTCTGTTCCTGTCCCCACCCTCTATCATGCTTCTATCGGTAACACCTGTTAACTGCATGTTGTCCTCTGGTCACTCAGAATCTGTGATACCCGCGTCGTGATAGGTTTATGTTGATGTAGATCATCATATAATTTAATTGATGTGGATTATGTTTTACTCTTTCTTGTCAACAACAATATCAGCAGCAGTCTATCGGTCGCTTTACAAGCTGGGTCGAGATACGGTGGGCTTCAGTTATTCTGAGAGTTTTCTGAGAAAAACTGAATCATCTGATCCGCTGTGATCTTTATTAGTGAAGAGAAGTAAGGGTGAGCGACTGGTTGAATGAAGAAGCCGATTAATGATTGAGAAAAGAATGTTGGGCTTGTCGCAGGTATCAGCCAGCTTGCTGAAAAAATGGTTGGTACGGGCGCAGTTAAATGCCTTCCGGTAGCGGTTGAGCTGTTTCTTAAAGATTAGAGCATGATCGGTGAGGCCAGATTTTCTCCAGAGCAGGACTCTCCTGTCTAACATTAGTAGCTTGGTATTCATAGCCAAGGAGCTTTGCTGTGGCACATCATTTAGATAAATCTTAGGGAAACAATGGTCGTTTCAATAAAAATGATCAACGTAGGATAGTAGGTAAAAAAGATAAAAAGAATGCACTTAACGTTATCCAGAACTCACCATTTAATACAAATAAGTATTTTCAGCATAAGTTGCACTTCAAGTAAACGTTGAAAAGTTCGCTATCTCTTCACTTATCTTGGAAAATAATTGCTCACAAAGACCACGTTTGTGTTGCCAAGTATGCAATGCTCTAACCCACCCACCCATCTTTTGAACGGTATTCAGTGCACGATATGCAATCAATGTAACTGCATACCTTATACAATATTATCGCGTCAGAACACAATAACAATGACCTGATATACGTACTGATGTAGGATTTCACGGCTCGATGCATGATTGCTTCCAAAACTACTCTTTCGAAATATGTTTATATGCCGACTTGACATATCAACAGCACAGCTACACAGACTCACCTACAACACTTGAGGATGCCTCCAATGTGGGAAGCGAAACGTCGAGGAGTGATCGACGCGGCTATCCCAAAAGAGCAGCTTTGGAAGCATGCACAGACCTATAAACGTTGAGTTAAACTTAAGATCAACTTTATGACCTTTGCATATACAAAAATACTTTGTGATAACAGGCATAATACAATATAAACAATGTTGACAACTATGCAAGTAACATTACTTTTCTTATAATAATATCAACCAAAAGCTTTTATGCTGATAAATACTTGCATGGTTATTCCAGTAGCTTATGAGTTGAGGTGTGTTAGCAAATTTTCAAACAAGCACATGGTATTTAAAAAAAAAATATTAAACTAAAACGGTTTTAAGAATGTTTTAAGAATGTGCCACACACATTTAAGGAGAAATTCGACTAAAACGTTTCTATTTCACAAATTAATGCTTTGTAAACGTTTTTCAGATGATATTTTTGTTACAGTACCTTTCCACAAGGTTCAACAAAAACTTATTTTATCAAATACAAGTTATAGCACAGATCTTGTATGCCTTATTAGGGATATTTTGGAAATATTGGCAATTATATTAACCCAGGAAACTGCAAAAAAAATTCAAGCATGTTGATTAACATGATTGGTATGTTGTGTCGTTACAACTGAAACTTGTGGAAATATGATGGTACTGCAATTTTTAATTGTAAACAGTGTATACATTTTCAAATCTAAAGCAATAATTTCACAAACCAATCATGTTTCAGAATAAAGCTTGGGAAATGCCTCAAGTTTTCATGATTGACAGAATACAAAAACGTGGTGCCAAGTTCTGAAGTTTTAAGCAGACCTTCATGCAGAACAAATCAAAGTGGTAGATTGTACTGGTTTTGCAACATGTGCTTCAATACAAAATGATACATTGTATTTCACATGAAGACTGTAACTATTGCTGGTACTGTCAGAATGTCCTGGGCAATGTGACTTGCCAGAAGAACATCCCACGAGATGGATCACTGGGCCGGTAGTGGAATTCCCCTTGAGTCTGTCACTTCTTGCAGGTTCTTCATTAGCTGCGCCAGCCAGCGCTTGGTGGTTGTATCATCCTTCAGAACTGTGGCAAAAGTGTTGTCCTTGAGCTGGTCAGGCAAGCACTGGCGCAAAGCCTCACGTGCCCTGTGTACACAATGGGAATATGACATAAGCAAGACATCAATTGAAAATACCAACAACGGAAACTGATAGCAATCACCAAAAGGTGGGAGGTGACAGCCTCCTCGCAGACCACCCAGTTATAGATGGAAAAAAACATGATGAGTGTCACAACAGATCCAAATTTAAATTAGACATCTTGTCAAAAAAGTAACTTTAGGTCCATCTTATGGCCAAATCTACCACCAATTGCCCCGGGTATATGGATTTTTAAACTCAATACTGGGGTCTTAAGCAAGTGTAAGTAACGCTAAGATACTGATTGTGAAAAATATCGACTGTACACTCCAAGTGATGAAGAAGAGCAACATTATTTCATACATAGCTACAAACTAACAAGGCAAAACTAATAGTTACTTGTAACTTGAAACCGAAATGCTAAACTAGTTCTGACTATTAAATTTCCAGAACGAAACTAACGGATCCAAAATGTCTAATGCTCCAGTGTCTTCGCTTCCAGCATTAACAAATATCACGGCGCTGGATATTTTTCTGCAATGCTGCAGCAATTTGTGGAGTGCACCCATTGGAAGCAGATACAAACCTGCCAATTAACAATTCTAACAACACTTATAGCTTCAGGTATGAATGGAAAAAAAATCACCCACGAATAAACTTACAGGCGTTATGAAAAAAAATAAACATCTACACTCAAATTTCACATTTACAATACAAAACAGTGCTTATTAAAAAAAGCAAAGAACCTGGGATTGTCAGAAAGACGGAGGTAGCAGCGAACGACATGTTTCAGAAGACGAGCGGATGGTTCCTTGGACAGGGCAAGCACCATCTTTCCCTAAAATCACACCAACATGAACATATTTTGGTTAATATCAAGATTATATTCAAGTGAACAAGAATATAGAGTCAACACCTTTTAATTTCTGAATGCAATGTATTGTGCAGAGGGAATTTACTTACAAGAATCATGGCAACATGGGAGAATCTCTCATAGGTCTGACAAATGTAAGCAAGGCCTGTGTCATCCAAAAGAATCTTTTGCAATATGAACGTTGCCACCTGCATTCATGCATACAAAACAATGCTAAACTTTATGCATATCACTGGCAAATTACTGTGTTGATGGAAACCAGTACTATTTCACAAAAATCCATACAAAAAGGAGGAATTACCAAAATGTGTCCAGGACCCAAAACATCACACTACTTGATTGATATAAACAACTTTATTTTTAAGCACTCACATTATTCATAATATTAACAAGTTTAAATAAATTGACTCAAGTGCACCGTTTTTGAAAGCTCACTCCCAGACTCCATAATTCTCAGGCACAGAGGGATGATCTCAGTGGTCAGCAGGAAATTGATGACTTCCTGTTCATCAGGCTTCACCAAAGCACCTGTCACCACAAATATATTTTGTTTTAAACATCACAAATGCATTTTCTTTAGGACAATCAAAACTGCTTTTGTGAATTCATCTGCAACACATTTTGTACTGAAAGTTTGTAATAATAATACAACTCACCAATGACTCCTAGGCTGGTAAGACGGAGGTACTCAAATGGCCGAGTCTTGCTCACGGTGTGAAGAAATGGGTACAGGAATAGAGGAATGTGGGCAGAGAGGAAGGCAGACCTGCAAAAAGAAGAGAGTAAAGTAATATATGACCTAAATATGTATTACCACACGAGCCTAGTCCCAGTAAATATGTGGTGGGGTAGTGTGGGCACTAGTATCTTTTTGAGGCCCAAAAGCATCTTCATAGTGCTCCCTCTAGTTGAGACCTTTCCGCGAGAGTGTTGTGAGCAATGCATTGTAGGGATGTACCTTTTTGTTAAATATGAGACCATTATAAAAAAAAATATACCATAATATTAATTTAAAATAAATTTTTTATATTCTTTCTGTACTTGACATTTCTTAAACCGAGTCGTTTTGTATTGTACACTATTTAATACCACCTCTTCCTTGCAAGAGATAATTTTCTGTATCTGTTCCCAACTTGGGCAATGAGTTCATGCCTTGTGACAAAATTCCTATTACATGGAAGAGCTTCAAAACAAAGATTTCCACAAAAAAATATTGAGCTTAAACTTGCCTCGTCTCTGGGTGCGAAGCCACGCACTGCAGCAAAGCCAACGCATTGCACACGCGGTTAGATTGGTGTGCAGTCAGCGTCGCCGGGTTGATTGATGGGTAGATATTTACAATTTCCTGAAAGTCAAAATACATTAGCTATTGGAGCGATTTTTTTCAGTGTACTAAGTTTTTAAACAAAACTGTAAAATGATCGTTTTCAAGCAAGCTATGGTCAATCTTAACCAAATAAAACATGCAAACATTATACCATATTTGAATTAATGTTTTCATTGACAAATAAAGAATTAATTAAGGCAGTAACACGCACAATGTAAGCACAACACACATTGCTTAATATAGTCCATCTGTAAATAACAGTGGATCAAACTACATCACCTACAAAGCAATAAAGCAAATGCAGTCAACTATTGCTATGCCAATGACATCCACATCTATATCCACGCAAAGCCATCCATCAATGCGTCTGGTCTTTGCATGTCGTCCTCAGTGTTAACTGAGAAGGCCTGGCTCAATTCAAATTTCCCAACACTAAATGGTGACAAAACAGAAGATTTGCTTGTCGGGACCCCACACCAATAGTCCAAGGCTGAACCTATCCAACTGATGCTTGACGACCAGACCATTGAATTTACTAAGGCAGTCCGGAATCTAGGTGTGACTCTAGATTCCTCACTCAGCTTCGACACACACATCAACAAGGTGACGAAGGTAGCCTATTTCCATCTCAGAAATATGGCCAGACTGTGCAACATCTTGTCACCCTCTGATACTGAGAAGCAAATACACATCTTCATCTCCTCACGAATCGATTACTGCAATGCACTGCTCTCTGGCACCCGTGCCTACATGATCAATTGTCTACAACGTGTGCAGAATGCGGCTGCTAGAGTCCTCACTCGCACTCCTACCCACGATCACATGTACCCAGTACTGATGTCTCTCCACTGGTTACTGGTTATATACAGTATTGAATTTAAGATCCTCCTCCTCACCTACAAGGCTCTCACTGGCGCTGCTCCGACATACATCCGTGACCTACTTCAGACACCCTGCTCAACACGCACAACTTCGATCCTTCAATACGGGCTTGCTGCATGTGCCCAGATCGCACCTCCATTCGATGGGTGGCAGAGCCTTCTCACACGCTGCTCCCAGACTTTAGAATACCTTCTATTGGAGATTCGACCAGCTGAGTCCCTGGGCATTTTGAAATCTCGTCTCAAGACTCACTTGTTCCATAAGGCATTCAAGTCCTCTGGCTAGGACTGTTAATGCGGCTCACTGTTGTTTTGTGCTGGGATGATAGCTCGCCGATCTGCGCCTGCTCGGGAACATTTATTCCTTCCTTGTTTGTTTAAGAATTATTTTTAAGCGCTTATTTTATTCGTGCTATAATTTATTGCCACTATTTGACTTTCAGTTGAACTGTCCTGATACTGTTGTTGTTGACATGTCGTTCTCTTCCAGCTCAAAGTTGTATTTAAAAAAAAACCCTCAAAAAAGCATTACTGTTGCTGATTTACTGTCCTTATGTCGTTGTTATTGCTGACATGCCATTCTCTCCGTAGTTCTGCGCAGCGCTCTGTGACCCTCGGGCGAAAAGCACTCCAGAAGTGAAATTATTATTATTAACATGAGAGCTCGAAATCGATCCACTAAAAACTGCAACAAGACACGACACTGGGTCCCCATAAGCTACCAGATCACTTACAAAACAGCGCTATTATGCAACCATGTAATCCACACAGATATTCCACAGTATCTCGCTTCACCTCAACACAATTCAGTGCGGCATTAGAAAGCTTATGGCAGCACCTACCTCACGCACAACTTGCTCAAAACACTGGTTCTCCAATCGCTCACTCAAAACCTGGAACGCTCTACCACAACAAGTTTACTTGACAAAATCTCTCCTACTTAAAAAACAACCCCGTTAAAACTCACCTTTTCGCCAACACGCACAAATAATATGTGCCAGACTCCGCACCTCTAAAATTTTCAATGCGCACGCGACTCAGGAAATGTATGCATTATAAATTTAATTTATTAAAATTTTCTGCTCACACATTTGTAATGAAACTAGAACTCATACATAGAGCACTTAATGGAAAATGAAAATTCCAAGCGAAGTGGCACTTGAACACATGGATTGACCTGCAACCTACTCAGTGACTACTCCACAGAGATACAGTCACAAAACTATTTCCTTATTTGTCATCAAGTGGCCAAATGCGTGCTGAGGTCAATAACACAAAAATATGGACATTGAACCATGGGAAGGCAGAGAGAAACCAAACACCATACAGCAAGTCATGCGGCAGATAATGAGTTGATCAGTTTGAACGTCTACTATAAAGTCAGCAAGAATAGCTTTACCTGGAGGAGTGCAGCGATGGTTCCGAATGAATGCCAGAGCATGGGCGCCAGATCTGGCACAGACTCGCGCTTCTTGCTAAGCTCCAATAGCGCATTCTCCCGTGTGTCGGGACTTGACAACTCATTGATCCAGATGTAGATCTTCTCTCGGTCAACCTGCGCCAGTGCAGTTGCATTCTGAGCAAACCGAACCACGTGCATGTCAGTTGTTACCTGCATACAGCTGACAATGAACAATTAGGTGATTACACATCATGGAATCACCCAGAGTGTATCGAATGTTGACATATATGAGATGCTAATTAGGTTTGTGCCTGGATAAGGCTTGGATGATCAGCTACCATGCAAATCTGGCAGCGTGCTGCTGTCTCATCACAATGGGGCTACGTTAGTGGGCAGCAAAGGGCAATGCAGGAAATGCTATTGTACTGTATTTACTCTAATGTCCATGCGACCTACCTTCACCAACCCAACATAATCAGCGTGGTTAAGTTTGCGAGTTGAGGTATTTAGTCAGATGCAGTTAGCTGCATTCACCGAGTTATGAGAAATTGGCTAAATGCAAAATTGCATTAAAAAGCATTTATAGATCTGCTAGGGATCAAGTATTAAGGCTGGCAGTTCGCAATGAGATAAGCACCAAGCAGAGCTGTTCGGCTATCCCCACATTACTGATGTTCACAAGCAGACTACTTGGCACTGTACTAATCTGATGTTTGAGTAAGCTTCGAGGAAGCCCAGCCAAACTCAGTGTCCAACTGCAAGTCGTGGTACATGGAGACAGGAATCGAACTTATGTGACAAAAAAACCCCTCAAAAAAAGTTATTGTCGCTGATTTTCCGTACTTATATCGTTGTTGTTGACGTGCCGTTATCTCCGCAGCTCTGTGCAGCGCTTTGTGACCCTCGGGTGAAAAGCACTCAAGAAATGCAATTATTATTATTACTGTAGCTCCGTGCTAATCCCATAACACATATCCAATTATTGCACATTGGTCAAACCTCATCAAATAATGGGGGCCTATTTGTGAATAACTAAACGTTTCTAAACAGATCTTACAGTACATAAACATACACGTCAATGCTCGGATAAAACCACAACACTCATTTTAGATCACTGTATTTTCCCACATGCAAGATTTGTATCATTTCCAAATATAACGCCCCGTTTTTTTTTACTTCGCAATAAAATGCACACGCCACTGACATTGTGAATTTGATGTGATAATAGATGACGTCTTATGACGTGACGAAGACTTTGACAACGGAACAACGAATGGCTTTAAGCGCTCCTGTGAACGCGGGTGGTGGAGGCTGTTGTCCACCACCTTTCAGTGCCTTTGGGGTTGCACGTCTCGCTTTTGGAATGTGTATCTCTACGTGACAACTTGGTTTGATCGAGCGCTCTTTGAAAGTCCACAGCTGAACACGTAGGCATGGGGTTGTTCGTCAATGGAGCTGCGTGGCTACACTTCACCACGCTGGCTAGCGCACACTGAATGTGCCGTACGATCTACAGTACATAACACAGCATTCAAGAACACTGCCCTGCGATGATGTACTGGCGTCATATCTAGGGCATTACCCCGCCTTGTGCCTTCTGTCGGCCGGGAGAGGCTACAGGTCCCCGGCGAACCTATATAGGATTAAGCGGGTATTGATAATGAATAAATGTTTATAATACACTGTGATAGGGTGGCACGGTGGCCCAGTGGGTAGCGCTATCGCCTCACAGCAAGAAGGTCCCGGGTTCAAATCTCGGCTCGGGTGCCTTTCTGTGTGGAGTTTGCATGTTCTCTCCCCGTGTCCGCGTGGGTTTTTGCCGGGCACTCCGTTTTCCTCCCACAGTCTAAAAAACAGGCTGCTGTATAGGTTAAATGGCTTGCCGACAAAATTGCCCGCAGTGCCCGGTGATGAACTGGCGTCCCATCGTGGGCATATCCCTGCCTTGCGCCCTGCGTCTGCTGAGATAGGCTCCGGCTCACCGCGACCCTGTACAGGATTAAGCCGTTTCTGACAACGAGATGAGATGGATACACGGTGATGTTTTCATGGCTCTCCATCGTTCGCAAGCAGAGGAAATAATCGACATGTCTATCCCCAAACAACAGCCAGACAGCAATTCTGAAATCTTGTAAATGCAGTACGTGTTTTACGCATTGATATTATAAATACTAATGTTTGCATTTCTAAAGCGCCTTTCACTCGAGGGTCACAAAGTGCTACGTAAACGTTCAAGTGATTTAAACTTTCACGAGTCCACAAGTGCGCTGCATGTAATATTACAATACTCTCAGGGTTCCCGCAAGCTTCAGACAGGAGGGAAACCGGACGACTGACAAAACTCACGCACACGGGGGCGTCTCATCCGTGTTCCTTGTGTACACATCAAGTTGGCAACACCGTGAACACACGCGCTACATGGATATGTATTATTAAAGAGGAAAAACAGTTGTTAACTTCTGCCAATGACGCCGTTTTCTTTTCAACAAACATCCGCCGAAACAAACCGCGTTCTCAGCGAATAACACGAGAAACAGCCGGGAGGGTGAGTATTCACGTCCACTAACAGCTCTCTCTCTCTCTCTGACCTGCTGACTCACACTTTTTAATCCCCCCCTCCCATAGCCCTCGGTCTTTAATTAAGCTGGAAGGAACTGTTGCGCTATGTATCTCGTTCAGCAGTCGTCCAGCG
>JAZEWT010000001.1:21981472-22002575 GCA_036362905.1 Mordacia mordax
CCTATGTTTCCGGGATAGGCTCCGGCTTCACCGTGACCCTATATAGGATTAAGCGGTTTCAGATAATGAGATGAGATTTAGCAAGTTACGACATCTCAGGGCACAGAGGGCAAATCAGTCAAAACAATTAACCTAGGCAGTATGTATTTGGGGGCGGCGCGGTGGCCCAGTGGTTAGCGCTGTCGCCTCACAGCAAGAAGGTCCCGGGTTCGAATCTCTCGGCTCGGGTGCCTTTCTGTGTGGAGTTTGCATGCTCTCCCCGTGTCCGCGTGGGTTTTCGCCGGGCACTCCGGTTTTCTCCCACAGTCCAAAAAGCATGCTGCTACATAGGTTGATTGGCTCGCAGGCTAAATTGCCCCGCAGTGCCCGGCAATGGACTGGCGTCCCATCGTCGGTATATCCTTGCCTTGCGCCCTGTGTCTGCCGGGATAGGCTCCGGCTTCACCGAGACCCTGCATAGGACTAAGCGGTTTCAGACAATGAGATGAGATGGGAGTATGTATTTGGACTGTGGGAGGAAACCGGAGTTCTCGACAAAAACCCATGCGGACACGGCGAAAGAACACGCACACTCCACGCAGAAACGCACCCGAACCCTTGTTGCTTTGAGACAGACAGCAGTGCTGTTCATTGCGCCACCGCACTGCCCATTCTAAGTAATTCTTACAACAAACCTGTCCATCTACCTTTCTTAAGCCACTGCAAGAATTTCTGTAGAAAACCGACTATACAGCACGCCATGATCACCGTGTGTTTACATATACTGTCAGTTCTGTTTAACGCTGTAACGACTAATATTTGAACGTTCATACTTTGTCCAAATCAGGGCTGTGGTTTGCTAAACAGAGCTCAAAGCGGTAGCAGCAATTTCCATCCCCGCGAAATGAGAATGCATTCCACTAGCCATAGTAAAAACAGCCTCTGGCGGTGTGACGTGATGATGAGTGGCCCTCGTGAATGTGTATGGAAACACAGTGTAATAATTGTCAGCCCTTTGTTAATTATCGGCTGCTCAATAAAGGCATCCCACATTTTAACATACTTCGCTCCGTCAATTCAATTCGGGTTGGTGAAGGAGGTGCCCCAAACCGGTTAAGTTATCATGGACTGCTAATGTTGGCTGCGGCCTGAAATAGAACTTAAGTCACCGGGTTCATAATGTTGACTGCCAAACGCTGGGTGTAATGGTAACCATCTGTGTCAAGCTGTGTGGAAGCTGCCTGGCCTGTCGCTCGAGACAAAGCTCCAGGTCCTCTTAGTAACAGTGACACCCTCTCTTGTCTATATGGCTGTACAATGTAGACCCCTCTGAATTAACATCTGTGTAGGTTTGAAACTTTACGGCTGGCCTTCCTACAATGAATTCTGGGTTTAACCATATTGGATAGTGTCAGAAGTTTACAGATCCCTAAAAGGTAAGGACACGATCCCATCAGTGAGCTTCTCCAGCAGGCGAGGATGTGTTTGCTGGGTCATGTAGCCCGCATGCCCAGTCACAGGATGCCCAAGAAACTTCTAGATAGTTGTATATAGAGGGGGCTAAACGGACATAGCATTGGTCGGATAAGAGATAGACTGATGTCATGCAGGAGGATGTGAAGGTGATTGGACTTGCTGATAACTGGTACCAGCGGATTCACTCAAGATAGACCTCTGTGGAGGAGATTCGTAAAGGTCTCTCCTGGGCAGTAGGAGGCGGTTGCCCTCCAACAACAGACTGGGCAGAGGAGCGATGCTCACAACAGACTGGGCAGAGGAGCGATGCTCATAACCGGGAGTGCAGCCATGGGCATCAAAATCTGAGTTAACACAGTCGGGAGTACAGGTGGTGTGTCAACCATTCATATTAGCCAGTCCATGACACCTAAATCGGTTTCGTGATCTACTGTCAGCAAGAATTCAACACTTTGTATTCAACAAATCGCGTGGCCTCAAAGTGCACACCTCACCTGGCACAGGCACCGTGCAGACATATAATCGCCACTTAATGGCAAACGGCAGTTCTTGTAACAGTATTTATCACCCGCATGGACGAAGTGGAACGTAGTTTGGGGTCGACGCTTCGTAACCAAATGAACAAAATCTCCACCTCTAACCGACTACCAAAAACAAACAAGCAGCATGTAGAGGTTATCCCTCCCACCGACTGCGACCAGTCACTAATACCCACCCCAACCACGAGCCCACTTTTCACAAATAGCAACCCTAAAGCAAACCACGAGCCAACCAGCCACTAGTACCAACCCTAAAGCAACTACAAGCCAACCAGTCACTAGTCTCATTTCATCTCATTGTCAGAAACCGCTTAGTTCTGTACAGGGTCGCAATGAGCCGGAACCAATCCCGGCAATCACAGGGCGCAAGGCAGG
The DNA here is from genome assembly GCA_036362905.1 of Mordacia mordax. Taxonomy (NCBI): domain Eukaryota; kingdom Metazoa; phylum Chordata; class Hyperoartia; order Petromyzontiformes; family Petromyzontidae; genus Mordacia; species Mordacia mordax. The sequence continues at coordinate 21,983,842 of JAZEWT010000001.1, forward strand.
GATATTCCCACGATGGGACGCCAGTCCATCACCGGGCACTGCGAGCAATTTAGTCCGCAAGCCATTAACCTATGCAGCAGCATGTTTTTTTGGACTGTGGGAGGAAACCGGAGTACCCGGCGAAAATCCACGCAGACACGGGGAGAACACGCAAACTCCACACAAAGGCACCCGAGCCGAGATTCGAACTCGGGTCCTTCTTGCTGTGAGGTGACAGCGCTACCCACTGGGCCATCGTGCCGCCCACCAGTCACGAGTACCAAACCTATCCACTCGCCAATCATTTACTAGTACCAACTCTAAACCAACCACGGGCTGGGCATTCACTCGTACTATCCTTCAACCTAAGCACTAGCCAACCAATCACGAGTATTATTCCTCAAAATAACCACTAGCCATCCTGTAAGTAATACTATCCCTCATCCTAACCACTATCCCACCAGTCACTAGTACCAAACCTCTCATCTCATCTCATTATCTGAAACCGCTTAATCCTATATAGGGTCACGGTGAAGCCGGAGCCTATCCCGGAAACACAGGGCGCAAGGCAGGAATACACCCGACGACGGGACGCCGGTCCATCGCCAGGCATTGCGGGACAATTTTAGTCTGCGAGCCAATCAACCTATCCAGGAGCATGCTTTTGGACTGTGGGAGGAAACCGGAGTACCCGGCGAAAACCCACGCGGACACGGGGAGAGCATGCAAACTCCACACAGAAAGGCACCGGAGCCGAGAGACTCGAACCCAGGACCTTCTTGCTGTGAGGCGCCAGCGCTAACCACTGGGCCACCGCGCCGCCCCAGTACCAAACCTAAAACTAACCATTAGCGCGGCACTTACAAGTACCGACACTTAACCTAACCACCAGCCCACAAGTCACTAATACCAATCGTAAACTTAACCACTAGCCAACCAGTCACTAATATCAACCCTATCCTAACTACTTAGGTAACAAGTCACTAGTACCAACCTTAAGCCTAACCACTCGCCAACCAGTTTGCCACAGACTCGGGTCCAGGTGAGGTGCTATTGTATATGTGGATATAATCCCCTCCAGAATGCGTGTTTTTCAAAGTGGTAACGGCCGTGAGTCGGCTATTGTAATGCGCAAACAGTATTCCAGAATATATACACGGCGCAGGTGTGCCACACAAAACTCTACCTCCCGCCTTGCCGACAAAATGCAGCGTTCTCAAGGAAAGTAATCAGTTATCCAGCTCAGGATGCGGGCAGCCTATGTGCTCTCCAGCCTAGCACATGCATGGGCTAACTTTATACAGTCATGGGGTATTACGTGAAGCAGTCTTGAATGTTCTTTGAGATGGTACGGTGGAGCCCTCCAGACCATTCTTTTGGTGGGGCTCGCACGCTATTTAAGTTGGTGGCACAACTGCAAGAGTGGACTCGAGAGGAAACTAGCAAAAGGATTCACAAAGGGACTCGCAGAGACGACACGGAGAGACACGAGGCCAACGACAGGCGACACCACGCACGTGAACAGCACAATCAATGCAGCATGTTAGGGCGAGCGATGTGGCAGACATTCTCACTGGGAGCGAAAGTGAGGCGTCCGATCTCAGCGCAACCGCATGCGGGCCAAAGATCAAGAGAAATGCGCATTGCCGGAGCGCAAGCAGTGACAGCGCGCCACAAGACAGAGGAGCAGAGCGCCAAGGAACGATTGCAGAGGTGATGTACCACCAACCCCTTGAAAGGTACAACAGACCCAGCCATCCAAGAGCCGAGATCATGGGGGCAACAAGATCAACATGGGCACTCGAGAAGCGGGTTAACGACAGTGTGTGAACACCTTGAATATTTGATTCATATCTGCCCTTTGGGAGTCTGTCAACTCTGGATTGACCCTTACGTCCCGCCAGGTCTCTCCCTCATGGGCATCAGCGAGAATAACTAGGTCTGGTTTGACAGCCTGAGAGAGGGCCTCTTTCCACAGCGCTTGATTTTGTTCCACTGCCTCTATGTAGAATGTGAAAAATATGCTTCCCATGTAGCTCTATCGCATAATCTGTGCCTCCCCCCTTTGTTATCACAAACGGCTCTTTCTACTGCAAGAGCAGTTGATTATCCTCCATGGGCAACAAATATTAGTTTACTGTCTCCTACATCCATACGCCTGTCCTTGGCCTTCTGGTCATATAACTTTTTTTAATCGGATGGACGCTCTTTCTAGATTATGTTGGCCCAATTTGCATGTCTCCTCCAGTCGATTTCTAAAAGTAAATGTTCATGGATAACTGGTCTTTGTCTCATTTTCCGCACTGTTTTGGGTCAAGAGTTCTTTCAGGATTGGCATAGGTCCTCGCACGGTCCTCCCATATAACAATTCAAATGGGGAAAACCTCATGCTTTCCTGAGGGACGGCGCCATAGGCAAACAGCAAGGGTTTCATATATCGATCCCACACTTTTGGTTGAGTATGGCACATCCATTAGAGCATCCCCTTCAAGGTACCTTTGACTCGTTCGACAAGCAGATTATACTTATGGTTAGATGGGGCCGTGAACAACCGTTTTACGGATAAGAGACAGTTAATTTGCTTCATCAAATCAGAGTTGAACTTGGTCCCCCAGTTTTTTTAGGATTTCCTTCGGGAATCCCACTCGCGAGAACACTGTGGACAATGCTTCAGCTAACTCTGTGGTGTCACTGCTCTTAAGAGCTACTGATTCACGATATCGCGTGGCATGTTCAACTAGAGTTAGTATGTATTGGTTTCTTTGAGATGACACGGACAGTTGCCCCACAATGTCTACTGCTGCCCTCTCGGGAGGGGGGAATTGGCGCAATCCCTCGTCGCCCTTACCTGGCCCCTTGTTACCCCGGGTGACCCCTCGTACGCACCTAGCCTGTCACGGTGCGAGGTTAAGTGCGTACATAACAGTTATCCATTAGGCAGGGGTAAGCAAGTTACAACATCTCAAGGAATCGGGGGACAATTTAATCAGGACAATCGACCTCGGCAGCGTGTGTTTAACTGGAATGGTGGTAAAGCCCGGAAAATGTTCCTGCGGGCACGTGGAGTGCGGCGGATTGGGGGAGGTAATGACTGCCATTTGAAAGGCAGAGACGGGGGGGGGGAGCAAGGAGGTGGGGCTGGGGGGCTGAATTCATGGCGAGTTCCTCTTCCACGCGCTCCACACCCTGACACTGAAAAGCGATGGAAAAGTGGCGAGGCGCTCGACGTGCGGTTAGAGGTAACGGTTACGAGTTGATGGTCGCCTTGCGTACCGAGCTTGGGCACCGTGATGCCCATAATGCAGGGGCTGTGAGGAGGAGGTTACGGTGCGTATGGCTTTATCAGGTCAGGTGGTCGATGGGCTACGGAAGGTTAACATGAGTGCTATTCCGTGTTATTACTGTATCGATTGCGATCAGGGGCGGCACGGTGGCCCATTGGGTAGCGCTGTCGCCTCACAGCAAGAATGTCTCGGGTTCGAATCTCGGCTTGGGTGCTTTTCTGTGTGGAGTTTGCATGTTCTCCCCGTGTCCGCGTGGGTTTTCGCTGGGTACTCCGGTTTCCTCCCACAGTCCAAAAAACATGCTGCTGCATAGGTTAATTGGCTTGCAGACTAAATTGCCCTCAGTGCCTGGGATGGACTGTCGTCCCATCGTGGTTATATCCCTGTCTTGCGCCCTGTGTCTGTCGGGATAGGCTCCGGATCACCGCGACCCTGTACAGGACTAAGCGGTTTCTAACAATGAGATGAGATTGCGATCAGAGAGCTGGAATCCCAAACAACGGAAACAAGGTGTTCGCATAATCAATCACAGGTGTCTGAGCCGCATGCCAGGCATAAGCATTGCTGATGTTTGAAAGAGACCACGGCGAGTAAGGATTGTGGACAGGATTACGACGTGTGCTGAATGGAGAAAAGGCGGTAACAGAAACAAGCGTTGGAACGACACCAAGGGATAGACCTAAAATCATCTGGTGGGATACTGTGTGCAGATCTTGGAGGCCTTTTGTCTACTATAAAGTAGCTGCACAATCTGGCAGAGGGTAGAATAATAATATTTGCATTTCTAAAGCGCATTTCACCCGAGGGTCACAAAGCGCTACATAGCGTTATGGAGAGAACGGCATGTCAACAACAACATCAGAATAGATCAAAGAAGTTAAATAATTATTAACAATCAATGATAGATTGCAAATGAAAGTAAAATAATTGCTTTAAAAAAGGATGGAAGAAGTGTTTCTGAGCAGGCACAGATCAACAAGGCGCCATTATTCGAGGGCACAATATTGAGCAGCATCAACAGTCCTAGCCAGAGAGACTTCAAGGCCTTTCTGAACATGTGAGTGTTGAGACGGGATTTGAAGATGCGCAGGGACTCACCTGACTAAATTCCTATTGGAAAAGAGATCCAGAGTCTGGGAGCAGCACGCGAGAAGGCTCTGTTACCCATTAAATGGAGGTGAGATTTGGGCACCCGCAGAAAGCTCGTATTGGAGGATCGAAGTTGTGTTGAGGAGGGTGCCTGCAGTAGGTCATAGATGTCGGAGCAGCGCCAGTGAAAGCCTTTTGGGTATGAATGAGGGTTTTGAATTCAATCCTGTATTTAACCGGCAGCCAGTAGAGACGCCAGCAGAGAGGATATGTGGTCGTGGATGGGAGTGCGGGTGAGGACTCTGGCAGGCGCATTCTGCACACGTTCAAGACGATTAATGAGGTAGGCAAGGATGCCATGGAGTCGTGCATTTCAATGATTGATTCGTGAAGAACTGAAGATGTGTATTTGCTTCTCAGCGTCATAAGGTGACAGGATGTTGTGCTGACTGGCTATATTTCTCAGATGGAAATGGGCTACCTTCATCACCTAATTGATGTGTGTTGCGAAGGTGAGTGAGGAATCAAGAAAGCGATGACAATGACGTGTGGTGAGATATTTTATTGTCAACTGTTTGGGTCGCAGTGACTTCTTAATCATGATAGGTGGTTAGTTGATCGTCGTGTCCTTCGTGAAGACGTTTCGCCTCCAACGTTGCAGCCATCATCAGGAACACATGAAGATGCCTCCAGCGTAGGAGAACCAAAATGGAAAGCTTGACACGGATATCGGGAAAGGACAGCGTTTGAAGAGCAATTCATCGACCCATGAAAAAAAATGTAAGGATCATCGGGAGGCAAAGGTGTTTTAAAGTGTTTATTTTCATCATCATTACACCGCCAAGGCGGTACTGAAAGACGTCAGGCATCTTTTAACTTTCACCCTGAGAACTTAAAGGAAATAAAATAATAATCCCACGTGCTGCCGGAACAAAGCCTTGGCCGTGCACCTGCCATGGTCACCACAAGATGTGCACAGCGTCTGACTCAACACGAAAACACTGCATTGTACAACGAAGCATTGCAGTAACATTGCACATTTGACGAATGTAAATCATTTAGACGCATTTCAAACGCTACTCGTACAATCATGAATCCAACCAACATCTCAGACCTCTGCAGCTGGTTGAGTCTGGTTTGCATGTTTGTATTGATATCGGCGCAGGGATTGCCAGGGGTGGGAGGTGGTCAGGAGATAGCATGGATGACTGTGTGCTTCTCGTATAGGTGGTGAGTTTTCTTCGGGTTCTCTGCTTTCTTTCCACACGAAACCATTCATGGCACTGTATTTGTTTTAAACAAGTGTAAAATTGTGCAGAGACCCTCTTGAAAATGTCTCTACCATCAAATGAGGATTTTCTGGTGTGAAAATCACCCTTTACATTTGGATTGAAAGTATCTTTCAATCCTTGTTGTCCTGTATCATATGTCTTCGGAGATACATTCTTTGATAAGAAAGAAAAAAAAGATGATGGGAGTATTTAAATTGCGTCAAAAGACATCTGCGCCACCCTGCACTGTAGTTCCGGGGAGCACTGATTCTGGGACCCCTGGAAAAATTCAATGACACCCCTCCCCACACACACACCTTTGGGGGGAGAGAGTGGGAAGGGTGGGATGTAATTGCCTGGATAGTCCCATGGTAAAGACCGCTAGTGACGGGGAGAGAGGGGTGTGTGCTATCGGAGGAGAGAAGCAGTAGTGTAGTGGTTAGAGCATTGCGTTAAGAACCGAGTAAATCAAGTTCGATTCTTCTCACGACCAACCGCAGTGACGATTTTCAAAAGCGGTCCTGGACCTCCTCCCCCAGGTTGACTCAGCCTCATGCAAGTGCAGTCTGTAAACATCGCCACTGGGGAGACAAAGGCGGCCGGACGCGGTACTGGCCACCCATCCCTTCCTGTGCCGTGCCCGTCTTCATAGGCGCTACTCGCTGACAGTACTTGATCCTACAGTCAAAGGCTGTACGGGGCGTCTGTCTGGGAGGACGCAACTTAAGTGACGAAGATTACAACAGGTTTTACCGTGTCTGGCGATTATGCAGGTGTTAAGATCTTAATCTTATATATGTGTGGGCGGCACGGTGGCCCAGTGGTTAGCGCTGTCGCCTCACAGCAAGAAGGTCCCGGGTTCGAATCTCTCGGCTCGGGTGCCTTTCTGTGTGGAGTTTGCATTCTCTCCCCGTGTCCGCGTGGGTTTTCGCCGGGTACTCCGGTTTCCTCCCACAGTCCAAAAGCATGCTCCTGGATAGGTTGATTGGCTCGCAGACTAAAATTGTCCCGCAATGCCCGGCGATGGACTGGCGTCCCATCGTGGGTGTATCCCTGCCTTGCGCCCTGTGTCTGCCGGGATAGGCTCCGGCTCACCGTGACCCTGTATAGGACTAAGCGGTTTCAGACAATGAGATGAGATGACATCTTATATATGTATACTGGCAAAAAAAGTACCAACAGCGTTAAGTGACGAAGATGAAGCACCCACGAGTGCCGCGCGGGGTCGCTCTCCCATCTCACTTCACGCTGCCCCCATCGCACCGCGGTCGCTCCGCGCTGCGTGCGGGCGACGGGATCTGTGCTCCGCTCGCTCCGCATTCCAGCCGAGATGGATGAGAGACGGCTGTTCGCTCCGCCCGCTCTCGGTGGGTGCGGGGGGGGGTGTGGGGCGGAGGGAGGTGGTGCGCGTCACAGGGAAGAAGTACCTGATTAGAGACGAGACGGGCAGTTAGTGAGTGTGGTGATGAAAAAGGAAGGACGCAAAGGGACCCTCACGAGGCGTCGTCATGTCCTGCAAGCAGACCGCGCAGCCTTCCTTGCCGAGCTGGAGAGAGATGAGTAGGGATGACTCAACAGGGGATGACTCAACACGGGTGGACGCGAGCTCTGTACGCTGCTAGCTGGAAGGGTCTGTGGCTGTTGGGCAGTAAATCAATGCATGAATCCTGGACAGCCAGAGGGTTTGCAGTTTCAGGTGATGCGTAACGCGCACGGGTGGATTCAACAATCAGTGTGTGAGGGAGCCGCAGTGCGATTACGGGATTGATTCATTCAATTAAAATATAATTGGCGTAACGGAAATTACAGCCCGGCGATGGACTGGCGTCCCGTCGTCGGGTGTATTCCTGCCTTACGCCCTGTGTTTCCGGGATAGGCTCCGGCTCACCGTGACCCTATATAGGATTAAGCGGTTTCAGATAATGAGATGAGAGAGAAATTACAGCAAGTTGAGAACCTTTATGAAAATGCGCCTTAAAAGTCAAGTAGGCTTTTGTAGATTAAACATCGGGTTATATTATAATTTGGCCATAGCTATTAAACTAAGTTGTTAAATATATCGGCGATCTCATAACTGGTCTGGTGGGAGCCCAGCACGGGTTGATCGTCACCACCACCATCACACGCTGCCGTGACGTTTCGTTCATAACTGAAAACCATCTGCACGCGTTGTCACCTGAGAATGGAACACTCGAAGGGGGTTTATTTATCCACTCAACCTGGAGGAACTATGAGCCGCATATCTTACAGAAGACGTCTGCATCGTTGTATTAAATTAGCTGCCCTCCGCTGGGGGTGGGTGCTAGCCACTTATCTCTTGGTGTGCCGTGATCGCCTTTAAAGTTGTTGGCTAACAGCACTTGACCTTGCAGCATGTTAAGGTGATACGGGAAATATTTGTTTGTCTTTGATTGGCTAACTGAATGGTTGACTGCTTGACAGGTTGGTTGAATGGTTGACGGGTTGGTTACCTGGCTGATTGCTAAGTGTGGACGTGCGCGGTCGCTTCCAGTGTTGTGCTCAGCGCCTCGTTGCGGCCGTGTGCTCTGTGCAGACATCACCATTGATGACGATCTGAGCCGCATGCTCCAAGGCGCCTCGCTCTGCAAGATAAAGTCCAAGACGTGGAAGAAGCAGCGGCTCTTCAAGCTGCAGGAGGACTTCCTGACCATCTGGTACGAGTCGAAGAAGAGCAACAAAAGCAAGGCCACCTGTGAGTAGCGCGAGTTCAGTGCTGGGTGATGTGAGTATTACGCAAGGTAACGGCCGCCCTGTCAACTATACTGGCGGGCGCACTTGTAGATAATAATTGCATTTATAGAGCGCTTTTCACCCGAGGGTCACAAAGCGCTACACAGAGCTGCGGAGAGATCGGTACGTCAACAACAACGACATTAAAACGGAAAATCAGCAACAATAACATTTTTTGATTGTTTTTTTTAAATAGACACATCGTTGCAGAAACGTGTAAAATATGATCTGACTTTCAACTAAAATTTTAAAATGTAAAATTATCAGTGTTTATAATACATACATTGGGAAATGGTTTAATGTAACATTTATCGTATAATAATAATTGCATTTCTAGAGCACTTATCACCCGAGGATCACAAAGCGCTGCATTGAGCTGTGGAAATAACGGCATATCAACAACGAGATAAGAACGGCAAATCAGCAATAATGTTTTTTGGGTTTTTTTTTTACAAATCCTAGCTGTGGAGAGAACGGCATGTCAACAACATCAGGATAGTTCAACTGAAAGTCAAACAGCAGCAACAAATTATAGAATGACATATAATAAGCGATTTAAAAAAAATCTGCAACAAACAAGGAAGGAATAAATGTTCCCCAGCAGGTGCAGGTCGGAAGAGAGCCATCATCCCGGCACGACAACACTGAGCTACAGCAACAGTCCTAGCCAGAGGACTTGAAAGCCTTACAGAACAAGTGAGTCTTGAGATGAGAGTTGAAGATCCCCAAGGACACAGCTGATCGAAACTCCAATGGAAGGGCATTCCAGAGTATGGGAGCAGCACGTGAGAAGGCTCTGTCATTTATCGAATGGAGGTGCGACCTGGGCACATGCAGCAAGCCCGTATTGGAGGATCGAAGCTGTCGTGTAATGATGTAGGTTTTCACGGCTCGATGCATGATGGTTGCTTCGAAAAGCTGCCCTCTCGGAACAGCCGCGTCGTAAGAGGAAGCGAACGACGCGGCTGTCCCGAGAGAGCAGCTATTCGAAGCAATCATCGAAGCTGTAGTGTTGAGGAGGGTGCTTGAAGTAGGTCACGGATGTATGTCGGAGCAACGCCTGTGTCTTGGAGCAGCGCGCGAAAAGGTTGTCACCCATCGAATGGAGGTGCGACCTGGGCACATGCAGCAAGCCTGTATTGGAGGATCGAGGTTGTCGTGTTGAGGAGGGTGCCTGAAGTAGGTCACGGATGTTTGTCGGAGCTGCGCCAGTAAGAGCCTTCTAGGTGAGAAGGACGATCTTGAAATAAATACTCTATTTAACTGGTAACCAGTGGAGAGACATCAGCACTGGGGATATGTGATCGTGGATGGGTGTGCGAGTGAGGACTCTAGCAGCCACATTCTCCACACATTGGAGACGATTGATCAGGTAGGCAGGTGTGCCAGAGAGCAGTGCACTGCAGTCATCGATTCATGAGGGGATAAACGTGTGTATTAGCTTCTCAGCATCAGTGGATGACAGGATGTTGCTCAGTTTGGCTATATTTCTGAGATGGAAATAGGCTACCTTCGTCACCTTGTTGATGTGTGTATCGAAGATGAGTGAGGAATCAAGAGTCACACCTACACTCTGGACTGCCTTAGCAACTACAATGGTCTGGTCGTCAAGCATTATTTGGATGGGTTCAGCCTTGGACAATTGGTGCGGGGTTCCGACAAGTAAAACTTCTGTTTTGTCGCCATTTAGTTTTAGAAATTTTTAATTGAGCCAGGCCTTTACAGTTGACAGTGAGGATGACATGCGTAGCATGATTTAACACGACTGTCCCGAGAGAGCAGATTTTCGAAGCAATCGTCCAGATGAAACTGATGTCTAAGTTGTAGTGAGTTTAGAGTCTTGGCTCACTCTACAACGACTATGCAGGAGACCTTTTCCAACCACGAGGGTTGCATTCCTATAAATCGGCGAGCCAAGGGAAACCGACATGCTGGCTTAGCAAATTCGCGAAAACCGGTTTGGCAAATCCGTGAGCGGGAAAGACGCGCATCGTGTGGCTTTCCTGTACAGGAGAATCTCGCTAACCATAGGGGTTGTCTCACCTCATCTCATTGTCAGAAACCGCTTAGTCCTGTACTGGGTCGCGGTGAGCCTGAGCCTATCCCGGCAGACACAGGGCGCAAGACAGGGATATACCTATGCGGCAGCATGTTTTTTAGGACTGTGGGAGGAAACCGGAGTGCCCGGCGAAAACCCACGTAGATACGAGGAAAACATGCAAGCTCCACACAGAAAGACACACGAGCCGAGATTCGAACCCGGGATATTCTTGCTGTGAGGCGACAGCACTACCCACTGGGCCACCGTGCTGCCATAAGGGTTGTATTTTTGGAAACTCGGTTTGGCAAATGCATGTGCTCAAAACTGATTTGGGGACAAATCCGCGAAGGGTTAGGGAGCAAATCTATCCACAATGGGAAAGATGTGGAGGGTGAGGCTATTCTTTATACAATAAAAAAAACCCATTATAATAATTGGAATTTCCAATTTGACAAAATGCCAGCTTAGAAAATGTAATCATGGTTTGCCCGTTATGTTAAGGGCACTCATAATACACTGCATGGGGGAAAATACAACTCCCATCATGTGTGGATAAATAAGGATTATTTTAGGAATCTGATAATTAGTTCTGTACAATCTGCTGCCTCAGACCGTTCTCTAAAACATGGGGTGATGCAGTGTTCAGCGAGCGGTTCCGCTTGGACTCCTTGTCTCGTGACGTGATGCTGACAGTTAACTTGAAATCACTGTCTTTTTAAAATTACTAATACATCAGTGCTCTGGCTGCCAATCGAACTGCCAGCACATATCGTAATAAATGGTCATAACCCCCAATCATATCTATTCCATAAACGCATGATTATTATTATAATACAATCTATAACTCGCAAAAATGCTATGGCTAATCATAGATGAGACACGGAGGCGTAAAGAAACCACAGCGAGGTGGGGGGAAGGCAACCACGAAGCCAGCCGGTGCCAACATTTGCTATACTGCATCTTATGTATTACTATGTTATTGGTCCATTAATCAATGAGTGTGGTGTTTTTAGCTGTGGGAGGAAACCGGAGAACTCAGAGGAAACCTACGCAGAACAGGGGAAGGACATACAAACTCCACACAGAGAAGTGTCCGAGGCGGAAATCGAACTGTCTTGGGCAGGATTTCCGTTCTATGAGGTGTAGCTGTTATCACGGCACGACCCTGCTATCCACCTAATAGAACGAAATAATCAATTACTTCGAGAATCATATTACCCAGTTCCTGTAAAGCCCCCCCCACCCCCCAGTAATTGCACAACAAAATGCAGCAGGTGACCTCGTGCAGGCCCAGATGAATAACTCGATGGAGTCGAGGTATGGAATACGGCTGTGGCATGGAGTTCGATGGAGTAATAGGAGCTCCAGTGCAGCAAATCAGAACGATGCCCTCATGTTTCCACGCACCCCTTCCTCCCCAAGCCCTGCATTAATCTGGATTTATGGGGGTTTCCACGCATTAGGTAAACTGGTGGGCACGTACACAAGTTAAATCAAGTGAACACTTGTTGCGCAAAAGCTTGCAGGATGGAAACATGTGTACTGTAGCAATAAGCTACTAGTTTAATAGAAAACAAACATGAGTAAGAATAATACAGCACAGGGTGATTTATGGACAGCAAACGGTGTGATGGCAGTAAATCCATGCAAGAAAGTAATTTCTTACCAGTATGGTTGTAACGCAGCCCCTCTTCCTACCTGTCTGTACTGCAGTACTGAATGTTTTACCCACATGCTTACCAGTATACTGTACTAGACCGTTCCAGGCTTACTTTCACCTCTGGATAAATCGGTCCTCCCATCATATCTGGCTTGTCAGGTGAAATTCACAGTCTTGCTTTTGGCCAGCAACTGAATTGTTTGCCTGCAATTCCTAAAATAAAATGGAAATTATTTTGACTCTTTAGTTAGGCGTCCTAAAATAAGGCAATGTGCGTCATACTGCTACTGTTTATGACATGGGAACAATATCTATGTCGTGTACATTGTGGATTTTTTTTGCCCTTATTTTCAACCAACTATGCATACGTCTCATGGGTACGATGTGTCATTTCGTATGAACCCATCTTGAACATTGTTTTTTAAGATCCCGACTTGCATTATTATGTTAAGTGCCTGTACTTTGATGGGGTCGTGACCTGCCCACGAGCTGGAAATTTTTATTTCCCAGGGTTCAGCCCCGTCATCAACCTCCATTAGTTAAAAGGGGTCTGTCATAGTCATGTGCCTCCTCTAGGTTGACTCAACCTCAATTAACGGCAGGCACGTTGTATAAGGATTAGAACATGAAGTGGAAAACAATTGTTCAGATGTGGTTGTGGCCATGCAGTCTCTAGTAATGCCATGCTGAACTTAATAGGTTCTCACTAACAGCACTTGTCCCTGCAGTCTCTGAGACTGAAAGGAAGTTCATTTGAGTACTTCTTATACTCCACTACCAGTAGTGGCTGGTGAGCCACGTCTTGTTGGGATTTTGCCAACACTATAAAACGTGGAGGCTGAAGTTGGAGCTGATTATCACTGGTTTGGAGAGGAATTATTCGTTCCCTTTATGCATTATATTGACACTTCGTGAGAGTCGTTTGACTTTGCCTATGAAACGTCCAAACAACCATCTGAATGGGGCAGTGAGACTGTGCAACCGATCATATTTCGCTTACACTTGAATCATTTTCATTGAAAGAAATGTAAACGTGCAATGACATCATTTCCACTCCTGTAACCTTTAAATGCTTTCCAAATATAAGAAAAAACTCTGCATTAGAAATCGATATTTAATAACATTATAGGTTGAGTATTGTCTGAACACCCTATGTAGACTGGCTGCCACGGTACTTTACATCAAACGTTCTCAACTTTTGCATCTCAACACCCACTTGGCTCACTTTGGTATGGTCTCCACGGACCACTAGGTGGCGTTCGCGGCTCACTGGTGGATTGAGAATCGCGGTTTTACACATTTGTAGCGATGTAATCAGTCACAGTAGCCTGCTCACTCAAGCACTAAAATTACTCAAGCAGTGTGGATGTCACCCGCGGCCAAAGCGCTCCTGCTTACAGGAAATCCAGGTCTCTGTGTTGCTTCGCACTTGAAGGGATTGGTCTCCCCGGTAAATATTTAATCTGGGATCTAGGGGTTGGCAGCACAAACACGAGGGCACCAAGCTGACCGTGACTAGAACATTAAGTGTCGCTGCCCTTTAACGAGCAGCGGCCAAGGAATCAGGCGTCACGTTTTTTTTACTCACAAAATGCATCTCTTATTTTCATATCTTCTGTAGTTTTGTTCATATTGTGTTGTCCCATTGTTGTTTGCATCGTTACTGTGTAGCTACATCTCCCTTCCCAACACGGTATTAATAACAACAGACTGTGATCATCATCATCATCATCCTACCCACCGTTGGATGGGCTCCTCAAGGAGTCACCATCTCTATTTAGCACTTGCACACGGGTAGACTTCATCGCTCCATCTCAACGAGCGAGGTCCTCTCAGGCATGATACTTACCCATGGCATGGCAAAACGTCTGTTATTAGGCTCCTAGCCCTTCCTGTAATCACCGTCTTTAATGCATAGCTCGCAATTAGTGTGTAAAGCTGAAATCATCTCTCCACTCTCACCCATCTTTTCCTTCCGCATTTATCAATATTTAAAAATCCTAAACGTTGCATGCTGCACACTACTTCATTCAGTGTGGCGTAGTGACCACTTATTTATTATGTGTTGGTGCATGCTACATAACGCGAGGCACACACGTCCACATGTACATAATGTTTATTGTGCAATGCAAGGGAACACTGTTTGGTGAGCCCGTCGTTCTCATTGAGCCTGCAGTCTCTGCCGGTAGCCAAACTGTCCGTTAAATCCTGGCCGCAACCCTCTTAATTAAAATCTCATCTCATCTCATTATCGGAACCCGCTTGGTATTGTAAAGGGTCGCGGTGGGCTGGAGCCTATAACGGCAGACACAGGGCGAAAGGCAGGGATACACCCACGATGTGACGCCAGTCGATCACCTGGCACTGCTGTCAATTTAGTCTGCAAGCCAATTAACCGATGCAGCAGCATGTTTTTGGACTGTGGGAGGAAACCGGAGTGCCCAGCAAAACCCACGCGGATATGGGGGAGAACATGCAAACTCGACACAAAAAGGCACCCGAGCCGAGATTCGAACCCGGGACCTTCTTGCTGTGAGGCAGTAGCACTACCCACTGCGCCACCGTGCAGCCCTTAATTAAAATCAATACGTAGTTAAAACTTCTGCTCAACGGACTTCGGAAGCAACAGACGCTGCCCGCTACTTCCGAAATAAAAGTCTACACTTGAAATAATCTCATCTCGTCTCATTATCTGAAACTGCTTAATCCTATATAGGGTCACGGTGAGCCGGAGCCTATCCCGGAAACACAGGGCGTAAGGCAGGAATACACCCGACGACGGGACGCCGGTCCATCGCCGGGCATTGCGGGACAATTTTAGTCTGCGAGCCAATCAACCTATCCAGGAGCATGCTTTTGGACTGTGGGAGGAAACCGGAGTACCCGGCGAAAACCCACGCGGACACGGGGAGAGCATGCAAACTCCACACAGAAAGGCACCCGAGCCGAGAGACTCGAACCCGGGACCTTATTGCTGTGAGGCGTCAGCGCTAACCACTGCGCCACCGCGCCGCCCCACTTGAAATAATGAAAGTAATATTTTTTTTATTTTAGTGTTTTTCTTAACTAAGTTAGCGATGGAAGGGAGAGGGAGCGATCGACGCGGCTGTCCCGAGAGAGCAGCTTTTCGAAGCAATCATCATGCATCGAGCCGTGAAAACCTACATCATTACATAATTAAGTGTATACCTAATCATGGTGCCCATAATATATTGGTTGTTATAAGATACTGTAATTTAACATATGTCCGGACACACTTTCCTTCCTATACATAACTTAAATTGAGGTTTTAGTGTAATGCTGTGGTCCACGTGTCCTTGTTTTCTTGTATCTCTCAATTGTAATCCGCCTGTCCTGCAGTTCAATGCACTCTTCAGTTGTTCTGTAGTTTTTACCAATGCCCTCATTTCTGACCGATCAATGGCTTGTCGTGGGAGCATCTTCTGTCTGTCGGTCTGAAGATGTTGATTGTTTGAACCGATGTAGACGAGTTTAACAGTAGCTTGTAACACGAGGTAGTGTGACAGATTGGGATTATTGTCCGTATTGCGAATCGCACACAAGTGTGCATACACTAAACAAGCATGCACCATTGTGCTCTGTACTAATGTAGGTTTTCCCGACTTGGTGTGTCAGAATTGCTTTTCATAGCTGTTCTTTCAGGAGAGCCGTGTTGAGTGGAAAGCAATTCTCAGCCAGGGCTCCAATCGTGCAATGCACCTCTGGACACAAATAGTATAGTAGTGTAAAGGCAAGCCAAACGGGCTGCTCCCTCTCCATCAATCGGCCTTGCCCGCTGGCTGCCCTCTTGTTCCGACTGCACACGCAGAGCACGCGATGGCGACGTCATCTTGACTCCACCATACATGCAGCAGCCACTCCAGCCAGGAGATGGGAGACGTCTGTCTTTCCAGCTCTTTATTAAACACTAACCATACCACCAACACACTAACACACAACACTTGCTACCCACTCCGCACCTCGCACGCTAACGACTCGCCTCTCTACATGTCCATCGTGGCTCTCCTGCTAGTCTCTCATCCAGAACCCTATCTTCGCTTCCGCACATCTCCTTATAGCTCCCCTCAGACGTCACCCAGCCACGCGATATCATCCCATGTCCCTTTAGCCAATCCGATTATTCTACATCTGCCTTATGTCCCCCCCCCCCCAGACTACGTGATGCTTACGATCTCGGAAGGGGGGCACTGCCACCTCTTTCTCTCTGTCGCCCTCACTTTCCCATTCTCACCTCGCTTGACCCTGTGTTACTACGGACGACCCCATTCGCACCCATATCACCGTGACCAGATCACTGGGCATGGGCGCACAGGCGCACCCAGCCTGTCTTGGTGCAAACTTCGCACCAAAGTAGCATAATAATGTATCAAGCACAATCTAACGACTGCCGAATGAAGCGTGTAATAGTGTTCATAGGTGCTCGCTAACAGCACTTGGCCCTACAGTTTGTTAAAGCTATATGAGAGACCTTTGTCTTTATACCATTGTATGACATTCAATCTTTTCACATGGTGAAGTGCATTATACCAATGTGTGATGCTCTGACCTTACAGTGTAGTGCAGCATAGCAGTGTGTTATATGCTCCTCTTATAGAGTGTAACGCAGCAAGGCAGTGTGTGATGTGCCGGCCTTACAGTGTATTGCATCATACTAGAGTGTGATGTGCTGCCATTATGTGGTGGCTGGACTTTACATCCCAGATCAATAGCTAATGGGGTTCCCTCTCTTATTACTTCACTCAAAAGAGTTATATAACGATTTGAAGTCAACGGGTATTTTACAAAAATAGGCGGATGCTGGTAAGTGTCCATCACTAAGCATTAAGGTGAAAATATACATGTACTGTTAATGATTACAGTATATGCATTATCATTTGTGAGCAATATTGCAAATGCACAGTACAGGCCAGTGAATGAGATTAGCCCGGCACATGGGAGCATAGAAGTAGAGGACAATTATGGATTTAGCCGTACTGCCGTGTACTGTCCACCTCGTATCACCGTAGAATTAGAACCCATTTGTGTGTAGTGGTCATCCATCCATGCACTGTCCAGTATCCAGGCTAAAATCACGATTATCTTCTGAAATTCCAACAAAATCTTTGCACTCCAGGTGATTTTGTAATAAGCCTATGAGGTATAACATGATAATTAATATTCAGAGCAGTTTGAAAAGAGAACGAGATGTTTATGTTGCCTACAATAGATATATGACCACATAGCATGTTACGGTTGTATTGTTTATGAAAGCAGCTTCAGATGGATGCATGTTTTGAGTACTTAGCGAGCTGTAACTTGAGACATTTGGCATAGCATCAGCATACATTTTCCATTGCAACGAGGCTCAGGAGCACGTTAAGATGTGTTTTTTTGAATAAGGGACACCCTCATCATCTTCATCTATCCTTCCGTCATCCATCTGTTGTCAGTCATCAATATCTGTATCCGCTTCTCGTCTTCGATCACCAACATGTATGTAAAAACTGCTGTGGTGTTTCGGCGGGGAACCCTCCAAGGGAGTCGACCTCAGTCGTAATCCCCGTCAGACACCCGTGGGTCCGACTTGCGCGTGCGGCCATGTGGCGCGTGCGGGCCATGTGGCGCGTGCGGCCATGTGGCGCGTGCAGGCCATGTGGCGCGGGCTGCCAGGGGTTCTTCAGCAGCGACATAGCGGTTCACCGTCACACAGCGATGCACTCAACCAGTCAGCGACAAGAGACCAGCGACGATAGATGATGCAGAGGCCTTCTGGATGTTTTCAATGCTTTAATTCACACGACCGGGTAACAGCCCACAACGGTCTACTTCCCTCCCCCCGTACTTCAGCGCTCCCCTACATCTTCACGCAGCCTCCTCCAACACTTCCCAGGCGAGAGCCTCTCCGCAGCCCTCTTCACACCGGCTTATATCCACCTACGCACCGCTTTCGCTGCCACCCCTGGTTACTCATCAGCCGTCCAGCGTGGGTGGCAAACACACATTAAACCTCATCGGCCCGAACCGCACCCTGTGACTCACTGGCCACTTGCATGGACACGGGGGAGGGTGGGAAGCCTAATGCACTCCTCACCGGCACGTAGCCGGCACAGTCGAGGCTAGGCACAACACAGTATTATTATTTTCACCATCACCATTATCATTATCCAGCCATTCTTGCTAATTGTGGATACCTCATCAACATCAAGACAGCCACTGCCACCACACCCCCCACCACTTGAAGCTGCAGTCACGGCCATTGATGAACCATCTTAGATCCCAATTATAATTACAATTTCTACCTCGCTGCAAGTGCAAAAAATGATGGGCGCTTTGAAGGGCTCTATATGCTCTTTCATTGTATTATGCAATAAGATTCTTACATTGTTCCCATCGCACTGTTATACTGTTGCACTTATTTGTCTATTATTAACTTATAGAAATTATTGGTCATTTTTGTGCTGTGCAATTTTGCGTGTTACTGTCTACGATTATGGTTAGGATTTCATCTTTGCACAATTTGGTCCTGTCAGTTCGTATATTTACCTGCTGATATTAGATGTTGGGCGGCACGGTGGCCCAGTGGTTAGCGCTGTCGCCTCACAGCAAGAAGAACCCGGGTTCGAATCTCTCGGCTCGGGTGCCTTTCTGTGTGGAGTTTA
>JAZEWT010000001.1:22002642-22029676 GCA_036362905.1 Mordacia mordax
GGGATAGGCGCCGGCTCACCGTGACCCTGTATAGGACTAAGCGGTTTCAGACAATGAGATGAGATGAGATATTAGATGTTGCGTTGGTCAGTTCAAACGTGTATGTTATCGTAGGAATCCTGCATATAGAGCTTGCAAGTAAGCTCATTTGGTATTGTCTGATGTAATATTAAACATCTACCTATCTGCGATGACCACCACGCAGAGGCTAGAGTGGTGCCACGAATCTACAAACCTTTGAGGTTCTGTTGGAAGTGTGGCCTTCTGATGTTAAAATGTTCATGGCGCAGGCGTCAACCAGCTGGACGCTGCATCCCATATATTGTGATGTTATTGGCCGCTTAATGTGTTTTTTAGTTTTTGGAGGAGTTAATCAGAGAGCGCGGATGAAACCCACGCAGGACAGGGAGAGAATGCACAAACTCTACACAGCAAAGCACCCAAGGAAGGAATCAACCCACACTGGGCAGGACTTTCTGTGAGGTGCAGATGTTACTACTGCACCAGGCTGCCACCCACCCCTCGCATGCCTTCCCCAACCTGTCCCTAATCCCAAGCCACCCGCCCCATCCGTCGAGCGCAGTCTCCGTGGTGGAGATCGAGGTGGTACGTGAAGGCCACCAGTCGGAGGTGCTGCAGAGTTCCGCGGGGGAGTTCCCTCCAGAGAGATGCTTCACCATCGTGTTCCGTGGGCGGCGTGGGAACCTGGACCTGGTGGCGGAGAGCGAGGAGGAGGCACAACGCTGGGTGCGCGGCCTCACCAAACTCATCCGCAGCGCGGAGGACATGGGCTCCCAGGAGCGGCTCGATGCATATCCACACATTAGTAGCTTAAGGGCTCAAGCGGGGAGTGTGGTGGGAGGAGGGCAGCATATGCATGAAATAAATTGGAGTCCATTGCACACCGGCTCGGATTCAAAATATGAATACGTGAAATATGCCAATTCACATAACATTTAACACATTGCTTTAATCTCTCTCCAATGTGCATCTCCCTTCCATCTCACTGGATTACTCTTGTTGTCTACATTTCTCTTACATCGCTACGTCACTGCCTCTTGTCTAACATCACTTCTGTCGTCTCATTAACATTTTATATCATTTCTGCTTAGGGTCCCCTGTGGGCTACCACCACCAGTGCATAACCAGATGCTGTCGATTAGCGTTGCTTATTTAGAGTGGTGAATCATCCTGAGCGGCGCCGCTAGCACATTGTTAGTATTGATGGTATAAATATCCCAAATGGGTCTCCTCTGCGATACTATTTTGGCTCTTTACATAGCAATGTACTGATGTAGGTTTTTATGACACGATGCATGAGAATTGCACTCCATTGGCAATTATTTTGGGATATCCCTGTTGAGCATTCCTTCTGTCCTTTGCAACGATTGGCCTCCCACGATTGAGGAATGATCAGGCATTCTGGGAATGAGAATCCTCCAACGTGGGGAGTGAAACATCGCACGGAAATGTCACTGAGGCGAGAGAAGGAACACTCGACACGACTATCCCGAAAAAATATCTATGGAGAACAATTTTACTTACATAAGCGAGCATGATTAATATCGGGTCACAGTACCTGCTTGCTGAGCGGTATGACTTTGAAGTCGAGTACAACTCTTTCGTGCATACACTTTGTTCATATTTGTTGAGTTCAAAGGTGACAATCCTAGGCAACACTGATGTAGATTTTCACGGTTCGATGCATGATTATTGCTTAGCAAAGCTGTGTTTGTTCGAGTTAGCCGTGTCGAGTGCTCCTCTTCTCTCCTTCGCGCCGTTTTGCCCCCCATGTTGGTGGCATCTTCGAGCGTGCTGTGATTGAGTGCTGTCACTGAGTGAACTATGTGTGACTGTGCTGTATTATATATGTCGTAAAAACCCCTTCCCTCTCGAGTTACTTCCTTCCCCCTTTTCCCAGGGCGCATTCTCACATATTTAAATCCAATTTAACTCAATCTGAGCCCACCTCTAATGAACCATTTACCATTCAAGTCACTGTCAATCGCAAGGTTGCACGCACCCAGCACGCGACCAGTGCAGTTCTGACCTCTATTAAAATTCACCCTGCGCCGCCAACATCAACATTCACATAGAACTATCAACATCCAGCAAAGATTACTAACATCAACATTCACTTAGTGAAGCTCACATCAACCTTGCCTTTCACCCAATACTGACACCACTCGCTGTAACAGCACCAGAATTTCCACTCGGTGTTATGCATTCTTTTAAACCAGTTGAGACAGAAAATCGTGAATGTCATGCACTTTTTTGGGAGTTCAGGAGTTATAGGTGATGCGAATTATATTTAAGCAGTAGGTGCTGGCCATCAACGGACAATGCAAAGAAATCCGTTGTTGAATCGTATATCTGTGTTCCCGTATCTATGAACTTCACCTTCACCAACCCGCCCCAACCAAAATGAAATATCGTTCGTCACACAAACTCCAAAGACCTCGATGACACGTGGAGGCCTTCATCTAGCAGTGGATTGAAGGTCGCACGGTACATGTACATCGATTGTATTGCAGGTTTATTAAATACTTCTCATATAATTAGCGCTTAAATCATTTAGAACAATACTTTGGCGAGGGGCGGCACGGTGGCCCAGTGGTTAGCGCTGACGCCTCACAGCAAGAAGGTCCCGGGTTCGAATCTCTCGGCTCGGGTGCCTTTCTGTGTGGAGTTTGCATGCTCTCCCCGTGCCCGCGTGGGTTTTCGCCGGGTACTCCGGTTTCCTCCCACAGTCCAAAAGCATGCTCCTGGAAAGGTTGATTGGCTCGCAGACTAAAATTGTCCCGCAATGCCCGGCGATGGACTGGCGTCCCGTCGTCGGGTGTATTCCCGCCTTACGCCCTGTGTTTCCGGGATAGGCTCCGGCTCACCGTGACCCCATATAGGATTAAGCGGTTTCAGATAATGAGATGAGACTTCGGCGAGGCAGTTTACAGTGGGAATTGCACAACATCATGACTGTGTTCTTTATATTTAATTTGTCACGCGCACAAATTCCGCACCTGGTCATAGATGGGACACAGATACAGAAGCGTGAGGAAACCACAGGGAGACGGGGAGGAGAAAGGCAGCCTTGCAGCCAGCCGATGCCAACATTTGCCAAACATTGCTTTCTATACATTTTGATGTTATCAGCCAGTTAATTAATGATTTGTTTTTTATTTCTGTGAGAAAACTAGAGAACCCGGAGGAAAACAATACAAACCAGGGGGAGAACACACAAACTTCAGACATAAAGGTGCCCTAGATGGAAATTAAACCACTTTGGGCAGAACTATACGTGAGGTGCAGATGTTACCACCACGAGACCCTGCCAATTGATCGATTATAGCAGTTGCAGATTGGAAGCTAAGGAATTTTCAAAGTTGGTCTACAATATGATTTAAAATACCTCCTTAATGTGCTTTTCATGCATTATGAGGCTGGCGCGTGTAGACGGCGTGTACTTGTGAAGGGTTTATGGGCCTCAATGTGTTTTCCTGTTTTTCCATAAGTTACTAACTGTATTGTTAGGTGGGTCTGAAGCAATAGCCTTGGCAGTTGCTGCCTCAAACAATGGACCATGCCTTATACAAAGACACCCTCACAATGACGAAATACAATTCCACTCATGAAGTCACATATGTGCAAAGAACACAATGGTTAAGCCTTCGTGCATTGTTTGTTTTTGAAACAAATGCGGACGCAAGGGTGTGCGTGTTATGAAACGGCCCTACGGCTGGGCCACTTCAAAGTACGGTACCGGAGTGTGTTGAAATGGTAGCGAAAATTACTTTTCTAAAGTGATTTTTTTCAAGCACGGAATTTCCTTGACTTTTGTACTTCACGTGGATTTATGATTGCTTCAAAAAGGCAGACAAAAACAAGGACGGACGGATGACCTTCAAGGAGGTGAAGAATCTGCTGAAGATGATGAACATCGATATGAACGAGCACCACGCTCAGCACCTGTTTGAGGTAGGCCCTGCCGTCTCACAACACCATTGGATTGGCCAAACTACCGAACAAATCATACTTCCTCAGAAATAAAATAATAGTACGATTTCTAACGTATGCAAATGTCATGCCTAGTCATGGACAAGACACAGGGTCGTCCAGGCAGTCAACCGACGCCAACCCGCCAGACACTGCTTCCTAAATATTATGATGTTATCGACCAATGAACATCGGAGAACCCAGAGGAAACCCACGCAGAATATGGGGAGAACACCCAAACTTTACACAGAAAAGCGTCCGTAGCAGGAATTGAGCTGCCTCGGGCAGAACATTTTTTCTGAGGCGCAGACGTAACCACTGCGCCACTGTGTTACCCTGCCCCATAGCACTGCGATGTTGCTATCATATTTACACACTTGATAATTTCTCTACCTAGCCAATAGTGTATGTGTATTGCCGAGGGTTCCCACCGGGTCCCTGTTTTTTTTATGCTGCGATTATTCTTCTGAGGCGATTAGGCGATCCCTAATACCCTACTGTATACTAAGTACCAGCATCCCTCTTAACATTACGTGTGAGCTATTCTGCATCCCATGAGATTTTGTGTCCCCAAACGTTATCAGAAGCAGACCTTGTTTACCATTTAGCCTGTTTTTGCCTTTTCATGGCTATAGCTACACAACAGCTATCGCCAATGAACTGCACAAAACATTCGAGGCGCACTTCCTTGCTTAGTCTGGAAATGTTTATTTTTACACGAAAAAGTACCCAGTGAGCTTGCATGCCTGAGATGCGGGGTTTCTGCAACACAAAAACTTTTGAAAATGACCAACCCAACGGTGTATTAAATCAAATCGCAGATAAACTTACAGCAACAATCTCGAAAAAATATATATATTAAAACTCTAACCATAACCATAAAAGTGATCAGTAACACTTAGGATTGAAAATAAATGCAAACTGACAATAAATTTGAAAACCCTACTAAAATCATGAAATATACAGTAGCACTCAAAACTGCACAGCACAATAAAATCAAAATGGACAAATAAGTTGCAGTGCAACATAGGCATGGGCGAAATCATTTAAGGTATACAGCGCAATAAAAGGAGCATATGCAACCCATCTAAAAGACCAAACAACAAATGAAAACACACCTGGGCCAAATGTGTTATTAGAAATGGGAACTAAGGTCACTCAAAGATGGTAGTGACTGTAGCTTCAAGCCCATGGCAACATTGTTCCAAAAGAGAGGGGCGTTTGGGCAGCATTTTCCTGATTTTGATATGCATCCAGGAACATTCAGATGGCAGTAGGTTGAACTTCTAAGATAAAGTTAATTTGTCGGTATGGTCGAAAAATCCATTTAATATGTTTCCTGCATGTTAGTTAGCACCTTAAGTATGAAAACGGCCCAGTGAAGGTTTTTACGATTGGTCAGAGAAATTGATCCCGAGACAGCATGAAATGGCAATGCTGGGTTTTGTAGGGGGAATCCAAAACAAAATAATCTTAGAGCAAAATGGTGGAATAAGTTACGTTTATTTAAAACAATACCAAAACAGGTAAAATAGTCGCCTTTGTCAAGTTAGCATCATTTTCAATCCTGTACAATGTTGCAGGGGGTGAAGCATACCTTTGCAGACATGGGGTGCAAGGCAGGGCTATGCCCAGGATGTGACACCAGCACATCGCAGGGTATCAGGGGCAATTTACTCAGCAGACTAAGTAACCTAGACAGCAACGTGTGTTTGGACGGTGGGAGGAAACTGGAGTATCCAGCGAAAAACACGCATATTACAGGGAATATGTTTTCGTCCACAATCGAAAATCATGCTCTTGCCTCAATTAACTCTCCTGACTTAAATTTCCCGCGGTGCCTTGAGATATTGTAACTTGCTTATCCCTACAAGCTGGACAACGGTTAAATGAGCTGTATAGCTCAACGGCGCCTGCCAGCTCAAATAAAAACGTACTAACCGATGGTAAATATATAGATGTTTGTTATTACTGCAGAAAGTACCTAGTGAGCTTGCAAGCTCGAAATGCGGTACTCCTGTGACACAACAAACGTCCGAAAATGATCAACGCAACGACGCAAAAAATGGTAGACGGTGGTTAACAAATTATTGATTACTCATGGTTAATGAATGATAGTTATGATAGTTATTGATGACAAATGATGGATAGCTGACAAACGCTGATGGTTTATGATTGATTTTTCAAGACAGTTTACAATGTATGCTCTGCTTGTTGTAATTGAGGCGGGGGGTGCAAAAGTCCAGAGTGAGACCAGAAAAAATGTGGACAAGAAGTGCTCAAAAATAACCTGAAAAGAATAGGTGTCACTCACGAGGATGCCCAGGATAGAGATAGGTAGAGACAGGGAATTTCGAGGGGAGGGGGTGTAACTCAGGTAAGCCTGTATAACGGCTCTATAAGCAGCCGTGTGTGTTTGTGTGTGTGTGCTCATCTTGTTAGTTTCTCTGCCGCCCACTGCAGATGTCCGACATGTCTCGCTCGGGCACGCTGGAGGGTATCGAGTTCGTGGTGTTCTACAAGCTGCTTACGCAGAGGGACGAGCTGCAGGCGCTCTTCTCGTCCCTATCAGGCGACGGCAACGTTCTGAGCCAGGGCGAGCTTACCACGTTCCTGCGCGAATTTCAGCGGGAGGAGGGGTGCGAGGAGCTTCGCTTCGCCGAGGAGCTCGCCTCCTCCATCATGGAGAGACACGAGCTCTCTGACATTGGTGCCTGTTCCCCAATGGGGGTTATCTTCTTTCCTTTGTCATTTCTCTTTTGATTATGTGCAATTGTGCGCTCGGCGTCATGTTACAAGACCAAGTATCTACAGTGCAGCCTTTCGTATTAAACAAAGGATCGCAGAAGAGGATGCCACAGCTACCTCGGTGATCCTGTCAATGACCTAATGTCACTGATAATAATGCTCATTTGACGACAGATTGTTTCATTTGCAGAGCTTAACTTATTGTCATCTTAAATACAGAACCAAATTTAATGTGCTTATCTTCTTCTGCAGTCATTAGTGACTGAGTTGACACAATTAACTGGCTATTCTTGAGAACCCACTTTAATCACAGGCAGCTGCCTGGATTCAAACCCAGAGTTTCAATGGTGTGAGCTTAGTGCTGTGACCTCTGAGCCGCCCAGCCACCTCCGTGGATGGGGGTCCTTAAACCTGAGGTCATCCTTCTTCTGCCGGGTGTGATTTCTGCTCTTTCAACTTGTTGAAGAGCAGACTTTTCTAAAAGTCTGTTCCTTGTCACCCCCACCGGTAACAGTGTGGTTGCGCATGGGCCCTGGTACATGAATGAAATGGGATCTGCTGTCTGCCTTCCCCCGTCTTTGTTGCCTGGCACCTGGGTCACTCCAGCACTGCCCTCGATAGCTATGCACAGAGAGGCCCAATTTACCTCCCTTGAAAGGCGAATTCAGATATTGTAATGATGTAGGTTTTCACGGCTCGATGCATGACGATTGCTTCGAAAAACTGCTCTTTCGGGACAGCCGCGTCGATCGCTCCCTCTCCCTCCATTGCGACGTTTCGCAGCACACGTTAGAGGCATCCTCAGGCGCGATGGAGCGAGAGGGAGCAATCGACGCGGCTGTCCCGAGAGAGCAGTTTTTCGAAGCAATCATCATTTCAAATCCTGGATACATCACAGGCCTGGTTATTACTAAAGATTGCACTTATAAGGTAGCGAGTGCTGCTTAAGATTGTTTAGCTAGTCTGCGTCACAATTAAAATGAATTAGCACCGTCTGTCACATTAAACGTTCCTGAAACATCAGGCACACCATTAATTTTCATTTGAAGGGTCAGCACGGTGGCCCAGTGGGTAGCTCTGTCGCCTCCTCACAGCAAGAAGTTCCCGGGTTCGAATCTTGGCTCGGGTGCCTTTCTGTGCGGAGTTTGCATGTTCTCTCCCCTTGTCCGCGTTGGTTTTCGCCGGGTACTCCGGTTTCTTCCCACAGTCCAAAAAACATGCTGCTGCATAGGTTGATTGGCTTGCAGACTAAATTGCCCTCAGTGCCCGGTGATGGACTGGCGTCCCATCCGGGGTATATCTCTGCCTTGCGCCCTGTGTCTGCCAGGACTCACCACGACCTTGTACAGGATTCAGCGGTTCTGACAATGAGATGAGATGAATGGTGTACTTGGTGGTGTTTTTTTGAAGTATTGTCTTCTCGGAATAACATGGAGTTTCGTCATGTGGTCTCGTGTAGCGAGGAGCCTGAACGTCATGACGCTGGACGGCTTCGTGCGCTACCTCACGTCCCCGGACGGCTCCCTGTGGGACCGCCGCCACGACTCCATTAGCAACGACATGACGCAGCCACTCAGCCATTACTTCATCTCGTCGTCGCACAACACCTACCTCATGGAGGACCAGCTCCGCGGGCCCAGCAGCACCGAGGCCTACATCAGGTCTGCCCGTTCAGCTTAAGACAGGGGCCGACGGAACTCAATGGTGATGTTGCTCTGTTCATTATACAGGGTCGCGGGGGGCCGACAGAGGTCGTAAGACGGGGCTATACCCGGGATGTGACGCTACTACATCGCAGGTCACCACAGGGAGAACACGCAAACTCCACGCAGAAAAGCACCCGAGCTGGAAATCGAACCATTGTGCTTTGGTGAAATATAGCGGACCTATTTTTTCGCACTGGGTATTATTCAGTGTCAATGTTGGCTTAGGGGCGGCACGGTGGCCCAGTGGTTAGCGCTGTCGCCTCATAGCAAGAAGGTCCCGGGTTCGAATCTCTCGGCTCGGGTGCCTTTCTGTGTGGAGTATGCATGCTCTCCCTGTGTCCACGTGGGTTTTCGCCGGGCACTCCGGTTTTCTCCCACAGTCCAAAGCATGCTGCTACATAGGTTATTTGGCTCGCAGGCTAAATTGCCCCGCAGTGCCCGGCGATGGACTGGCGTCCCATCGTCGGTATATCCTTGCCTTGCGCCCTGTGTCTGCCGGGATAGGCTCCGGCTCACCGCGACCCTGTATAGGACTAAGCGGTTTCAGACAATGAGATGAGATGAGAATCTTGGCTTGGTATCCAATTACGACGTATTAGCACTAGGTGATGTGATCATTGACGTTTTAGACAAGGCAGTGCTAAAGGGATGATCTATGCGGACAAGTGACTAAGACGTCTCCACGTGGCCGTGTCTATTCCTGCTCATTGTTAACATTAGTGACAAATATCTAAACTGGTTTTAGATCTCTCTTAGGTCGACTCAATCTTACATTTCAGCACTGGGTAGATAATGGTGGTGAGCCATGGTGCTGGCCACACTACCTCATGTGCCATTCCGGCCTTCCCAGGCACTCACTAACAGCGCTTGTCTCTTTCTCCTGACTACATGTTCCAGGGCCTTCCGCAAGGGCTGCCGCTGTGTGGAACTTGACTGCTGGGATGGTCAAAATGGCGAACCAGTCATTTACCACGGCCACACGCTCACATCCAAGATCCTGTTCAGCGATGTCATCCGCACAATTGAGAAATATGCCTTCCAGGTGTGGCTGCAGACTTGGCCTTGTTCTGTAAGCAAGAGCTTTATAGAATGAGTTCAATGCTTGAAGCATTGGTGCAAAAATGGCTCAAAGATATCACCGAGGATTGCAAATGCTGTCAATGATTTTCTTGAGTCATATTATCTTTCGATCACAATTGTGTTAATATCAAAACATTGTGGTAGCTTTTTATTAGCATAATGTCAAAAAACTGTGACATTGTATATTTGATAGAGAATTAAATTATGGGAAAAAACAGACCTATGTGATGGGACGTCTCTGGACTGACAGTTAAGTTCAGTAGGCAATACGTGTTCAAATAATCCAGTCAAGTGTCTAACCTAAAATTTTTGTATGTGGTGGATATTCCCCAGGGCGTATTTTTCACCCCAAGTTGCTACAACTAACCCCCCTCGGCTAGTTGTTTCGTGTAAAGTTATCCCATTGTGATGAAATCAGATTTAGAAGGAAGCAGTTATTGAAACAGCTCGGTGTTTAAAATAACTATGGTCAGTCGGAACATATTTTGAAAACTAGAAAAACCAGTATGGGACCCAGTTATTTGCAAACTGCCACGTTTACAGTGTGTGCATGTTTTTATTATGCTTTGTGAGTGTGTGTATGCATGTGTAACCAGTGAGAAGTTGTGTAATGAATACCCCACTGCACTATGAACTTAGGCACTTAACTCTGATTCACACTTATGGCCAACATTGGTGACATACTAGATCTGGCCCCGAGCCTCCATTAGGTCGACTCAGCCTTGAATGAGTACTTGGTGCAGTGGGTGTAAACATCAGCACAGGAAGATCAAGGCAGCCAGGCGTTATGCTAGCCATACACCACCTCTTGTGCCATGCTGGCCTTAATAAATTGCTTGATTACATTTCCCCAACAGACCATCAAACGTTGTATGGGAGAACTTTGTGTTCGCCTTTGTGGTTTTGTAAAAAAATGCGTGTGTTTGTGTGCGTGTATCTGTCTGTGGGCAGGTATCAGATTACCCGGTCATCCTATCCATAGAGAACCACTGCAGCGTGGCACAACAGACGGTACTGGCTCGGCACATGCGGTCAATTCTGGGCGACAAGCTCCTCACCGCCCCACTTACCGGGCTATCCAGCTCACAACTGCCCTCCCCAGAGGTAGTGAAACCAGGCAGTACTGTGGCACGAGAGCGATGGAACGATAGCAGTTCCACTTTGACAAATGTACTAGTTAGACTCCGGAGATGGACTGGCGTCCCGTCGTCGGGTGTATTCCTGCCTTACGCCCTGTGTTTCCGGGATAGGCTCCGGCTCACCGTGACCCTATATATAAGATTAAGCGGTTTCAGATAATGAGATGAGATGAGATGAGACTAGTTAGACTTTATGAGACTTAGTTTTGGCTCATCGGGATCAGTGCTCTGCTTTGTTGCTAGCCCAAGGACACTTTCTCAGGCCTCGTCCTCGATTGGTTCGATGACTTGGCACAGAGCTGTGATTATGAACTATTTCAGTATTTTGGCTACCCAATCAACACTGCAAGACCCACCACAGCCTCGGGTAATGGTCTGCAACCTTTTAAAACACATCACGTTTAGAATTGAGATGGCACGGTGACGCAGTGAGTAAGGCAGCTGCCTTACAAGAAGGTCCCAGATTCCATTCCCTGCTCAGGTGTGTATGGAGTTTGCATGTTCTCACCGTGTTCGCGTGGGTTTTCGCCGAGTACTCCGGTTTCCTCCAACTAGCCAAAGACACGCTGCTACCTAGGTTAATTGGCCTGCTGAGTAAATTACCCCAAAAAAGTGTGCCCTGTGATGTACTGGTGTCACATCCTGGATATAGCCCCACCTTGCACCCTCTGTCTGCTGGGATAGGCTCCAGCTCCCCGTGATCCTATACAGGATTAAGCTATTGATACTGACTGAATGACGTTTAAAATCTAAATGTAACACAATCTCATCTCATCTCATTGTCAGAAACCGCTTAGTCCGGCAGACACAGGGCGCAATGCAGGGATATCCCCACGATGATACGCCAGTCCATCACCAGGCACTGTGGGCAATTTAGTCTGCAAGCCAATTAACCTATGCAGCAGCATGTTTTTTTGGACTGTGGGAGGAAACTGGAGTGCCCGGCGAAAACCATGTAAAACAATATTTACGCTTAAAATTTCAACGTGCTACAGCTCAACAATGTGCATGCCATGTATAAAACTCCCCTAGTCTGACGATTGCTTGGAAAGCTGCTCTTTCGGGTTACCTGCGATCGACGCGGCTATCCCGAAAGAGCAGCAATCTTCATGCATCGAGCCGTGAAAACCTACAACTCCCCTCGTCTCTTTCTAGATAGATTCCGAAATCGATCCCTGAGGACTCCAGCATCGATTTTCCCTCTAATGTACATCCACATTGTGTGGCGACACGATTATATTACAGGTGCGACTCATTTTACACGTTAACCCACACCGGCTACATTAAGAACAACTGTTCAAGTCACTTGGATCGATCTGTTGATCACGGTCGAGTGGTTGAAGACCACTGGCCTAAAGTATGGACAAACACACACACAGCAGATGAAACGACATTGGCCCCCTGTGTAACTTGAGGAGACTTGTGGGAAGTTATGTTAGGAAGCACAGGGAGCACAAGCGTTGCTGCGCTTTGTCTCCGAAATGGTATTTACACTCAGTGTGTTAGGTACACTGTGTGTAAGGCAGTCCCAAAACCAGTTCAAATATTCGCCACTGATGGTGGCCACGGTCGGGAATATTAACACAGGTGTCTAAGTTTGTAGCGGTGTGCTAACCATTACTAGGGTTACTACCTCTGTTAGTTTTCCCAGATTGTCCTGCTATTTGGGATTACTATCCTGGAAATCTCTGCATTTTCACAAAGCCATTCAAAGTCCGGGCTTTTACAAGTATAGTCATTTCACTTATTTTATTTACCTTATATGTTCCAGTTTGTTGTGCCTCCAAGGTGGCAATCTTAATCATCAATGTAATTGCCATGCAGACACAGATGTGCATGCACACGGAATCTTGCACACGCGCCCACAGTATCTTGCCTCCCCATTGTGCTTTAGAAACTCATCAGATGCAATTTATTTGAATCCTCTTAAGTGACCAGTTTAAATCAATCACAGGAGATGAGCCAATGCAGGAAACATCGCAGTGTGTGCAAGCGATGAAGCACTAAGAGGATTAGAAATGAAATTCTCCAAGGGCTGTTTGGAGGTCATTAGGCATTGCGCTGTCAGTTCTTGTTACAGAACCATGCTGTTTTCTCTCCGTACAGTATTTTTCTTGCAAAAGCAGTCCTACATTCCTGTAGACAATGAGGAATATACAAAGTCCTGTAAGAGAGGAGCGGTGGTGGCGTTGTGAGTCAACTGGACTCTGAAACCAGCAACCCAGATGGTATTCCTGGGCAAGGGCCATGTCAGTGGTGACATTTGCACTGGTGCAATTCTATCTGACCAGCGTAATTATGTATGGTTTAAAAAAAAAAACTCAATTACAGTCGTGGAAGGCGTCCGTTCAGCAGTAAACTGATAAATGTCTTCATTACTCCTGTATTAGTACTGTAATTGGTGTACATTTGAGAGTAGCTGGGCAGTGTTTGAACTGTGATCCCAAATTGCCACCCCTGCACGTCATTGTCAAGTGGAAGCTCAGCTTGTCCTGGGTCTTCTCGAGATTAACTCCGCATTAAAGAAGTACTATGTTCAGTCTGTAAATATAAACACTAGGAATATGATTCTAAAGTTCAAAGCAAGGGCGGCACGGTGGCCCAGTGGTTAGCGCTGTCGCCTCACAGCAAGAAGGTCCCGGGTTCGAATCTCTCGGCTCGGGTGCCTTTCTGTTTGGAGTTTGCATGCTCTCCCCGTGTCCGCGTGGGTTTTCGCCGGGCACTCCGGTTTCCTCCCACAGTCCAAAAGCATGCTGTTGCATAGGTTAATTGGCTCGCAGGCTAAAATTGCCCCGCAGTGCCCGGCGATGGACTGGCGTCCCATCGTGGGTGTATCCCTGCCTTGCGCCCTGTGTCTGCCGGGATAGGCTCCGGCTCACCGTGACCCTGTATAGGACTAAGCAGTTTCAGACAATGAGATGAGATGAGTTCAAAGCAAATTTCATTTTAATGTCGAAGCTCCGTGCAACACAGACTTTCACGAGCCAATTATACCATGCCACCCACCGAATGGTAACCGTGTTAACTCAGTGCCTGTACTGCACTCTATTGTCCACCAGATAGCCATGTAATAGCATATAACAACCACTATATGCACAGGGGTCACGAATCCAAACATTATCCAGGCTGAAAGCTTCATATCAATCAATATCTGATGAGATCGGGAGCATTCCAGTGGAATTTGGGTCATAGAGAAGTTCATATTTAGGTGTCAAAGGCCTTTATAATGGCCTGCAGGCGCCTAGGTGAGCTCTGTTCCACTGCACACAGTTGTAAGTTTAAACCGCGTGAGCTCCTCACACTCTCGGAGCTGCGGTCGTCTTTGCTTTCTGCCGAGCGATGCTGCCTTCGCACGAGCAACGCGAGATGGCGACCATGCAATCATCCCGAGCCAAGAGAACAGCTTCTTGGCGAGATATTCTTTAGAATTGTTACGTGGACACGAGCAGCTAATAGGAACAATCAAACAATGTGTAATTACACTCCAGCTGCCACATTATACCAGGTGCGGCTTAAGTCGTTTGACTGAGAATTTGCGACGCCAAGAGTTCAAAACGTTATATAATAACAAATGGTCCAACGATGCAACATGTGTGTTGAACATGATGGAGGACACTTTGAACAATTTCTGTAATTACTAATAAATAGTATTCCTCACGAAGCAGTGTTATTATTCACGGTAAAGCGACGTGTGCTGCACCACGTATACGAGTCCTGATAACACATTCCCACGTCACAAGCCATCATCACCTGCACAGGTCGCTCGCTTAACAGGCCGTGCCTGTGCAATTAAGGCCACTAAACGTGGTGGGCTCGTCGACTCTCTTGCCGTCTCGCGTGTGCGAGCAGCAGCTGCGTGGGAAGGTGCTTGTCAAGGGGAAAAAGCTCGCCGGCTCTTGGCTCCAGGAGCCGGTGCCTGTCACTAACGGCCATGATCAGATCGGCGAGGTCAGCGACGAGGACGAGGCGGCCGAGATGGACGACGAGAGCGTGCGGAACAGTGTGCGACAGCGCGGCAAGGTGAGCACCGTGTTGACTCTCCATTCGTTATCGCGACCTGCACTGTCCGGTCGGGGGCCGTGGTGAGCCGAAGCGTCTTCCAGCAGAAACGGAGCGCAATCGCAGGGCACCGGGAGGAAAATGTAGTTTTCAGACTGATTTGCCGAGGCAGCAGCATATCTTTGGACTCTGGGAGGAAAACTGAGTTCTGGATGAAAACCTACACAGACACGCGGAGAACAGGTAAACGCCACAGAAAAAGGCACTCCGAGCCATGGGAGTTGAGAGCCTCAAACTTTGGAGGTTCTCAAAATGCGCCTGGTCTTTGGTCATAAATCAGAAAGCAGAAGTGTTAAGATTTTAGAATTCCCACAGATTTAAGACCCAGTGCAGTGAGTGGAAATTCATTGGTTGTCACTTCACCTGCATCGCCTCCTGTAAGTGGGCCACTAATGGCACCTTTTAAAAGGATTTATGCTGACCGTTTTTCAGCTCACTCGTACCTGGGGAGATGATTAATGAAGGGTGTGTCTCATTAATGAAGGCGCAACTCAAGATACTGGCTGGATATGTAGTTTTCCTTATGGATTTGCAATTGTACAGTAACCGGCAAACACATAACGTTTTGTAAATGGAAACAAATAAGCACCAAAGCATATTTTTCCTGTTACATGCAACGGCCAGTGATGTTAACCGCAATAAATAATTCTGGATTTCAAAGTAATTGATTACAGACGTGTACTGATGTCCCCGCCTGTAATGGATGTGTGTATACCTGTGTGTGATATGCACATTGTGTGTGTTGAGAGAAGAAGTGGGGTCATTTGCACACTGTGCTATTATCGCAACTGCCTGTCATCAAATCCTAGCCAGGGCTACCATCAACAGTTTAT
Organism: Mordacia mordax; assembly: GCA_036362905.1. Taxonomy (NCBI): domain Eukaryota; kingdom Metazoa; phylum Chordata; class Hyperoartia; order Petromyzontiformes; family Petromyzontidae; genus Mordacia; species Mordacia mordax. The sequence continues at coordinate 22,018,201 of JAZEWT010000001.1, forward strand.
CAGAATTTGTCCAGGGCCTTCCGTAGGCTGACTCAGCATTGTGCGATATGTGAATATCAACAAGGTGGTCGGATGTGTTGTTGGCAAAAGCATCTCCTCATGTGCCATGCCAGTCTTAATAGATGCTCACTAACAGCTCTTGCCCCTAGAGATTCTGAGGCCCAATGGGAATCTATTAGTCCGTGCTATCCCAAAAGTGTTTGTTTTCTTTGTGTATTATTCAAACAGTTCTACACTATGTGAAACATTCACATAGGTGATTTCACATAGGTGAATAATTCAAAGCATTTATCATAAAAAGTATTATTTTTGTTCCAAAAATATACCGATGTTTCATCACCAAAAATGGGGCAAATTGGCAAGGCGATTCATCTCACATTTTTCATAGATATGTGAAGCTGACCCAGACTCTTGCTATCTTCCAACCTTCCTCTCTTCCTGTGCCGCCCATGGCCCCATCCCACCACGCCGCACCCGTCGTCGCCGGCTCCACAGAAGTCAACGCATAACCTGTCTGTGGAGCTCTCCAATTGCGTGGTGTACTGCCGCAGCGTGCAGTTTCCGGGGTTCGCCCGTCTGCGCGAGCATGCCAGCGCCTGGGACATGTCCTCCTTCACCGAGACCAAGGCCCGCAAGCTACTCCGTGAGGACGGTGCGTGAAGCGGGGGACTGGCACTGCGCCACTCGGGAGCGTACAGTTAGAGCAATGCAATGTGAAGCTGGCCAGCTGAGTTTGATTCAAAACTGTTGTTAACATCGGTGGCAAGTAGTTTTGGAACTGGCCCTGGACATCGCACTATACAAACCCGCACTGACCGATGTGGTGAAGTATGATGAAATCAACCTAATTTTGGGCAACTTTGTCTAGCAGTAGATTGGCAAGTGGTTGAACGCGCACACATGTACGAGCGTGCGTGTGTATTTCATTGAGCAGGGACTGGTCTTTGCACACGATGGATAGAGTTTGTCGGTTAACTGAGAGCTGTCCTTGTCAGAAAAAAAGAGAGTTGTGTGCTTGTTAAGAAAGTGAGGGTGAAGAGGAGGAATTAGCAGCTCGTGGAAAGCCATCAGCTATTAAGCTATTGTATTGAGTTGAGTGACCAGGTCAGCGGTGGGGTAAGGTGATCCACCGTTTGTAAACGAGTAGCTTGAGCTCGGTTACGCCACTGTTACACTGCCTTGATGCCCAGCGACCGTTGCCACCCTCACCTGCCAGCGAAAGAGTGTGATGAGCCAGTGGCCAGGACATCCGTCATTACGGCACGGGCATGCCTGTTTTTCGTTTTTTTTGTTCCCACCATGATCACCACCGCAGGCAACGAGTTTGTGCGACACAACAGCCTGCAGCTCAGCCGCGTCTACCCGGTGGGGCGCAGGACCGACTCGTCCAACTTCAACCCACAGGAGTTTTGGAACGTCGGCTGTCAAATCGGTGCGATGGTCGTGTGGAATATTGACACATGGGGCGTGCAGCGTCACCTGTTAGAACGGGTCGTTTCAACTAGAGTTGCAATTGTCAACTATTGAAGTAGGGCGGCACGGTGGCCCAGTGGTTAGCGCTGACGCCTCACAGCAAGAAGGTCCCGGGTTCGAATCTCTCGGCTCGGGTGCCTTTCTGTGTGGAGTTTGCATGCTCTCCCCGTGTCCGCGTGGGTTTTCGCCGGGTACTCCGGTTTCCTCCCACAGTCCAAAAGCATGCTGTTGGATAGGTTGATTGGCTCGCAGACTAAAAATTGTCCCGCAATGCCCGGCGATGGACTGGCGTCCCGTCGTCGGGTGTATTCCTGCCTTACGCCCTGTGTTTCCGGGATAGGATCTGGCTCACCGTGACCCTGTATAGGACTAAGCAGTTTCAGACAATGAGATGAGATGAGATGTTACCCTCTCGTATGTTTTCGTCTCGTTTCTTGTTCCCAGACAGTAATTTTTAAGTGTTTAATTGTTGATAGACATGAGTAGCAGTGTGTGCAATTTGCTAATTAATAGTCCACGAGCCTATGACGTACTGCACCCTGAGTCCGCTACATCTTGGTTTGCATTCTGTCCCATAGTGGCGTTAAATTTCCAGACGGCGGGAGATGAGATGGACCTGTACGACGGGCGCTTCCGGGAGAACGGAGGCTGTGGCTACGTGCTGAAACCAGCCTTTCTGTGCGATCACGCCACGACCTTCCAGGCCGAGAACCCACAGCCTGGGGCTGGCCTGCACATAGTGAGGCTCACCATCAAGGTGGGCACACACCCTCGTCACCTTTTGCTGTCACAGCAAATCTCCTTGCATCCCTCGTTTAATGTCCGAGACTCCCAGTTGCCTAGGAAAGTTATTTTTAGTTTTTTCATTCTATTACTTTTTCACCAAAGTTGCTGAGCATTGGACCGAAGGCCCAAAACACCAAGTATCCAGTAATGAATGGCAAAATTGAAGGTGTAATTAGCAGATGTTATACGTCACCTGAATTGAGTAAGTAAAACCAATTCACTTGGGAAACAAGACGAGAGATATGAATTCCCGAATTGAGCAGTGTGATGAGAGGGCACAGAGAGAAGTGTTGTGACCTGCCAACCCGACATTCGTCGGGTTGGCCTAATAGGTCCACGTGCTGGGGGTCAGTTGCCCGTGGTACCACAGGTGCGCAAGTTCGAGTATGCCTGATCTATACTTCACCACCAGACGTGGCTTCCTATTTCAAATGTGATTTACCAGGCTTGTGGAATCACTGAGATGTGCCAAGCATGGAAGAATATGGATAGAAAATAGTTTGGTTTGGCTGGAACATTGCGGAGAAAATTCGCATGCGAGGTTGAACTACTGTTTGTGTCGCGAGCAATATGTTGCAAAACGTGGCACCAGCTGGCATCTCTAATAATTTATCTGCTATAGCCTCATATCGTAGAGACTTGACCAGCGCCGCAATGAGTGTTTATCCACGTTCCGTGCATATGGACCCGCAGGTGATCAGCGGGCAGCAGTTGCCCAAGGTGCCACACAGCCACAAGGGCTCCATCATCGACCCACTGGTGCGCGTGGAGGTACACGGCGTGCCTCTCGACAACGCCCACTACGAGACCAAACACATCGGCAACAATGGTGCGTTGGTGACAGCAAACGACACAGTCGACTAAGTGTTGATTACATGGTTGTCTCATCTCATCTCATTGTCAGAAACTGCTTAGTCCTGGAGCCTATCCCAGCAGCCACAGGGCGCAAGGCAGGAATATACCCACGGTGGGACGCCAGTCCATCACCGGGCACTGCGGGCAATTTAGTCTGCAAGCCAATTAACCTATGCAGCAGCATGTTTTTTGGACTGTGGGAGGAAACCGGAGAGCCCGGCAAAACCCACACGGACACGGGGAGAACATGCAAACTCCACACAGAAAGGCACCCGAGCCGAGATTCGAACCTGGGGCCTTCTTGCTGTGAGGCGACAGTGCTACCCACTGGGCCATACATGGTTGTTACATACATTTTTACTGGCACCTTGTTACCGGAATTAAAGTTGTAAAAAGAGAAAAGGTTTTACCCTTTCTGGAAATGTCACAAGTGTTTAGGTCTTCCAACACCATCAAAATTTTGTAACAGCCTGATGTGAGCTATTAATGCATTGATGTCTGTAGTGTCCTTAGCTGCTTGCCTTTTGACAACATTTCGTTTAACACGGATGGAACTAGGATGATCTGATGTTGGCCAATCAGTGTCATGGACAATGCATAAATCATGACAGCATTTTCTTTTGCATCTTTTATTATAAACGTGCATTTTTTTTCACAAATTCGATGCCTTTTGAAAGGTATCTATTTGGTGTTTGAAAATTCCAACGCTTGTATTGTTGCCGAAAGGGAAAAAAAATCCCTTTTTACATAAATTAATTGCATTTCTACCAGTAGTCAATTGCCTCCTCATCACCTTGCTATTGCTGTTGCCATGCATTCTGTTCCCACTAGCTTTACTCCACGGTTGATCCACTCAGTCTGAGCACTCGTTCAACTACCTTTCCCGTTTAATCTCGCTCATACTTTCTGGTGGCCTCAACATTTTTATATTTAATTTCTCATGTTACTCGATATTAGAGTCTTCTCACGTTGTCTCTTTTTCAAAGTTCTAATAGGCTTGGTCAGCTCAGGAAAGGCATTGAATCGGATCGATTTTACCTTCAATGGTGCAGCGTTCTGCTCGCTGTTTGGTGCTTTGAGGCTTCGGGGCTGTGCGGTTCAGTGACCATGACGAAAGCAAAAAGACTTCCTTCCCACTATTGTTTGGCTGTCTAACAGACTCCTGCCCGTGTGTTCCTCCTCTGCGATTCCTGCCTCCCGGACGCATAGGGTTTAACCCGCACTGGAATGAGATCCTGAGCTTCAACATCAACGTCCCTGAGCTGGCTATGCTGCGCTTTGTGGTGGAGGACCACGACACGGCTACACCCAACGACTTCGTGGCACAATATTCGATTGCGTTCAGCAGCCTCCGCCAAGGTGAGCCCCTTTTCACGGTGAGCCTTCCTCACAAAGAGCCCTCGTCACGATGAACCCTCCTCATGATGATTCAATAAATCCGCGTTGCTGCTGCTGTGCGTTATGAAGGCCGTGGAGATGTGATGGTTGGTGAGAACGATGAATCCTGAGGTCACATTTGCAGTCTCGGTGGTTTAATGGAAACGCTGCCGGAATAGGCTCCGCCCCCCAGCAATCCTGTACAGGCATCAACCGGGTATTGATTGATCGATACTGACTAAAACATCTAGAAGGCTGCTTGCTTCTCGGTTTGCATAGTTATAATGATTCAGTGATTTTTCTGTACGCTCACGACGCACACATCGATCGTGGGTGCAAGAATCAGTTATTTTAATTTATTTATGTTGTGCAAGTAACTGTTAACATGACCTGTGCAGTTGCTGGACTTGTTACCGTTCACTGTAATGTTGGAACAAAATATCAGTTCGTGCATAAAGTTGTCAAATCGGTTTGTAACAAATTGGTACTTGGTTTAAAACTCTAGCGGTTTTGGTGCGAATGCAGTCCTGGTGCATTGTATATTGCGTCTTCCATCAAAGTGACAAGTGAGGCTACATACTGTGTGTGTGTACTGAAAGTGGTTACCACATCCCTGCTTGACACAGGAGCCACACCCAGCCACAACATCACTCCTCCGTATCCCCACGATCACATTTACGAGCTTCCATCCGCATTCACACAGCTAATGATGCACGTTATTCCTGACTGCATCCGTGCATGCGCGAGGGGAGCGGTGGTGTAATGCTTAACGCGCAGCGCTACACACCCAGTGTCCTGAGTTCAAGTCCCGCTCACGGCCAACGCCAGTGACGATTTTTTGAACTGGTCCTGCCTGGTCCTTCCCGAGGTCGATTCAGCTTCAAATAAGTACCTGACGCTGTGTGTAAACATCGCAACGAGGAGAACAAAGGCGGCTGAGCGAGGTGCTGGCCACCCACCCTCTCGTGTGCCGTGCCAGCCTTGATAGAGTCTCGCTAACAGCACTTGACCCCAGTCTGTTAAGGATATTCAGGGGCTGTGTGTCTTTGTGTGCCGGCATCGCAGGCTACCGCCACATCCCCCTGCTGTCCCGTGACGGCACGCGAGTGGAGCCCTCATCCCTCTTCATCCACGTGAAGATCGACGACGTCACGTAATGTCGCGGACTGGCAGAGGGCCGGCGGCCGTGGCAGATCGAGTGCGACGTGTGGCAGCCTCGCTCATGCCGAGCGCTGTCGGCGTGTGTTTGACCGCCCCCCTTCCTCACCTCCCCCCCCCAACCACCCCGCGTGGTTGTACATCGTACCGTTTGACCGGTATGAAGTCGTGCCGTTTAACTGCGCAGTTGGGTTGGCTCGACCATCAGATGACGATGAATGGCATGGGCGTTCATTTAGAAAGAGAAGGAAGCTGGATGTGAGTTGAGTTTAGTAAAAAAAATGCATCCCTTTGTAGAGATTTTCGTTCCCTTAGAGGATTGTTTAGCGTCTCTCGTGCTAAGCTGTGAGTCCAACATGCATTCCTTGCTGAACTGCTAGCGATTGCAGTGGTTCAACTGTGCTCTTTATTTTTGTACGTCATGGCGTGTGCGTCTTCACCTGCAAGATTCCACATATTCGTTTTCCTGCTATATATGAAAGATAACTGCAAGTGAATGTCCTTAATTTATTTATCCGTATACAAACACATTATAAAAGTTCTCAATATGGTGTGTATTTATAGCAAGGGCTCTTAGTAAGCAGGGTGGCCTTTGTCATCCCAGTGATGTTGTGAACACCGAACCAAATTAATACTTATGGTGCAGTCGATGACTGGGAGACCCAGGACCAGCTCAGGTATTCACCACCGATGTAAACTGTAACTAACACTCAAACTCAAAGGGCTTGATTTGTAGTACAATGCGCTTATTGTATTGCACCACCATTCCTTACGTACAAAATATAAATAGTGCATTACAATGAATGCTGTCGTCTTATCAGATAGCTCCTCGTGTTTTATAATGTGTGTAAATATGGACCGATATATTCGTGGCCAACACAGCTCCTTCAGTTATTCAGTGTAATGCATGTGTGTTATGTTTTCTCTTCCGTGCGTGTTTACAGCCGGTGGTTTTATAGATTTGCGTTTTATTAGTTTTTTTTACTGTCCAATCCCTTGTGAAATGTGACGTCCGTCAAGTGTACGTAAAGGACATTGCTGTTACGTGCAGTACTTGGTCGTGCTCGATATTTTATCTGCAATCACAGCCTCATCGCGATGAGTGCCCACTGGCGTTAGATTGTCAAGGATTTGAGAACGAAGTGTCAAACGTGCAAGTAGACCAACGCTGCATTCGTTTTGAATAGGCCCCCATAACTATAACGCCCAGTGCATATTTAACCATGCCATTGGTATGTCGTGATGCATGAAAGTCAGACTGATATATATATTTTACATTATTCAATTATCTCCACTTTTCCATGCATCAGAGTTTGACTTCAAGGGATACGAAGCGTCGATCCGCATCTTGTGCAACGCAGTGCAAACCTCTGTGGTACAGAAAGTCCTACAAAATTGGATATCTTGGAGCTTATTCCGAGTTCAGCACGTTTCCAGCTCCCATAGCACGACCCCACCCAGTCCATCACACGAGAGCAATGTTGGGCGCATGACGGTCAAACCAATATATTAACTCTGAGGGTTAAATTTTCTCATCTCATCTCATTGTCAGAAACCGCTTAGTCCTGTGCAGGGTTGCGGTGAGCCGGAGCCTATCCCGGAAGACACAGGGTGCAACGCAGGGATATACCCACAATGGGACGCCAGTCCATCACCGGGCACTGAAGGCAATTTAGTCTGCAAGCCAATTAACCTATGCAGCAGCATGTATTTTGGACTGTCGGAGGAAACCGGAGTGCTCGGCGAAAACCCACGCGGACACGGGGAGAGAACATGTAAACTCCACACAGAAAGGCACCCGAGCCGAGATTCGAACCCGGAACCTTCTTGCTGTGAGGCGACAGCGCTGCCCACTGGGCCACCGTGCCGTCTGGTTAAAATTTAGCCGAAGTAAATTTGAAGTATGTTTGATCGGTTATTGGTGACAACATCAAACCGCTGCCCATGAGAACCTAGTTTAATCGCTCCTACTTGGTATTTCGGTGACCTCAGATCAGCACTAATACCTCTTACATGTCTTTTAGTGAGTTCTCGTTCTGTAAAATTTCAACGACTCATAACAGACGGCAGTACATGTTATTTAGGACAGCGGTTTACAACCTGTAGCCCATTAACTATTGGTGGTCCATGAGGATATTATAGATGGTCCGTGAATGTAAAAAAAAAAATTATATATTATTATTTAAAACAGGGGCGGTACGGTGGCCCAGTGGTTAGCGCTGTCGCCTCACAGCAAGGAGTTCCTGGGTTCGAATCTCGGCTCGAGTGCCTTTCTGTGTGGAGTTTGCATGTTCTCCCCGTGTCCGCGTGGGTTTTCGCCAGGCACTCCGGTTTCCTCCCACAGTCCAAAAACATGCTGCTGCATAGGTTAATTGGCTTGTAGACTAAATTGCCCGCAGTGCCCGGTGATGGACAGGTGTCCCATCGTGGGTATATCCCTGCATTCGCCCTGTGTCTATCGGGATAAGCTCCATCTCACCGCGGCACTGCACAGGACTAAGCGGTTTCTGACAATGAGATGAGACAATAAAACAAATAACTAATAATTCGAAATAACTTCGTTTTAACACCCATTGTTATATACGTTTGACTACGATCAGCCATTGGCTTTGTATAAAAACGTAAACGGATTGCGTATATTATGATCTACAAAAGCTTTTGATGAAGAGCTAGTGGTCCTCATATAGAAAAAGTTGGGGACCACTAATTTTTGGGTTTAACAAAACAACGATCAATCTATTGATATTGATTCACAAAAGCTGACAATACTCACAGAGTTGTGTGTTTGGGAACGTTTTTCGCTTCTTGTATGTTGCATGCAAAGGGTTCACATGACCCCCTCTGGTCAATATTTACAACGAACCTCACAATTAATCGACCCACTCTCGAACTGTAACACGCCTAATCAGTTTTATGTGACTTTGTAACGTGTCAACTTTGTAATGAGAAAGTCACTGTGTTGAAGCTGGGCAAGGTGTTTGTACTTAAAGCATCACCACTTGAGGGCATTCAATCAGCTGTGCTGCGTGTAACAACTGCACGCAAAGACGGGCCATAGCTATAAAGAGGTCTGAATGCAAATGTGTTATTCTCCGATGTGTATCCCAGTTATACGGAGTCGTTAGACGTGGTATCCAACAGCTCCTCTTTCTGATAACAAATACTCGACAATCCCAAAAGAGCAGGAATGAAGAGTAATTCTCATACATCGAGCAGTAAAAACTCACCACACGATATCCAAGTTTAACTTCTTGTGCTGGGAGCTTCTTGATGAGGTTATCTTTTTCTGACCCTCGGATGAAAAGCGCTTTAGAAATGCAAAACTTATGATTAAACCCCAGCATGTGGAGCAATATGTCAGACACCGTGCCAAATACACGGTGCACTCTGTAAACACAACGGAGAGTTTTATAAGATTACAACAGGTTTTATAGTATCTGGCGATTATGCAGGTGTTAAGATCTTAACATAATCGCCAGATACGGTAAAACCTGTTGTAATCTTATATAACTCTCAGTTGTGTTTACAGAGTGTTTACAGAGTGTATACTGGCAAAAAAAGTACCCATAGCGTTAACAACTGAGAGTTATACAGTGCAACCTTATAAATTAGTCACGTTTAATGCATGATGTACAGGCCATTACAAAAACAATGCGCATCCTACTTAGGCGCAGTATAACAATTTCACGCGCTACCGTGTCATACCATCCAACCATAGTTAAAATCAGATACTAGAGTAAAAAACACGGAAGTGTAATTGATGTGTGTTAGGCATGGCTGAGGCGATGATTCCGATGGGATTCAACCAGTGTTAGGATGCAGAGCAATCGCGAAGGTTCGGTTCCTGTTTACTGTGATCCAGTTTAAACTTGGTCACATCCGCATCTTGGCTCCAGAACAGCTTTGCACTACACATTGCCCATGCTCAATCCACAATGGACAATGCAAGTATATTGCTTTGGTTGTTTATGGTGCATACGTTAGTGTATGTACTTTGCATTTGCGTGTACATTTATGCCGCCACTCTTGACCGGTAGATCGCGACCCATCAGCAGGCCGCGAGCGCCATCTAGTGGTCCGTGGAGACCATATCCAAGAGGTCCTTGAGGTGTAAAGAGTTGAGAACCTCTGCATTAATGCATAGACGACACCATAATCGAACAAAGCAATATATATTGCACTTACTTTTAATGGTTGTGTAGTGCGTAGCGATGCGGTTATAACACTTAAAATAAAATGGTACTGTATTATAAAATCTCATCTCATCTCATTGTCTGAAACCGCTTAGTCCTTTACAGGGTCACGGTGAAGCCGGAGCCTATCCCGGCAGACACAGGGCGCAAGGCAAGGATATACCGACGATGGGACGCAAGTCCATCGCCGGGCACTGCGGGGCAATTTAGCCTGCGAGCCAATCAACCTATGTAGCAGCATGCTTTTTGGACTGTGGGAGGAAACCGGAGTGCCCGGCGAAAACCCACGCGGACACGGGGAGAGCATGCAAACTCCACACAGAAAGGCACCCGAGCCGAGAGATTCCAACCTGGGACCTTCTTGCTGTGAGGCGACAGCGCTAACCACTGGGCCACCGCGCCGCCCGTATTATAAAATCTGGACAAAAATAGGTGTTGTTCTAATTGACAGAATTTGGGGCTCGAGCCCTGTATATCTGTGTGTGTCTTGTGTGTCTTTCCGACTGTCCGTGTCTTGGGTCAATGGCGAGTGCCCAACTCGGTATAAAAAAATGTCTCACTGAGGGACTCCATTGCACGTGGCCAATAATGACTGCGGTCAACCTGTGACCGCCACTCTCACCCATCGGTGGGCTGCGAGCGCCACAGTGGTCCATAGAGATCGGGCCTTCATGTACAAAAAGGTTGAGAACCCCGGATCTATGAGACACTTCCAAAGTCTATGTAATGTGGGCGCTTCCTTTTTCAGGTTGTGAGAGCCTCCAATGCAACAGATTTACAACTCCACTTGAAGAGAACGAGTGGTAAAAGACAGTCACAAGACTCACCACAAGGGTCAAGAATAGTTAACTTTAATATGGCTTTGTGTGTAAAAGGTAACAGTATACTTATTTCATCTTCAGTAGTCCTCAAGCAAGAAGGCAATGACGGTATAAAATGTGAAGATACTGCCTATTGAAAATTTCATTTTACGCGCAATTATTTTACAAATACTACCGATAAATGATCTCTTCATCTATATACCATAGCTTGGCATGCGTCAGTTCACCAATAATGGCTTACATAGTCATCTGCTGGTTAGCACAGATCTGACCTAGGTGGTCGCAGGCCCATGTAAAGTCCCATTACACGTTTTGTAGGAATCCTATAACATAAAGGTGCGCACAAAATATGCGGATTCCCCGTGCTGTTGCCCATCCGTGTGCACTCGCACTCAGCTGGGGCAAAACGTGGGTTTGCACCGTGCGCCTGGCATATGATCCAGTGCTGGCGTGGTTTCACGGATCGAGGAAAAAGGGGATGGTGGGAGAGAGGGCGCGAGAGGGATCAAACGAGGGTATCCGGGTACGAACCGGGGAGGATGCAAACCGAGCCTATTTAAAGGGGCTTATTACCCAGCGGTTTTGCGCCTGGTTCCACAGACTCCGGCTTTCTCCAGAGGCCAGTGTAGCTTTTAATACCACCCGAAATGGCAACATTTCCAGTAGTGCTACATTTTTAGTATCCTAACTACATGGAGGAGGACTATCGGTCAGCCTCGAAGAGATTCTGGCAAACGGTCCGGCGCCTCAGAAAGGGGAAGGAGTACTCTGCCAACACTGTTTACAGTGCTAGTGGGGAGCTGTTGACCTCAA
>JAZEWT010000001.1:22062726-22079709 GCA_036362905.1 Mordacia mordax
TGCCTTACGCCCTGTGTTTCCGGGATAGGATCCGGCTCACCGTGACCCTATATAGGATTAAGCGGTTTCAGATAATGAGATGAGATGAGACTCTATTAGTAGGATTAAACCAAATAATGTTGAGTTTTTTTATTTACCCGTTAATTAATAAATAATAACAAAATGTAGCAGATACATTACGAATTCACATAGTCGCATAGAGAAAATACAACTCTCAGAATTTAGAAGTTGTGGGCGGCCAGACTGGCATATTCAGCCCACCATAGACATACTTTTTTTAGGCTATATAAATCTCACGAGCTGGGTTTAGACGAATGTGGTTCTTGGCTCCCAAATGTAATGATTTAACAGGGAAAGAAAAGTCAACGAACACTCGCCCCGCACGCTTAGCATGGCCTACTTTAAAGTGTCAATCTTGATTTGGGCAGGACAGCCACCCACCCACCGCAGCTTGGACTGGACATATCCACCAGAACTGCCAAGTAAGGGCGACCATTCACTAGGTTTAACGTGTGAGCGAAATCATTCACCGACTTCCTTATAAAGTAGTGGTCATGACTTAACAAAACGAGCAAATTTGTATTCGGGCTAATACAATGTTTTTCAATTAGTAGCAATTGTATGCCATTTTTTAAACGGTGAGTATTCTCACGAAGAGACGCGTCTAACAATACACGTTCATCTCCCTTCTCATCTCATTGTCAAACCGCTTAGACCTGTACAGAGTCGCGGTGGACCGGAGCATATCCCGGCAGACACAGGGCGCAAGGCAGGGATATACCCATGTTGGGATGCCAGTCCATCACCGGGCACTGCGGTCAATTTAGTCTCCAAGCCAATTAACGTATGCAGCAGTATGTTTTTGGACTGTGGGAGAAAACCGGAGTGCCCGGCGAAAACCCACGCGGACACGGGGAGAACATGCAAACTCCACACAGAAAAGCACTCGAACCGAGATTCGAACCCTGGTCCTTCTTGCTGTGAGGCGACAGCGCTAACCACTGGGCCACCGTGCCGCCCTAATACACGTTCATTACACTGTTTAATTTTGGCTGAGCCATGGTAGCGTCACATGTCTATTGGCTACAACAGACACAACCAGCACAGCACAACATCGGGCTCTGCATCCTTCACAGCGTGCGGGACGTGAGCACGTGGCGGCCACATGGAGCGGAGCGCGCATCGTAACCCCGCCCTCTGCCCCGCCCCCCGTTGCCTTCGCCACTCCCTTGAGTAACCGCGACTCGACGTCTCGACGAATCATACCCCAACACTCTCAGCCCCGCCCCTCCCCACTACCCCGCCCCCTCCCGCCCGGCTCCTCCTCGCCCCACGTGGCGCCCGAGTGAAACTTCTCCGCCGCCTCCTCCCCGCCGCCGCCGCTGTTGAGACGCCGACCGCAGGCGGGCAGCGGGCGGGCAGCGGGCGGCTCGCTCGCCGCCAGCGGCAGGCTATGGCGACCGGGCGCTACACGGACGAGACGCACCCTGCCCAGGCGGTGAGTTAGTCGCGGACTCGCTGCCCTCGCTGCCCCCGCTGCCCCATGCAACAGCGTGCAGGTTCAAGGGGGCGGGACTTTCGGGGGTAGTCGTGGGGTGGGTGAATGAGGTCGCGGCCAGACGTCGGCTGCGCGCATGGAGGGAACCCACAGAGTGCACCTCGCCTGGTACAAGCGCCGCGGTGACGTCATCACCACTTAGTGGCAGCGGCGGTGAACAGTGGTGTGAGGAGCTCCCAAGGATCGGGACTCGGGAGGGAGGGGGGGGTTGTACTGGGCGGACAGACAGACCCCGCCGGTGGGAGACCTCGTTCGGGTCAACCAGGGAGCGGGTCCCCAAAGCCCGTGTGGACCCCGGTTAGCGGGGAGCCGGGCCGCAGAGCCCCGCGTGGGCCCCCGGTCGGTCCCCCGTGAAGAGGGCCCTAGGGACGTGCGACCTCATGCGGCTCGAGAGGAGAGGTCGCCCGCGACGCGAAGGTGCGACGCATATGGGCAGTGCACGAGGTCGGAGAACTTAACAGCGTTGACCATTGTTTTACGGATAAATCACAAAATTAGATACAATGTTTAGAATGATTACACTCGATTAGGATGTTCGACCACGTATATTAACCTTGTCATGTTGGGAGTCAATAATTTGGGAAGCCTACGGGTGAAGTTAATATACTGCAAGTTCTAAAATAGAACTTGGAGGTTAAACTGGCGGAGGGCGGCACGGTGGCCCAGTGGGTGGCGCTGTCGCGTCACAGTAAGAAGAACCCAGGTTCGAGTCTCGGCTCGGGTGCCTTGCTGTGTGGAGTTTGCATGTTCTCTCCCCGTGTCCGCGTGGGTTTTCGCCGGGCACTCCGGTTTCCTCCCACAATCCAAAACGCATGCTGCTGTATAGGTTAATTGGCTCGCAGGCTAAATTACCCGCAGTGCCCAGTGATGGACTGGCGTCCCATCGTGGGTGTATCCGTGCCTTGCGCCCTGTGTCCGCCGGGATAGGGTCCGGCTCACTGCGACCCTGTGCAGGACTAAGCGGTTTCAGACAATGAGATGAGATGAGACATGAGATGAGGTTCAACTGGCCGCCGTGGCAGATGACAGGACAAAGACATGCCGGCTAGGTTAATTACCCCCTGTGCCTTGAGATGTTGTAACTTGCTTACCTCTCCCCGCTGGGCAACTGTAAAAAAACGCAATATAGTTCAACGGTGCCTTTCAGCTTAAATCAAAACCGAGCGACGGGGTTAAACATACCCACAGGACTGCTTTCTCGGGTCACTGATCTATACACGCAGGTGCCCCGTTAATGTCTAACCCTGGTGATCCACTTATGTCGCATTTTAAACGCGCATTGTAAACGCGCGCTAATGCCGCCTTCCTATATCACCCGTAGATACTGTAAATATCTCGGGAATATGCAAATAATGTATGTATGTTAATACTAAAATTGTAAATAATCTACAGTAGAAGGCACGTCACGTATTGTATAAATAATGTGCAGTGGAAGGCACTTATATAATATACATTGTAATTGTCACTTTAGACACAAAGTTTCAATACTTAAAACTACGAAAAATGCTGTAATTGCACAGCACAGTCCATCGTGTGACCCTATCTCTGACCATGGGGGGGGGGGTCTATAACGATTAGACGCTTGTCAAATACCCAACAATCGGACTTTCCGCACCAAAAGGTGCCGGATTGTCGGACTTTGGCCGGGCAATGTCCCCCAGTGGACAGCGACAGCGAGCCGTGGAAGTTGGAGCGGCCAGGTCTCGGCGGCGGGTCGGTGCCCGCGTCTCACGAAGTCGCCGCCGACACGATCATACAAAAGATGAACGTTCCCCGTAAAGCCCAGAACGGACTCTTGTGGCAAATGCTGTGAGCGAGTAGCTCTGATGAAGGCAGGTCTAGGGCACGCAATGTTGTCACCCGTTCTTTTTTTTTACCCGGGATCGGCCCCTTTTATAAATCAGCTCTCCTGGGAAATTACGTATTTAAGGTAGAGAGCAGCAAAGTGTGTGTTGTTGTGTCAGTTATACGTACAGGCCTCTCTAAGTCTGTTACCTTCCACGATCGGTCTTGTTTTAGACCGCTTGAGGTGGCAACTCTTTAACAAGGGAGTGGGTGGCCAGCACCACTCCCGGCGGCCTTCGTCTTGTTATTAGCGATGTTTCGACATCACCAGGTGGTGCTCATTTGAGACGAAGTCAACTTAATGGAAGCCGAGGCACCCGTTTATGAAACTTATTTATTTTACCAGCCGCGGCTGAGTGTGGGCTCCACTCATATCGGGCTTGGTTTCAGACGTCACTCGCCACTGCTGGTTATTGGGGTTGTTCTTGATTTGGTTCGTGGAGCCCCACTTTACTAACTCACGACGGCCAGCATGGTGAAGTATGGTAGAAAACAACCCCCCAAGGTAGTATGGTGGGCACACCTTCGTCAGTGGGTTACAAAAACGGTTGTTGGAATTATTATAAGTAGAGCTACATTAGCCAGCCCAGCTTGGTGCAGTATGGTTAAATAACTCAAGCGGTGTGGGGAGAGGGCTTCAGTCCAGCAGTGGATTGACACAGGGCTATAGGTTGTGAAGTAGTTTATTTACAAGGGAAAGCTGGCATGTCGCCAAGCAGTCGTCGTTAGCCGTGACTGCTACTTGTTACCCACGTTTCAAAGCACTTCCTGCATGAGCAATAGTGGCAAGCCGATGCACTGTAGTCAGTGGTGGTAGGAAGGCCCAGTGAATCACTAGTGTGCCCTTTCTAGAGATTTCATTAGACATGTGTTGACATTCATCTCCTAATTTGAGTGTTGCTACAGTGTCGCGTTTTCTGCAGTGACCTTTAACCAGGTGAGTGTCATGTCAAGTTTTAAAGTCACACAATTGGAGTTGTCAGCATTTCCTGATTTTCCTTACAAACTGGTCTATTGTGAATCTAAGGGTTCGCCCATTGGCAATCATAAGAATAATTGCATTGCTGGAGCGCTTTTCACTCGAGGGTCACAATGCGCTGCACAGACCTGCATAGAGAACGGCACGTCAACAACAACAACATTGGAACGGAAAAATCAGCAACAAGAACCATCGACGCGGCTGTCCCGAGAGAGCAGCTTTTCGAAGCAATCATGCATCGAGCCGTGAAAACCTACATCATTACAGCAACAAGAACTTTTTATTATTATTTTTTTAATATGTCGTTGCAGAACAACGTGAAAATATGATCTCTCAACTAAAACTTTAAATGCAAAATTATCAGTGATTATAATACATATATTTGGGAATGGTCTAATGATATACACCGAATTTGTTTCCGGTGACCCTCGGGTGAAAGGCGTTTTAGAAATGCAAATATAATAAACACAAAATGTTTAACTACTATTCGTTGTAAGCTGGAGCAAACTGCGTACAAAGCAATGTGGCACCTGGTCGTTTGGCATCAACCAAGCCATACAAGATCAGTAGGAGAGCAGTGAGCCGGTGTTCTGCATGCCACAAACCTGTAAAATGAGACCTTTGTTTTAATCACAAATCTTCGTCAGCTTTCCGTCGCGAACACTCGTGCAGTAGGAAAATAAACACCATAAAGTATAGTGTGAACTACTGATAGCCGAGGTCATTCAGGGATGCGATGCCCGGGCGTACAGTAGTCATAAAACCCACTAGGCAGATTGTGTTAATTTATAGCTTGTTGTTCTTATGTCATGGAGTATAATATGGAAAGCATATAAATGGTAATAATACACCGCTGAAAAATATCGCAACATCGGGCATTAATGATCCAACACTATTATTTGCTGTAGTGTATGGGAGGCAGGGTGGCACCGGTGACACGTGTGTCTTATCATAATAATAATAATTGCATTTATAGAGGGGGTTTATTCCCTCTCCGCTTACCTTATGTCCTATAATATATTGCTACAATTTGGACTATCAGTTGAACTGGTCTGATGTTGTTGTTGACATTCCGTTTTCCCCAAGACTCTGATTTGTAAAAAAAAAACCCAAAACGTTATTGTTGCTCATTTCCCGTTACTATGTCCTTGTTGTTGGCGTGCCGTTCTCCGCGCAGCGCTTTGTGACCGTCGGGTAAAAAGCGATGTAGAAATGTAATTATTATTATTACTTGGGTGTCATTCTGTACAGTTTAAATGTTGCCTGCTGTTGCGCATCGGGTTTATCCAGGTTCTTCGGTTTCCTCGCATAGCAAACAAAGAATCCCATACAATTTAACAGGCATTCATCAAGCATCTCAATGCTGGAAAATTATCCACACATTACTCAATTGGAATTACGCGGTAACATTGCCTCCAAGCGTGAAAAAAGAAATAAAGACCCTTCTGAAAATGAGTCCTGAGATGTAGACACATGCCTCAACTTTAAATGACTGCTTCGGCATGTGTTTTGTATTGCTTTGACGGTGAGCCTGTCAAGTGAAAGGAAAAGCCAAGTCACTTGTGAAGAAAATTCTCGGCGATTGAAATGCTCATATGTGGGGTTCCCTCTAACTGGACGATTCTTTTCACAGTTCTCCCTAAGCGAGAGTAACAATTTAAAGGCTTGATATGTTACAATGACATTTTTATTTTCTAGTATTAATGGGGGTTTTATAGCATTCACAATATACCTCGATCTTTTACCTTTACTAAAACGTGACATGCATGCACTGCTGTTTTCACTGCAGTGTAGTCTGAATAATACATGTATTCTGTAATGCAAAACCCTCATGGCTAAATTTATATCAATGTCTGTACTTTATGGGCGGTTTCCTTTTATGTTTATATTTATAGATGGCGCGTAGAACACCATATGCTGTCTAGAGGGACATATGCTTGTGGCATTGCTTCTATTAAGTCAGCCATGGTATACACGTTTATTGTATATGAACTTACCCAGGAAAGCCTCATTGAGTAGTCTTAGCACTTTTATTTGGAAGTGTCAGGTTATTTGCAGCATTCGCTTGTTTGGCCGATATCATTTACATTGGTTCTTTAAGCTGGGGGGGTGGGTGGATACTGAAGACACAGAGAAAACCCATGCAGAGCAGAAGGGGGAACCTACAAACGCTACACAGAAAGGGTTTGGAGTTGAAAATCGAACCCAGGGATTTCTTGTTGTGATGTGCAAGTGTTAGCACTGTGCCAGCACCCTGCTGTCCATACACGGGCATATCTGTCAGACTGCATGGAATGTATCGATAGAGCATGAATCATTATCCCGTGCTCCTAATATATGGTCCTCCACATCAGTGACGTGTTGGGGGAAAAATAAATACATCTATTTTTATTTTGGGGCGGGACGGTGGTCCTGGGTCGTGTTGTCGCCTCACAGCAAGCAGGTCCCGGGTTCGAATCTCTCGGCTCGGGTGCCTTTCTGTGTGGAGTTTGTATGCTGTCCCCGTGTCCGCGTGGCTTTCCGTCGGGCACTCCGATTTGTTCCCACAGTCCAAAAACATGCTGCTGTATAGGTTAATTGGCTTGCAGACTAAATTGCCCTCAGTATCCGGTGATGGACTGGCGTCCCATCGTGGGTATATCCCTGCCTTGCGCCCTGTGTGCCGGGATAGGCTCCGGCTCACCGCAACCCTCTACAGGATAAAGTCCTATTGGTGAGCTCCTCCGGCAGGTGATGCTGCAATGGCTGGGTCATGTAGCCCGCATGCCCTTAGCCACTGCATGCTCACACCCCATGCCCAAGCAGTTTGTGTTTAGCCAGATAGAGGGCTTAAACGGGCATGGCAAGGGCTAGGGAAGAGGTGTACTGACATGGCATAGAAGCACCTGGAGCTGAGTGGAATGTGAAGACTGGTACCGGCAAGATCAACCTCTGTGGAGGAGGGTTGTGTCAGACGCAGTGGGGCAGAGGCAGTCACCCTCAACAATGGAGAGCAGAGGAGCGACGCTCATAATAACGAGCGGAGCACTGAGTGGGTAGCTAAAACACAGCATGTTGGCAAGAGAGGGAGCATAGGTGCTACAGCTTTCAGTCATCTCAGTCAGGCAACCCGTAACATCTGAGTCTGTCCCATGACCTATCAGCGAGCCTCAAAGTGGATATGGCCTGGCACAAGTGCCGTAGTGACGTCATCACCACTTAGCAGCGAATGGTGGTTGTTGGTGTTCTAATGGCAATATAGTTCTTATAAAGTTCAATTTATCAACTTATAATCAACAATAATAATGAGTACATCATCGACAGTCTGTTACTTGGATTGGGGTCAGGATGTAAAATGTGGCTTGAATAATTGAGTCATCGTTCTTTTAATATGCGTGTCGCAAGTTTTTTCCACATGTGGTGAGAACTTAAGAAAACCCACACACATTGGGTCTCTGTTTCTTAGAAATAAAGTGTGTGCACTCATAATGTAACCCAAGCTGATCGGAATTGTATTACTCCCTACTGGCAAACATAAATATATAACCTACATGGCCTACCACAAGCTATAGTAAAGAGCACATAGATCTAAATGGAATGTTTTCCCCTTTGTTATGATAACAGATGGGCAGATAAGTTGTCCAAAAATGGGGTGGAATTATGTAATTGCTCAAACATTTCCAGATGGTGTCCACTTTCGACTACAGTGTTATCATTGCTGTATGCGAGATGCAGGGTCGGTACTCAAATGCGTGGTCGATTGTGCTTTAATTTGGTCAATTCAGACGTTTGTTGTGTCGCAAGGATTCCACATCTAGAGTTTGCAAGCTCACTGGGGACTTTCTACTGTAATAATAAACATATATCTATATAAGTTAATGCGTCGAACTAACGTTATGCTGAGCTGATGTCCTCGTGCTGATGAACACCAGGATGAGCCCGATTGCACAGTGATAAAAGCGATCGAGGCAAATCAGCGATGAAACCTTTCCATGTGCTCCACGCCCCGATAAGTTGTCACGGTTTGGGGCAACAATGCAACCGATCTGCCCTTTGTAGTGTTTCTGGACTATTGTGGTGTGAATGTATAAAAGCTGCAGTTTATTGATGCAGCGACTGTGAAATTAATAAAACACAACAAAATGTATATATTTACTGAAGGCATAATCCCGCATTCACGGAACAAGTGTGAGTGTAAAGTTCATAATATTCGAAGAATCTTCCCATGCCTGCTGTCCAACATACGGCCTTACCCTCATTATCCCCCGGTTGTAGTACTGCCAGCCACCTTAAAGATGGTACCCTGTCAATATACATGCATAATTTATGTAGGCACATGTGCTGTTACGGTGGCCCAGTGGGTAGCGCTGTCGCCTCACAGCAAGAAGGCCCCGGGTTCAAATCTCGGCACGGGTGCCTTTCTGTGTGGAGTTTGCATGTTGTCCCCGTGTCCGCGTGGGTTTTCGCCGGGCACTCTGTTTTCCTCCCACAGTCCAAAAAACATGCTGCTGCAGAAGTTAATTGGTTTGCAGAATAAATTGTCCTCAGTGCCCGGTGATGGACTGGGCCCCATCGTGGGTATATCCTACCTTACGCCCTGTGTCTGCTGGGATAGGCTCTGGCTCACCGCGACCCTGTACAGGATTAAGTGGTTCTGACAATGCGATGAGATGTGATCTTTTGACAGAACGTCCTTTCTACCAGCCTGTCTTAGAGAGCTTTACGTGTGATGAGCTACTTGTATCACATCTCATCTCAAACATTTGCATTAAGCAGTTTGTCAGCCTCGGAGGCCCAAACAGAGCGATCCATCCTGTTTTGTCTGGAGTTCCTCAGGGTTCAGTTCTCGGCCCACAACTCTTCAGCATCTACCTACAACCTCTTGGCCATATCATGCGCAGCCTCAATCTCAGCTACCATTGCTATGCCGATGACATCCAAATCTATATTCACGCAGTCATCCATCAGTGCGTCTGGCCTTTGTATGTCATCCTCACTGTCAACTGTGAAGGCTTGGCTAAATTCAAATTTTCTCAAACTAAATGGTGCCAAAACAGAAGTTGTGCTTGTTGGAACCCGCACCAATTGTCAAAGGCTGAATCTGTCCAATTGATGCTTGAAGACCAGATCATTGAAGTTGCTAAGGCAGCCTGGAGTCGCGGTGTGACTCTTGATTCTTCACTCACTTTTGAGATACGTGAACAAAGTGACGAAGGTAGTCTGTTTCCATCTCAGAAATATATCTAAAATGCACAAAATCCTGTCACCAGCTGATTCTGAGAAGCTAATACACATTTTAATCTCCTCACGAATCGATTACTCCAATGCACTGCTCCCTGGCACCCCTACCTACCTGATCAATCGTCTCCAACGTGTGCAGAAAGCGGCTGCTCGAATCCTCACTCACACATCCAAGATCATTTCCCCAGTACTAATGTTTCTCCACTGTTACCTGTTAAATACGGGATTGAATTGAAGATCCTCCTCACATACAAGTCTCTCATTGGCGCTGCTCCGACATACATCCAGGACTTACTTCAGGCACCCGCCTCAACACAACGTCGATCCTCCAATATGGACTTGCTGCATGTGTCCAGGTCGCACCTCCATTCGATCGGTGACAGAGCCTTGTCGCGCGCTGCTCCCAGACTCTGGAATGCTCTTCCTTTGGAGATTCGATCAGCTGAGTCCTTGGCCATCTTCAAATCTCGTCTTGAGACTCACTTGTTCTGTAAGACTTTCAAGTCCTCCGGCTAGGACTCGTGACTCTTATCTCTAACTCTAACACTCTGACTCCTATCTCTAATACTGAGACTCCCATCTCTAACACTGTTATTCATATCTATAACACTGACTCCTATTTCTAACACTGCCATCTCTAACTGTTTGATTCCCGTCTCTAACACTGTGATTCCCATTTCTAACACTTTGACTTCCATCTCAAACACTGTGACTCCCATCTCTACACTGTGACTCTGATCCATTCTTCCTGCTGTTCAGGGATGGCGCAGCTCTCTAGGACTAGGTTGATTGATGTGGCTCAGTGTTATCGTGCAGGAATGATGGCAATCCTCCGAACTGTACCTGCTCTGGAACATTTATTCCATCCGTGTTTGTAGCAGAATTATTATTATTTTTAATGGCTTATTTTTTGTGCTTCTATAGCTTGTTGCTGCTTTTTCATCGTTCGGTTGGGCTGTCCTGGTGTTGTTGGCGTGCTGTTCTCTCCACAGCTCGGATTTGTATAAAAAGAAAAAAACTCCAAAAAAACGTTGTGCCGATTTGCCGTTCTTGTCTTGTTGTTGATGTGGCCGTTCTCTCGGCGGCTCTGTGTGACTCTGTGGCCCTTGGCTGATGAGCGCTCGAGAAGTGCTATTATTATTATTATGCGATAAATGTTGGATTAAACGATTCCCAATATATGTATTATATTCACTGATAATTTTGCATTTTAAGATTGTAGTTGAAGGTCTGATCATGTTTTGCCTGTTGTTCTGCAACACTGTATATTTAAAAAACCCAACAAAAAATGTTGCTGTTGATTCTCCATTCTGGTGCCGCTTTGTTGATGTGCCGTTCTCTCTGCAGCTGTGTGAAGCGCTTTGTGGCCCTCGGGTGAAAAGCGCTCTATAAATACAATAATCATTATTAAAGGTCATCCCTAGTGGCAGCTGTCTCTGTGCAGCACAAGGTGACAGCAGCTGTCTCTGTGCAGCACAAGGTGATAGCAGCTGTCTGTGCAGCACAAGGTGACAGCAGCTGTCTGTGCAGCACAAGGTGACAGCAGCTGTCTCTGTGCAGCACAAGGTGACAGCAGCTGTCTCTGTGCAGCACAAGGTGACAGCAGCTGTCTCTGTGCAGCACAAGGTGACTGCAGCTGTCTCTGTGCAGCACAAGGTGACAGCATCTGGCCTGCTAGTGGGAATTAGTCAATAGGAGGTGATGTTGCGATGTGTAATAACTATTGAGCCATTTATACCACATTTTTAAAAATTGGCAACCTGCGTATTACTGCACACAATAGCTTGTTTAAAATAACGTTACGATATCTGTATATTAACTGTGTGCGGTCATAATTAGGGGGACCTGCCAGTTTAGAACTCCGAACCACTGCGACCAGGTGTGATCCGGTTACGCTGGGCTACACCGCCAATGGTGAACGTAGTTTTTGTTATATGTGTTAAGATTGGAAATATGACACGATTTAAACATTAATTGTATAAGGCTATACTTTTGATATGTCACGGTGGTCATGGAATTTTTGGATTTGAATAAAGTCTGAGAAGTCTTGTAAATGACTATTGACACTCAATAGATTAGGCACTTCCTTAATTTCCTTCAAAAGTATTGTTCGCCGTGTGCCGAAAGCACAAATCTGTGCAGTATTCTCAATGTTTGGCATCGTCTGTCGCTATACCAAGCGGGCGCTCCATACTGTGCATCACTTCATTCATAGAATCTATTGAAATGAATCCTGATAGTTCAACAAACAAATAGGTAAAATTACATAAATGATCCATTTGACTTACAATTATATTAATTGGCTCAAACACAACAGCCTGAGTCCAAAGAACACTCACACAAGCGCTCCTTGTTTTGCAGTTTTTCTTATTCAGATTTGGCTTAGTATATTTGCTTAACTGAAATCGCATGTTAGTCTTCAAACCTTTATCTTTTTATATACATTGTTCATTAATTAGATACCTCAAACCATCTCCAGCGTCTGTGTTTTCAATGCATCAGCGTGTAAAGCGCGTCGCGAGACCACACACCTGGACGTTCTTTCTCTCAACTGTGACCACGTACGTTTGCCTTAAAAGCCCCCATCGCATGGAGCAGGCGAATCGGGCCTGAGTTGGTGGCTCCATCCCCAGGCGAGAGCTGTGCCCATTGCGTGCACCCGAAGACGCTTCGAGTGGTGCCTTTGGAGAGCTTGGGGGGGGTGTCACTGTTCGTGGGGAGCTAGGGTCTGCCTCCGATTGGGGTGAACTTGTATCCCTAAATATGCCCTTTGTTTATTATTATTACGACTATGCTTGTTTACCAAAGACACTCACTTTCAACTATATTTCCGGAGGACCCTGTCAATGTCTTACTCTAGGGGGCGATATTGCCACTGTGTATTCCTAGTTGAGTATTTTTTTCAGCATGAGTTCATAATCAGAAGACCCGTTTTGTGAATAAAAGATTCAGTTGCAGACCATATCACATGAGTCACCCCTGAATGAGCGTTAATATACCCAGGGTATTGCCCATGGAATGTACTTTTGTAATACTATAGTAAGTCGACTAGGGGTCACGTATAGGGTGGCAGGTTCGCGTGGCCATAACACTGGTGTTTTATGGCAGGAATTGTCTGGTTTTAAGCGCTGACATGGGCACCTTTCTACGTGGAGGTTATATGCTCTCATCCTTGTTATGCTTGTGTTTCCTCACAATTTTACAGTTTCCTGCCGTAGCTGGAGAAAAACACACACACTTGGTATTATCCAGACATCCCAATGCTGAAAAAATATCAGCAAATTACTCCATTTTGATGATACAGCAACGTCGACTCCTACTGTCAAACCACCGCAGACTGTACCCGTGAAACATTACCTTCGCGAGGGCTTTATGCAATAATACGACACCAGTAGCAAGTATACCAAGGTGTCATTATTAGAATGGGTGTTGCTATTTTGCGCTGGCAAGTTAAGGTTGGCCTCTGCTTTACATATTGGGTGTGATTCAGCGATGAAGTGGTCACATGAGCGAGTCGACTAGAAATCACAACTGACCGGTTTTACTAACGCTGCAGTGGCTCTGCCACGTCTGCCTTTATGGAACTGTGCGTCACATGGCTGACAGCTCGCAGCTGACTGAACTTTAACTCCAGCAGTCACGGGCTGCGCCAACTCCGTTTGTTTGCCCACAGTGCTGTCTCATTATCGAGTGGCGACGGTGCCGGGCCCGGCGTGCGTTGCGCGCTATCCCGCGGGCGCCCGCATTCACATCGCTGGCCATACATGCCTCGCCACTTGTGGAAACTTTGGTTATAAGTAAGCTCTGCTCTCTGCTCATAATAATATATGAACACAGAAATGTGAATATGTAAATGCAGTCGTGTCTCATCTGTGTTCGAACAGTTGACGTATAGACTGTTACATAATATGTACCTTCTGCGATTACTAAGTTTTAGCCCAGAATAGTACTGAAGTACCTCGTACATATCAGATTTGTCTCGTCGAAAAGGAATGCGTTAGCGATGTTGTTGTGTTCCATGTGTGTCTGTGCATTTCACCGGACTTTGCTTTGTTCTTGAGCGAAATGTTTGATCTCTGAATCTTAAGACTTTGGGTAAAGGTATAAACCGAATGGGAGTGACCCCACCGTCTAAATAGGTGGAAAAGCAGCGGGATTTCAGAAACTTGCCTGCTTCCTTATTCTAAAGCTCGTACACGTTCATNTGGAAGTCGAGGGTGAACGCTGTGGGTGTTCTGCCGCCCCAGCGCTTGAATTTTCACAATGCAGGGGCCTCGATTCGTTTCAGGAATCGGTCGTTTTTTTGACGACATGGTGAACGTAGTAGCCTCTAGTGGGAACTGAGATCACGTGACCCCTTTACATACAAGGCATACAAGTCACATAGCTCAGATTAATACACGACTCAAAGCGACAACTAGCAGAATCCTAAAAATATTTCACTCATTAAGGCTTTCCTGGGCAAACACGTGTAATAATATTAATAATGTGTCATGAGCATCGTTTATGTTAATTAAGAAATGCATCTGACACTGTTAAATACTGTGTAAACAAAATCTGCCAAACCATTTGTTTAAAAATTGCTCAACAAACCTGGAATTTTTATTTCCTGGCATAGTCACCTTGAGATCTCTAAATAGGTGAGAAATTAACTGTGGTGTGTGGCCCAGTCTCCTCGAGTTAAGACGCCCGATTCTCAAGCTGCAGAACGTCTCAATTCCTACCCGCTCTGGCAAAACCACACCGCAGTTTCTCCCGCAAATGTGCAAAATCTCTAGAATGTGCTCCAGATACGCTGCTAATCTACTTTGTGAACCTGGTGCAAAGTGACTCTTTGGTCGTAGACGTTGAGACGGTCTTCATATTAATTTGCCGCCACAATGAGCAGAGTTCACATTGTCACATCTGGCGCAGAGACTCCCCAGCTCTCCAACTGTCACCCATGTTGAATCGTGGCACGGCGAGCAGTGCTGCTGGCTCATAGCTAGAAGGTTCTGAGTTCGATTCACGGCTCGGGTACCTTTCTCCCTGGGGTTTGCATGTTCTCCTCCCTGACCGCGTTGGTTTTCGTCGGGTACTCCAGTTTCATCCGATTGTCAAATGATATGCTGGCTAGGCTAATCTGATTAAATTGCCCCCTTTGTCCTGAGAGGTATAAGGGACGATTGAGCTATGCAGATCAGTGGTCCCTTATAATCAAATATTAAAACAGACCAGTTTCACGTGTGATAAGTGACTTGCATATCATCTGAGAGTCGCAAGAAGGTGACTCAGCACCCTGGCCTGCAAGTGAACATTAGTCTGTCACTTGGGTTGTGTGGTTGTACAAAGTCTATCAAGAAACTTGTGGATCATTTTTGTTATTTGGAAAATCATCTGTTACAAATTGGCGTATGTAATCCCAGCTAAGTAATTTGCACACAATTGCGAACTCATTTGGTGCCACAGCAGGATCTTTAACATTCGCTGTAATAGCAGTAATAGCCAGTGTGGCCCGAAGGGTTTGAACTGCAAACATCTGCGCTGAATGGTGAATGCCCAACCATAAGTGCCAAGAAGCACGTGTTATCGTCCTTTCATAACGCTTATAATTCGTTTAAAAAAATAAATACCTTTCAAACATGTGTGGGTCACTGCAGGTTCCTCACAGTAAGAAGGAGTCTGGGTTCGATCCCAGGCTCGGGCCATTTCCCTGCGAGGTTTTCTGGTCGTATTCTTTGGTTTTCGCCCATAATAAAAAAAAACCCCACTACTCGATCAATAACATCTTAATCTATAGTGGACACAAGGTGTGACATTGGTGCCGACTTACTCCGTGGCTGCCTTCCCGTTTCCTTTCCTGCCTGTGGTTCCTCGTGCGTGTGAGTTGTCTCCAAATATAAATGGTATTATTATAGTAGAGTGTTTACAACCAGGACATTTGTTTTTTTTGTCGTGAAAATATAATTGGACTACATTTGTTTTTATTTGGTTGCTCGGATTAGAAGCTAGAATCTGCGAGGCAGCGGCTCGGAGCCCTGACCCCTGGGTTCTCCCAGCCTGTTCTGGGGCATTAACGCCGCTTAACATGACGCACTGTTACTTGCTCGTGAGCAGTTGTCCCACCGAGACGGGCACAGTGAAGGCTGCCTTCGTGAGCCGGCAATGCAGCTCTGCTGTGCAGCGCTGCCGTGCGGCAATAGCACATGTGCAGTGGACACTTCTTCTGTCTTCATTTGGATGCAGGTTACATCGCCGTGATGAAACCGTGTTCAGGTTATGAACATAGCTGCTGGTTCTAGGGAAAGGCGATTGTGAATCCCACTCGTGCAACACACACTCAAAGACCCACACAGTGACTCACAGGCTCATACAGAGGCCCATAGACTCACACAGGGACCAATAAACTTACATTAAGACCCACAGACTCGTACAGAAACCTATAGACCCACTCAGAGCCCCATTCTCACGTAGCGACTCATAGACTCCAACAGAGATTTACAAATTCACACACGCACAGGCCCACAAATTTGCACAGAAACATGCAGGCTCACACATAAACCTGTAGGCTCATGCAGAAACCCATAGACTCAGAGACCCCATAGACTTACACAGTGACTCAAGGCTCACACAGACATAATATAGACTTGGAAAGTGACTCATAGGCTCTAATATGGATTTACACAGTCACAGAGAAAACCCACAGATTTACACACAAAACCGTAGACTCGCATATAGCAAGATGCACACGGAGACCCACACAAAGTGAACTTCAGTGAAAATTCCTATCGGCTGGAACTAATGTGCGCAGACTGAGCAAAAACATTAAATAATGTAAACTATGGTGACATATTCAGGCCGCACGGCACAGTGTGTTAAGGAGAGTGAGGGTGGCCAAAGATGGTGTAAAAACGCACCACCGGTGCACTGCGTAAAAGCTGGGTGGTTCACAGTGTGCGGTTGTGTTAATGAACATTATTTTTGTAAATGTTGAATTTCCACAGTGATACCAGCTCTCCCCACTGGGGTGAGCTGAGGGCAATTTAGCTGGTATTGCTGTGGCCGTTTTTGTTGTTTTTGTTCGGTCTGCACACATTTTTGTTTAATGTAATATCGATTTGTAATTTGTGCATTGCTTTCACTTGCTTTGTGCACATCAGTTGTTTTTGACGTTTCTTTTTACTCAAAGTCCGATTATCTACTTCCTCATTGTGCTTGTTTTTAGGTCATTGCTTTGATCGTTTCAGTGAGCCTGGTCGCTCTTGTCAATGAGACGCTATCCCAGTCTAGAGTTATTACTTGGTTACATGAATGCAAATGCGTTAAGCATACTCTTCACGCTGTATTTATCTCATCTCATGGTCAGAATCGCTTAACCCTGTACAGGGTCGCGGTGAGCCAG
>JAZEWT010000001.1:22127123-22152621 GCA_036362905.1 Mordacia mordax
GTGACCCTGTATAGGACTAAGCGGTTTCAGACAATGAGATGAGATGAGATCAGACTCTCAAACAAGTGGGCAGCTCGAGCTGTGATTCACGTGCCGCATGAGGTGCGGCCGGCATTCCTCAGGTCTTGCCCAAGACATTCGTGACGTTGCAGGGAAATTCCGTCGTGTCTGTTCCCGACCCCACGGCCTCCCCCCGCGTCTGCGCGACACTTGGTGCGGTCCGCCACTTGCGCCCGTTCATTTCACGTGGGCTGCGGACCGAACCAATGTGAAAGGGTGGGGGGGTGTGGGTTACGGTAGTCGGTCGGCGACAGGAGTGGGCGAGGCCATGACGAGGAAGTGAGGAGGCGGTTGAAAGGCAGGAGGTGAGGACGAGACGGTGAGGAGGAGGTGAGCGGAGTGCGTGCGGTCGCCACAGCTTGCACAGGTGTTCTTTGCCGACTCGTGCTCGAGTGTACAGCTACAGCAGCATCACACGCCGACCATAGCGCTGCCAACCGCGAACTTGTTCCGGGAAAGCGTGTAGCGGCCGTGTAAGTGACGTTACATGGCGGCGCGACGTACGACGAGATACCGGTGCGCTCGTCAGTCAACATGTTTATAAAGGTGTTTGTCCGTGCCTTTGCGTTCCCCGCAATCCCGTGAATGTGCAGCGATGTTTACGCTTTTGTCGCAATGTTAACGATAGTCGTCGACGTGTTCATGCGCGAGGCCGTGCGCTAATGCGTGTCGTGTTGACTTAGGGTAACCGTGCCGTATTATAGTAATTGCCTTTAGTGTTGTACAAGAAGTGCTGTGAAAAGATGCTCTCTTTGCTGATGGCCGTGCCAAATGTAACGCCTCTCGCCTTCGGAAAGTTTCTTCTAAAAGCAGAAGAAATGCGTTAAACTCATGTTTGTGGAATACCGCGCAGCAACGCTCATGAAGTATTCAAGGTGGTTCGGATGTCTTGTAATCCCCATTTAATTCCCTAAAACGTTATTGCTGCATACCAAAGCGTATGTGATGTAATGTTAGCAATATAAAATGACATGCACAGTATTAACTTTATGAAATATTATTGTTGTGAATGTTAATGTTCTTGTGTTTTACGTCCAGAAATTCTGTATAAGAACCATCATATTATTTGCACATGATAATTAGATGCCATGTGTAAAATTTTACTCAACAATGACAGGACCACTTGAGGAAATACATTCTTCACAGCCTTTTTCAATATCTATGTTCTCCTATACCTTTATTGTGGGAACATCCTTTGATGAAGCCCCATAGTTATTACATGGGGGATCACAAGACATGTGGACCACCCTGTACTTCGGCCAAACGGGCATAATAGTCTCCACGAGGAAGAAAAAACAAGGATGTCGCAAAGCGTGGGTTCCTCTGATCCTCGGTTTTCCTCTCCATCACGCTTCCACGACGATCGCACTGGCCACGTCGCAGAACAGGTAGACTGGGACTCCGCTGATCCTCCATTATAACAACAAGAAGGTGTTTGTTCACCGGCACCAAGTGACGAACACGCGGGCAAAACGTGGCGTATGCACCGGTACGGAATCACGCTCCAATATCCCCAACGCAACTGAACTGCCCCCTCCCGGCGACCCTCTTTCTATCTTTCGAACCCCTCCCCTCACGCCGAAAGGGCCGGGGCAGGGAGGAGGGGAGTCAGGAATGGGCCCCGGGTGGTGATGCGGCCCTCTTTATCTTGCTAACCCTGACACAGGTGTCAAAGCGCGCCCATCCTGCACAGCGCGAGGCTTAACACCACCGTTCCCCCCCTACCCCCAACGGGTACCGAGGTCTTGCAGCTCAGCTCCGCCGCCACACGCGTGTGGCCAACCCCTGTGGCTCACCGCTGTCGTCGTCCGACCCAGCCTCGGACTTATCTGTTTCTAACAGCTTTCCCTGGGGCCAGACCCCCTCGGCGGGTGGTCTCCACGTTGTTCATGCGCGACAACAGCCAGCCTTTCCCTCGCACCAAGACCGTCTCCGGCGACAGCCGCTGTAACACGGTGTAGGGTCCGTCCCAGGCCGAGATAAGTTTCCCTACCCACCCCAGGCGGACCCGCGGTGAGAACACCCACATCCGCTCGCCAGCCCGGTACTCCGTGGCCTCACTCCTCGGTGGCGCTGCCACTGTTTGCCTAATGTGGCCCTCCTCGCCAGCCTCGTAGGCCCGGCCGCAGGGTCTCCAGGCACTGAGCGAGCATCTCCGTCGCCTGGGGCGGGGCCACCCCGGAAAGGACGTCAGCCAGCAGACGCGCCTCATGTCCGCGCATGAGTAAATAGTGAGTCTACCGAATCGAGGAGTGTGTCAAGGTGCAGTACGCGAAGACCACGTACGGAAAGTGTATGTCCCAATCCCTCTAGTGTTGGTCCACGAGGCGTCATAGCTTTCCTGCGAGGGTCAAGTTTAGCTTCTCGACCATTCCATTTGTTTGGAGGTGATCGGCCGTGGTCCGCTCTCGCCGGATCCGTAGCTCCCAGCAGAGGTTGTCGAACACTTCCATCTTGAACTCCCTCCCCTGGTCGGTAGTAACTTGCTTGGGGACCCCGTGCCACAGGACGTACCCCTCTAGGAAGGCTTGGGCGACTGTGGCGACTGCCTTCTCAGGGATCGTCATCGCTATCGGGTACTGGGTGAAGTATTACACTGCCATCATCACATAGTGATTACCACGCTGCGTCGTGGGAAGCGGCCCCTGCAGCTCGATCCCCACAAGCTGATTCACCCGGCTCACCCGCAGCAACGGAACGACGGTGGGCTATGCACCAGCCGGTCTTTTAGGCATTAGAACTTGGCTTCGCAGTCCTCAGTCCACTCGAAGGACCTCTTGGTGGACGTGAGCTGGGTGTAGGACCGAGCGAGGGTGCTGAAGTGTGGCACGAACCTCCAGCAATAGGTTGCTTGGCCGAGGAAGCAGCGCACCTCGGCCGACATACGGGGTCGTGGCGCACCCGTCTCCGCACAGTGGGAAGCTTAACACCACAAAGGCAACGGTACATTTGTTACACACAAATCAGCAACACCGGATACACAACACAATTTCGAAAAGGTGTGTGTCTCTTGGTTTCGATTCGTCACAATGGCCCAAAATTAGTACATGAAGCCATCGAAATGAATCACTTTGAAACGTGGGATTTTGCGAAAACTTTACATCAATACAAAGACACAACTTGCAACTGGACCGGTCACTATCCTGATGAGGACTCAAAAGGGGGTGGCAAAAAATTGCAAAGGAGAGAGAAGGCGGAACGCGAGACATGGCTATCCAGAAAGCGCAGCAGTTGACAGCAATTCACATACATCGAGCCGTGAAGAACAACGTTTTAGTAGTAATTATAATAATTGCATTAATAGAGTGCTTTTCACCCGAGGGTCACAAAGTGGTGCACAGAACTGCTAGTGTATTTGCGCTCAAGAATGAAGGGGTGCGCAAGGGGTGATTGTGTTTTGTTGATTAATAATTCAAAAAGTTATTTTTAGCATGCAAAAATCCCTAGCTGGTCTCTAGGAAGTGGTGTCTCCAAAAGATTATGGGAACATCTTTGGAGATCTAAATTCTGACTAAAGATCCTGTCCAAATCTAACCAAGCGTGTTATTACACTTGAATGCTCTGAATTTCAGTACCCGCTTAATACTGTACATGGTCATGGGGGAACTGGAGTCTATCCCAGCAGACATAGGGTACAAGGCAGGGCTATACTCAGGATTTGACGCCAGAACATGCAATTTTTTGCGGCAATTTGCTCAGAAGTCCAATTTTCCTTGACAGCAGCGTGTCTGCGGACAGTGAAAGGAAGCCGGAGTGCCCGGCAAAAACCCACACGGACACGGGGAGAACATACAAACTCTATAAAATGTAAGTCGCTCTGGATAAGGGTATCCGCTATGTAAGAATGAATACATTTATAATATTGTTATTATTGTGTGTTTATGTATGCTGTGTTAATACGCTGATCTAATGAACAGCAAAATTACACCGACTTTTTCTTGAATCTGTCGATATTTAGTGATTGAATTATTTAGACTGAAGGATGTTCAAGAATCTGCAATTGGCCAGTTTCAAATCATAATTGGTTTGAGGTGTCAAAGTGGTGTGATGGGAAATCTCGAATGAATTTGTAACTAATTCTTCCGTGGCCTGGGTTAGTGGCACGGTCTGGGTTGATGGCTATGTGCCATCCAATAAACATATCATGTTGTTTAAGCATTGCTTTTGTGTCATTACAGGAATGTCATAGCTATCTTGGCTACTGTCATGGGCATCATTTGGTTATCTCGGGTTATTTAGGGATTACCTGTTGTGCTAGGTTCTTACTGGAATCGTCTGATGGGAATCCGTTATGTATTATGTTGCTGTGTAGACTGCTACTGTAATTTATTTTGGGGTAACCATTACGTGTGTCAGAAAAGTGTTTTTCGCTTGTCTAGCCTAAGCCAGCAGCACAAAGGAGTGTTTCTGAGTTGTCATATTATCTTGGATGTTGTGGTGCGTTTCAAAATTTGCACACGTGGCATCTGTTTCACCACATAGAGTTTCGCAGTTCTGTAGTCTGTATTCTTCTATGGTACGCCTTGGAGTTGTACCACGCGTTGTTGAGTTTTACGATGAGAGCTATGCATTGCAGCGAGGCACAAGCACATTGGGTTAGCACCACAATACCGTACTCCCTGTTACTCACGAGTTAAGAAAAACATACCTGCCATGACACACAATGTAGATTAGCATAAAATAACAATCACCTGCATTGATTTGCCACCATTTTTTTAAGTAATAGGGTGATGGATTCAGTATTACTCAAATCACCATAGAGGATGCTGTATTGTTCTGCTTCTAATGCAACATGGTTTTTATAAAATGCACCGGTTTGCATGTGCTCCTATCATGAATAATCTTAAACTTGTTACACGCAGACTATATCTGTATCTATATGGTAAACAGTTCATTAAACCTTGTGTGATGAAGATTGTTTAAGAAACTGATGTGAAACTCTGGCAATGGAAGTTGTTCAATTTAAGCCATGACATTAGCAGCTTACTTATTTACAAACAAAATATACTTCTGCATACTCACACTAACACTTGGTGTATCTTAGTCATCCGCAGGGAACAGACAATGGCTATGAAGTACCGCAAATTGCTGACCAACATCGGTAGTGAACTCGCACAAAAGGACCTGCAAGGTATGCGTTTTTTGTGTAAGGACATAATTCCATCAGCATTGCGTGAAAATGCTTCAGCTATACAGATTTTTGAGTTGCTGGAGAAACGCGATAAACTAAGCGAAGACAACACTACTCTGCTGGCGTATCTGCTGCACCACCTGCATCGCAACGACCTGCTGAAGATGCTCAACCCCCCCAACCGTTGGGAAAGAGAGCGGGCGCTTAGTGACTACAGGTGAACTCATGCACATACCTTATTAGTCCTTGGAATTTTCAAGGAAGATGCTAGGGATCCTCCGAATAGCACTCTTTAAAAAAACACTGAGCACGTAATTATGTATCCAGCCAGAGTCCCTCAATGCAGCTCTGAATCTCTGACAAAGAGCTCTCTCCACACTATCCAGTAGGCATATAACAAATTGTTAAGTCATTGATTAAAATAGATCGTTGTTATCGTGACACATTTAATCTTGGACCTCGGAATCGGTGTACATATAGGAATGTATGCACTGCAGTTGGCTCACGTAAACAAGCGATTATACTTATACCTTGATTTACAAGAAATATTTTATTCTTTAAATAAAATTGTGATCCTCACAGTAACAATAATTCATTTAATCGTGAGGAGGGTGAATCATTGCCTGCATACTAGCCGGCATAAAGTGTTTGATGTGGCTGTGAATTGGCATTAAATAGTGCATATATAGGCCTCAATGCCTTGGCTAGTGTGTGTCTCTTAGATTATGCCTTTTAAGATGGTTATTTTTTTATACATTATTGGTTCATGTATTTAAAAGGTCATTATTCAGATCTTCATATAACTACAGATTTTTATTTGATTTCTGTAATATACTCATGTAAAATTTCATGGCTCAGTGTATGAGAATTGTTTTCCATAGCTCTCTTTTGGAATAGCTGGGTCGAGTGTACCTTTTTTCTCCTTTGTGATGTTTTACCACCCACATTCGAGGGATCGTCAAGCATTCTATAAATTATACTGATTACTATGAATTGTCGGGCGGCCCAGTGGCCCAGTGTGTAGTGCTGTTGCTTAACAGCAAGAAAATCCCAGGTTCGAATCTCGGCTCGGGTGCCTTTCTATGTGGAGTTCGCCGAGCACTCCGGTTTCCTCCCACAGTCCAAAAAACATGCTGCTGCATAGGTTAATTGGCTTGCAGACTAAATTGCCTTCAGTGCCTGGTGATGGACTGGCGTCCCATCGTGGGTATATCCCTGCCTTGCGCCCTGTGTCGGCCGGGATAGGCTACGGCTCACTGCGACCCTGTACAGGCCTAAGCGGTTTGTGACAATAAGATGAGACTATGAATTGTACACAAGTGATACTGGGGTTAAATATAATGAAAAAGAAAGGATAGATCATACAAGTCGGGTAATGGAAATTAAACTATGAACAAAACAGAGTTAAAATTGTAATAATACTTCTTAACAATGCATTAAATAGTTGTAGTGGGGAAGGGTTAGCAAATACTTACATGCCTAGTTATTGCATTGCGTTTAACAATTTTGCAGAAGATAACATTTTTCTGACATGTTTTTTACGTGAAATGGTTTCTTCTAAGGCACTGTCAATATTTTATAATATTTAGGTGCACAGCTCTACACTTGACATATGCTTTTGAATGTAACACGTTGTGTGCTTGTAAACTTTTAATTTTTTTCAGGGTCGTGCTTTACACACTGGCCAGCGATTTAACAGAAGGCAATTTCGAAGACCTTATGTTCTTTTTCAAAATGCATCTAAAATCATCAACAAATATAGTAAGATAAGATATTATTTTGCATTATACATATACTATTTCACTTTTGTATTTTGTGATGATAATATTTGCATTTCTAAAGTGCCTTTCACCCGAGGGGCACAAAGCGCTGTATATTTAAAAATGAAAAACATTTGTTTATGAAAAACATTTAATTAGCTGCATCGGCTGTTTAAAGTTAATGTCATAAAGTCATGTAATTAAAAAAACCCCCAAAAAGTTACTGTTGCTGATTATCCATTCTCTGGTCATTGTTGTTGATGTGCCATTCTCTCCGCAGCTCTGTGCAGCTCTTTGTGAACCTCGGGTGAAAAGTGCTCTCTAAATGCAATTATTATCGTTATGAAGAAGACGACTTAAAGCGGTCTTCCATTCAGCAGGGACTAGCTTCTTGAATAGATGAGTTAAAGATATGGGTTAAATGTCTAAAAATTATATCAGCCACTGCAACTCGAGCAAACGGTGAAAGGCTATCAGCCCCAGTAGAAAAAGTGGTCTTGAATGAGGCTAAATGACTCCGGATATCCAGATTTGTGATTGGCTCAAAGTTAATTTCTTCTTGTGGAAAATGAATTTCGTTACAAGAAGTTTGACTTATTTGGGATGTATTATAACTATACTTATTTGCAATAGCTTTAAAAGCAGACCAAAACAACTTTGAGTTTACATGTGAAGCCAAGAGGGTATTCCGGAAATAATCTCATTAAGCATTTCATACCAATTTAGTAGTGATTTCCATGCTGCATCTTTGGTCCTTAAGAGGGTGGATATTTGGGCATCAAACCAAGGTGAATCGTTTCCTTTAATTTAGAATTTTACTAATGCGGCATATTTATCAATTAACCGCAGGAATTGTTTTCTGAAATATGTCCAGGCTTTGTCCAGGAATGGAATTTTGCACACAGATTCCCAATCAGTATGGAATTCATCGTGTGTGAGTGCCTGGATGTTAACATTTTTCATAGAGCATTTGAAGATCAAGTTTGGGTGAACTTTAGGCCTTTGTGATAGTCGAATACTAAGGGTTATTGAGTGATCGTTGAGATGATTCTCTAGGACATCAACAGTAGAAAATTTGTCTGGTGCATTAGGCAAAATAACGGCCCACAGGGAAGAGTGGTTGCTATGTTTTAGGCTAGGCCTGGTGGGTGAGTTTATCAATTTAAAAAGGCTGAAATAATTTCGAATGGACAGCTTCATTTTGTGGGTCAATCCAGTTCCAATTTAGGTCACCCATGAGGATTAATTAACTCACTCTTGGAGAGAGCAGAAATTAACTCCTTAAGAAGCTTTTCTGCATCTCTAGAAGTGCCCATCTATGGGAGGTGTGTAGCAACACATTACATTTATTTTTTTTTGTTTTAAGGCAGAGTAATATTTATCACAACCGACTCAGGGCAACTCTTTTGTAGAATGTATTGGATTAAAGAGGAGTTAATTTTATATCTGATATAAATGGCTATGCCTCCACCTTTTTATCCTCTATCTACCCAAAAGTCGTTATGATTTTCAATTAAAAATGTAACACTATTCGTAATAGCAGTCAGCAGTGTTTCATTTCGGCAGAAGACAACATGGCGACGGTTATCTAATTCCAGTTTGAACTGATCGATTTTTGACAAAATACGTCGAAGGTTCAAATGTGTAAACCCAAATCTCTTCCCATTAGCAAAGTCAGCAGCATATGAGAGGAGAGGATATTTATATTGTTGGCCAAAATAGGACCAGGATTTGGCTCAATTTCTCTGAACAATAGCAGCATCACGGTTAGTAGTTTGCAGATATATTTTGTTGAACATGGAGGAGGGCAATGGCATTTAGTTGATGAAGGACTACGGGTAAGAGGGACTCTTTAGGAGAGGAATTATGTTTGGACAGCCACCTTTGATAACCTTTTTTTCTGTTGACATCACGTACTTTTTAAAATTAAATTTATAATTAAAACAATAATGATGATTGCTTCGAAAAGCTGCTCTCTCGGGACAGGCGCGTCGATGGCTCTCTCCCGAGAGAGCAGCTTTTCGAAGCAATCATCATGCATCGAGCCGTGAAAACCTACATCATTACAATTAAAATAATAATTGCACTTCTATAGTGTTTTTCACCCGGGAGTCACAAAGCGCTGCACAGAGCTGTGGAGAGAGCAGCATGTCATTTACAACGACAATAACAGAGTAGATCAATTAAATGTAAAATAATGGCAAATATTTCATGTTTTTTGTGTAATTATTTCCAATGATCAACATGGCGAAACAATGCTATGCCTGCAATTATGTGTCTTGCAGTGTTCGTTCGACCTGTTTACAGAATTAGAGAAACGGAATATTATTACTCCTGGAAATTTGTTGAAGCTGACAGAAGCCCTGGAGTCCATAGGACGCAATGACCTTCTAGGAAGAATCCGCATTTACACAAGTAACTCTATGCACAGCTGCCATTGCATGGGGAAAATAACATAACCTTGTGTTCCGCTTGGGGCACTCCCAAAAGTAAATATAGTAGGTAGCATTTTTATTTATTGTGTCTGCCCCTGTCTTTGTACCAATCTTTCTTGGTGCTGACTGAAGCTATATGTTTGTGTACAGTACATTCAAGGTATGAAATCACCATAACCACCATTTTGCTTTTGAGTTTAGACTGCGTGCTCAGAAGTGGATAAGATTCTTCGGAACTAAACATTATTTAATTGAAGGGTGGGTGTCTTGGAAAATACTTGATAACCTCAAAATAGATGCTCCGTGTAGGCTTCCCTGGGCACTTTTAAACCCACTTTTAGTGGATGCACAATAAACAATGCCTTTCATGAGATATATACAGAAATATGTACATAGTGTAACTGGTATTGGCCTATTTTTCCAATATGGATTCAAACGACCTTCAGTTTATTCCATTTTAAATACATGTAGCAACAGTTAACCAGCCAAACTAATATTTAGGAAGCCATAATCGGTAATGTTTGTAATGTTTGTGTGAATCATAGCCCCACTGTTATGCTGATCTCTGGCAAATCACACAAGGCTCAAGCATTTGGGTTAAGGCTCACAGGTGAATGCCTACCCATAAACATACCCAGATATAATTTTTGGAACAAATTGTGTTTATTTAATATGCTATAAATTTGCATGCAATAAATATAAGTGTGGCATGTCACAAAGTAATATAAAGCCTGAGCATTTGTTAAATCTTATGACTGAAAAAAATTATACTTCCTCGCCAGGATATTTATTCACTCCATTTTTAGAGTTGATTTGCATTGTTTATTTTATATAGTTGCATTTTCCAGTAAAATTTATCTTTTCCTGAGAACTCATGAGATGAGGATCGTCTCATACGCAGGTGAACTGATACACATTGTTTAACTGCAACAAAAACCACTGTTCACTAGTAAGTGACGTTACCATGGTACTTTTATTTGTCCAGGTGCATCTTGCTTAACCACACACAGTTACTAGCAGTGCATTAAACATTATTTACCTACAGAAAATCATTGAAACCAGTTTAATGAATATAGAGATGACAACACAAGATTACATTTAATTTGATTTTTGTATTTACAATGCTGTTATTTTTTAAAACATGACTAACATGAGAGATGAGGTTGAAAAAGATACATTTTTGCTATTAGCAATCTCAAGTAGGTATTATCAATATGAATTTTAAAATGTAATATATCAATGTCTCATCTCATTGTTAGAAACCGTTTAGTCCTGTACAGGGTTGTGGTGAGCCGGAGCCTATCCCGGCAGACACAGGGTGCAAGGCAGGGATATACCCACGATGGGACGCAGCCCATCACCGGGCACTGAGGGCAATTTGGTCTGCAGGCCAATTTAACCTATGCAGCAGCATGTTTTTTTGACTGTGCGAGGAAACTAGAGTGCCCGGCGAAAACCCACGTGGACACGGGGAGAGCATGCAAACTCCACACAGAAAGGCACCCGAGCCGAGATTCGAACCCTGGACCTTCTTGCTGTGAGGCAATAGCGCTACCCACTGGACCACTGTGCCGCCCTATATGAATGTAGTTGCATTTAAATATGATTTTGCTTTGGCCCTTTGCATATGCGATAGGCTGAAACAACAGTGCAGTGGTTCAGTGGATTTTATTATTAACACCGACCAAAAGTCATTACCTAACCATAGCTAACATCAGTTGTGAGTGGTATATGAACTTATCCTAGCTTCCCCCCCCGTCACCAGTCTGCATTGATCAGTGTGGTACAGTAAAATAGCCCATATTGCTGGGAAAGTTTGGGGAGCCCTTCATCCAGCAGTGGATTGACAAAGGGCTGCTATAGCCTTGATTAAAATGTTATAATCAGTACGATATCGTTAAAGTAATTTTAACGTGAATGCTTTTTTAATTAATGAAACAACTATCTACATGATAATCTAGTTATCGATTTGTAGTTATATGTCAATTTACTGTGATAATAATTCGTGTGTGCAGAAACACAGGAGGATAACTCACAGCAACGAGAACCTATGGTGAGTATATCTAACTTCATGCATGCTGGATCATACAGCTTTCCTGTACCAGTGTTGCTTTGTGGTTCCAAGATGAGTTAGCTAAAAACACTCCTTTGTTTTATTCGAGTCTTTGGTGATATGCATGATTCATTTAGAAGTTGCCGCATTATAGCAGTGGCTTTGGCAGTGCTTTTTCCAACAGGCAGGCAAATGTAGTTTCCCCGCAGAACTGGTCTTATGGGTGCCCAGCACTTACACATGCTTATCATACATCTGCCTGCATTACTTGAGGCTGGAAAACCTGGGGCACATTTGTCTCTAATAAGGGGAGCCTTCCTGGGATTGCGATAACCGCTACCACCGTTGGTTTTTACTGCGCATGTATGCCTGTGCATCATAGTTTGCTTCTGTATTTAGAGTAGTGGAGGTTAATTGTTGACATTCCATAAAAGAGGAATGCTGACATTGAATTTTGAATATTTCCTACCAATGTTGCCAATATAAGCAAAGACTCATTAAGTGAACTCTCGTGCAAAGGTTTACCCTTCCCTTAAATGCTCTGCTGAACTAATAAAATAGATGGGAATGTGAACCTTCCATTGACCATTTCAATATACATAGACTCCGGACTGCCTTAGCAACTTCAATTGTCTGGTCGTCAGGCATCAATTGGATTGGTTCAGCCTTGGACAGTTGGTGCAGGCTTCCAACAAGCAAAACTTCTGCCTTGTCTCCATTTAGTTTTAGAAAATTTGAATTGAGCCAGGCCTTCCAGTTGACAGTGAGGATGACATGCAAAGACCAGATGCATTGATGTATGACTTTGCATAGATATAGATTTGGATGTCATCGGCATAGCAATAGTAGCTGCAATTGAGGCTGCGCAGGATATGGCCAAGAGGTTGTAGGTAGATTTTTGTCCTCCAATGCTGACAAACTGCTTCTGGTCGGATAGGTAGGAGCTCAGCCAATGCAGGGCACAGCCAGAGACCCCTATACCCTCAAGTCGCTCAAGTAAGATCAGATGATCAACGGTATCAAAGGCAGTGCTCAGGTCCAGGTGGACAAGAATACTTGGCAAGCCTTTGTCAGCAGCGATGAGTATAGGTCATCAACTACTTTTACCAGAGCAGTTTCAGTACTATGGCCGAATCGGAACCCAGATTTGAAGGGATCGAGGAGGTCATTATTAAGAAGGTGTTTCTGGAGTTGTGCGGATACGGCATGTTCAAGGACCTTAGGAATGGTAGATTCGAGATGGGGCGATGATTATTAGCCATATTGCAATCGAGGCCAGGTTTTTAACGTGGGGGTAACTGAGGCACATTTGAATAGTATGGGAACGATACCAGAGTGAAGTGAATTATTAAAGAGATCAGTGACGAACATGGCAAGGGATATGAAATATGCCCTGATGATTTTAGATAAGGGATCCACGGAGCAGTGCGTGGGCCGAGATCTGGTAACGAAAGAAGAGTCCTCGGATTCCATTAATTTGAAAAATTGCAGGACTTTTGAGGTTAAGGAAGGTGGAGAAATATTTATTGAGGTTTTGGTTGGTGATTAAGGCTGAGTAGAGATACGCTGGGCTTTAGTTTTTTTCTGAAATAATGTGAGTCAACTTATCCGCCTGCTCTTTATCAGTAAAAGGAGGTGAGGGGTGAGTGACTGGTTGGAGAAAGGAGCTGGTTAATGGTTGAGAAAAGAGTCATGGGCTTATCGCAGGTATCAGCCAGAATTCTGGAAAGATGGCTGGTACGGGCACAGTCAAGTGCCTTCCAGTAGCGGAGGAGCTGTTCTTTAACCATTTGAGCATGAACGGTGAGTCCAAATTTTCTTCAAGTGCTTTCGACCCTGCGTGCATTCGCCTTGAGATCACGGAGTTCAGCAGTATACCAAGGGGATAGTTTTCTGCCTGAGACATAGTGTGATTTTAATGGGGCCAAACCATTCGTTTTTTTTGATAGCACGTTGTTGTAAGTTTCTGCAGTCACATCAGAGGCAGATTGAGCTGAGGCGGAGAGTGAAGTACTATTGATTGCTGCAGTGAATAGGTCTTGGAGGCAGTACTTGAAGATCATACCACACAGCAGATCAGACAGACCTGGATCCGTGTGAACAGCAGTGAGCTGAGCACACAGCCCTGGGGGTGCCAGTGCTCAATATGGTGGAACTGGAGGTATTGTTGCTGATCCAGACCGTCTGAGGTCTCTTGGTCAGAATGTCCATCCTTGCAATCTTAGCACTTGAGTACTTCTTTTGTGTATAGTGACCATGAGATGTAGTGATGAGATAAAGTTTGTGAATCCATTAGAATTTTGTAAATAAGAGAAAAAGATTTCCATTAAAATTTTCTGTATTTCTCCATAAAATTGACCTCAAATCTGAGCAGAGCTTCATCGAAGGCCTAATAATAGATCAGGAGAAGCTGAATCAAAATAGGACAAAAACATCTACTTTTTA
The DNA here is from genome assembly GCA_036362905.1 of Mordacia mordax. Lineage (NCBI taxonomy): Eukaryota > Metazoa > Chordata > Hyperoartia > Petromyzontiformes > Petromyzontidae > Mordacia > Mordacia mordax. The sequence continues at coordinate 22,141,008 of JAZEWT010000001.1, forward strand.
ATTTTAAATGATCTGATATGTAATTTATTTGTCACCGGTATGTAAACGTTTACATTCAGTAACTGGTGACACCCCCTTGACAGTAATTATTTCAAACATTTCCTGTAACTGTTGATCAGTCCTGCACATGGGCTTGAAGAAAGGTTTGCCCATTGCTTCTTATAGGCTTTCGTGCGTGAACTGCTCGCTTCAGGTCTGCCACAACATTTCAATTGTGTTAAGATTTGGACTTTGGCTGGCTTTAGAAAATGCTAATTCTCTACTGCTTTAGCCGTTCTGTTGCGAATTTACTTATGTATTTAAGATCGTTGTCTTGCTGCATGGTACACTTTCTGTAAAGCTGTAGCTCATTGACGAACGCCTTGAAATGCCCCTATAGAATTTGCGAGTACAATCTAGAATTCATGGTTTTGTCAATGATGGCAAGCCGTTTGGGTCCTGAGGCAGAAAAGCAGTCCCAAAACATGATATTCCCACCACCATGCTTCATGGTTGGGATGAGGTTCTTATGTTCGAATGCAGTGTTTGGTTTTCGCCAATCATAACATTTATCATTTAAGCCAAAAAGTTCCACTTTCAATTCATCAGCTTTTATTTCAATTTTCACTGATTGGAGTTGTGTTTTGTATTTATCCAGCAACTGCACAACAATCAGCAAGTGATTGAACACCATTACCAGGAAACGCTTCCATGTAAGTTCAAATTATTATTACTCATGAAGAGATGCTTTTTAAATCTAATATGCAAGTAACAGCTCCATTTACTTGTATCAGTGTTGACCAAACTTTAATTAACCCAAGCAAGACTTACCCACACTTACCAAACCCACCCATCCACCACCCCCCCCCCGCCCTCTCCATGATTATTGTTATTGTTAATCAGCATTCTGATGGAAACTAATTTTGAGATGAATGTTTTTGAATCCTTGGCGTGAATTGTAAAAAGTAGAAATATAAAAAATTGCCATTGGGACTATAAATGTAATTTAAGATATGAAAGCATGAAAAGAAATGCAAATGTTAAACTTTAAAACTTTAACTGGGTACATGCATTACAGTGGTACACTGCATGTACCCAGTTACTTGATACTTTGTGAAAGATTTCTGTTTGGTATTTTAAGACCTTAAAACTTGTATTAGTTTCAGAAATTGTAAAATCTCGTACTTTTTTTACATCTTTGTACTGGCAAATAAATACCCATTCATGTGTATTTGTTTTGTTCTCACAGCTGCCATTTGCCACGGACAAGAGAGCATGAGTATGGAATGTTAGGTTTATCATGTATTGTTGTATATACATCATAAACATTGTAGACAATCCAAAACTAAATTATGAATAGACACACGTGATAAAAATAAATATTTCATGTATGAGTCAATGCGTGTAAAGATGGGTGTAAAGATATAATTGCTGAATCGATCATTACATCATTACAGTATATGTTCAACGTGTTGCACTTGCAAAGTTGTCCCATTGCATTCAAAATAGGACCTAATGCATTTCCTTGTCCTTGTGGTTTAAAGCTGTTCAGTGTAGTAATGTGCAGGAGGGGTCATCGCAGATATCAGGGATCTCTAAGGATGCTGTTTGTGAAGAGCCACAAGACTCTATTCTTTGTCCTATTGAGATGGTGAAACAAACAATCCAACCGTATGAGGCGAACGCTTCATCTAAGGTGCGTATAGCCACGGATTTACTATAATTTTAACCACATTTCATATACTTTTGCAACATTTTGAAATGTGAAAGATTAAATATCTTCTCTTAACATTAAGTCTTGGCAAAAGAACACCTCTTGGGTCAATTTAAGTGAATGCAGTAAATTATATATTCTAACGTGCAGAGGGAGGAGGGGCTTTTCAGCAGGAGGGTAAAGCTTGATAAATGGTGTCATTGAATTTACGGAGTCAAATATTCTGTACAGTGTACAGGAGATGACAGTCATGCATATTATGGTGCAGAGACAGATATGATATCCTAATGATACAATATATTTACGAGTGAAGTACATGGCTAAATTGCCTTAGAGATATTCTCATTTATTATTTGTGATGCAAGGCTTTTCGTTTCTTGTGAATATTTATTAATTCATGGATGAAGACATTAAAAATTATAAAGCGCAAACAATAAATAAGAATAAAACTCAGCCAATCGTGGAAGCCAGCTTTAAAATTAACAGTAAGCGTCCCTAAAATTAACTATAGATAACATGATGATTGCTTCGAAAAGCTGCTCTCTCGGGACAGCCGCATCATTCGCTTCCTCGCCTGTCCTCGCGACGTTTCGCCTCACACGTTAGAGGCATCCTCAGGCATCATTACAGATAACAGTATAAATAAGACTTTATGACAGAACCTCTAAACAAGACCAAAACATCCAGCTCTAATAACTTGGCAGACATTCATGATGAATGAATGGCATTTAAAATTAATATTGAGATTATGTAAATTTGGACACTTACTGTATAAAAGAGTCACACTTTTGCTCTCTTTTCAACATTCCAGTTTGCTGGAGAATGAAATAATTTTTCATTTAAATGACTGTGTTGGGTCATGGAGGTTATATCTGAAAATTGGCACAGCCTAACCCAAAATTAACTAATTATTGATCCCTTGGTCATGCTAAGACTCGTCGCTCATTCACTACGTTTTATTTCGTTCATGTTTACAAGCACATATACACACCTCAATACATACATTCACCAAACCTGTCCGAAAATGTCTAGCATTCCATTCCCAGCTTTTCTTGTGCCCTATTGGGTTGGTAATGGACTCTGTTTAATATATACAAAATTTTTTTTTCAAGTGTTCTTCAATTTTCAATGAATATACACATTTAGATAATTGGTATCATGCTATTAATTTAATGTTTTTTATATATATATCTAATAAAATATTAGTATTTTCTGTTAATTGATTGTCATGATAACATCTTATTGTTGGTAGGGGTGCAAATAGTTGATAAAGCTTATAAAGGGTACATCGATAGTTGACAGGTCTGTAGATGGCACACATCAAGCAAAACGTCAGATGTCACTACAGAACTGTGTACATTTTTGTTTTATTGTTCAGTCAGTGTTTATTTAAGCTGGAAGGAACGTTTGACCTATGTTACTCTTTTTAGCAGTTGTTCGGTGAGGAGGAGTAAGCAAGTTTTATATACAACATAGTAAGATGCACCAACAGTAGACAACAACTTGATGGACATATCCATAATAATATTAAACAATTGGACATACGTAATTGTGAAATTACATTAGATAGCATTCAAATTCTTTAATCTGTTATACATTGCATTGTATAGCGATGTTAACAGTGTGGCTAATGTCAGTCAGAATTTTAAACCAAACATTACAACACGAGACAGAAGTTGAAAATAAGTTCCAAATCTCAAAAACTCTAATCATGAGAATCATCAGGAAAAGTACAGAAAATCGAGTGTCCAAACAACTATTAAACCAATACCTATATTAAACAGGCATCATATAGCACGTTCATAACATTGCACTTTGGAACATTAATGTGATTGAGGCAGCCATGAAAAGTTACTTTACATGATTTAGATTTGTGAATCTAATGTAGGTTTTCACGACTCGATGAATGATTGCTTCGAAAAGCTGCTGTCTCGGAACAGCCGCGTCAATCGCTTCTTCTCTCCACCTCGCGACGTTTCGCCTGAGGATGCCTCTAACATGTGAGGCGAAACGTCGCGAGGAGAGGAGAGAGAGCCATCGACGCGGCTGTCCCGAGAGAGCAGCTTTTCGAAGCAGTCATCATTTGTGAATCTGTCTTTATTTAGGTTACAGTTGCAATTGCGGCTGCATTTGTCCTTAATCAATTGATAACATGAATATATAGAGGGAAGATCTACTATGTCTACGCAGGATAACTAGTTATTTCAGAAAGCATGTGCAGCTATGGAAAGGCTTTGTTACCTAGCTGAGTTCTGGACCTTTGAAAAAGCTAGCGAACAGTTTGAAAAATTGCTTAGATTTGTTGGGTGAGCCAGTGGTGATATTGTTTTATGCTAGGTACACTCTGGATTTATTGGACAGGATGTTAAAAATGAGCAAATACCAGTGCAAGTTTATCCTATCGGCCAGAGAGGAGAGACCAAATTGAAGTAGATCACAGTGATGGGTCCTATATGGCACATCCAGTGCAAAGCGAAGAGCAGTGGTAAAGAGGATTTATAACATTTAATACTTTGTTCGCTACTGATCTCTAAGAAATATCACAATAGCCGAAAAGTAGAAGGATAATAGTTTGTATGATTTAGAAGCGTTTACAGTGGTATATGGACAAGTAATCAATGTTTGTTTTGTGTAAGAAATTTTAGGTAATTTTCATGTAGTCAATATGGGGTTGAAGTGCAAGTTTAAGTCAATGAGTAGACTCAGATATTTATAAGATATTGCTAAATTATGCCGTTTTTATTACCTACAATGGGCGAGGGGAGTGTAACAGGAATTTTAATAGGTAAAAAGCATTATCTGCGTTTTTAAAGTTCAGTTTTAAGTAGACTTATTGATCTTGCATTAAATCTAAGTCGTGCTGGAGATTCAATTTGACTTCAATGAGGTATTTATCTGCTACTAGAGAAACAGAATCAGCCTCAAAGAGATTGAAACTGAATGATTTAAATTCGTGCCAAAATCGTTAATGTAGAAGTCGAACAGGATTGGGTAAGTACTGAAGCTTGTGGAACATCTTTCGTAATGTTAATTTTTGGTGATGAGATGTTCTTACTCTAATCTGATAGGAGTAAAATCTATAACTAGTAAACCAGTTTAATATATTGTCTTAGAATTTAAGTTTGGTTTGTCTTGAAATAAAGATATGAGAAACAACATTAAAATCTTTAGAGAAATATTAGATGTCCATTGTTGCCATAGTGGTAGAGTAGTTTACCTGAAAGCCAGAATGTTTAACATTCAAAATATGATGTTTTTTGAGATAGCAATTTACTTTGGATTGAAGTATTTTTTTCCAAATAGTCTTGCAATTGGAGATGGGTCTACAATTATCGAGTCTGCTTTAGAACACGGGTGTGTGTGTGTCTGTAAATAGATTTCCCCTCAGGTGGAAATAAGCCTTGAGTAATTGAGAGATTGAGATAATGCATAAGGGACTTAAAGATGATGCCAGCCACAACCACGTATGGGAATGCAGACAACTTCACTGTGGAGAAAAGGATTTAATATATGTACATTTAGCTCAGAGATAGTGCTAAGGATATTCTGTAAGAAGACTCACTAACAATTCTAGGGTTATAATATGATTTGGAGGGAGAGAATGTCAGAGCATTTGGAGAAGAAATGTTATGCATATATTGCGTAAAATAAATACTCTGCCAGAGAGAAGTGGCAATGTGATCCCTTAATTGTTTAGTGGCTAACTTTTCGTCGGGCGGCGCGGTGGCGCAGTGGTTAGCGCTGACGCCTCACAGCAAGAAGGTCCCGGGTTCGAGTCTCTCGGCTCCGGTGCCTTTCTGTGTGGAGTTTGCATGCTCTCCCCGTGTCCGCGTGGGTTTTCGCCGGGTACTTCGGTTTCCTCCCACAGTCCAAAAGCATGCTCCTGGATAGGTTGATTGGCTCGCAGACTAAAATTGTCCCGCAATGCCCGGCAATGGACCGGCGTCCCGTCGTCGGGTGTATTCCTGCCTTACGCCCTGTGTTTCCGGGATAGGCTCCGGCTTCACCGTGACCCTATATAGGATTAAGCGGTTTCAGATAATGAGATGAGATGAGACTTTTCGTCATCCATCATCTGTTTAGCTGGTAGTGCATTTTGATTTCGTTTGTTGTGAATTGATTTAAACGCTTGCCAATAAAGTCTTGGGTTTTTTTTGAATGTAGCATCATTTGCTGATAGTATTATAAGAGAATATAGCATTCTTGGTCAGCACTTTGTGACCCTCGGGTGAAAAGCGCTATAGAAATGCAATTATTATTTTTAGCAGAGGGGAGAAAGGAAGGTCATGAGCATGGAGTTAAACAGAAGTGAGCTGACAGCACAGCTTCCGGGTTAATTGTAAAAGAGTCTGTCTTTTCAAAGGGTCAGCTTCCATCCTACAGAGTTCAACATAATCCGAGAGGAATTTGTCTCATTATTAACAATGAAGAGTTTTTAGCAGAGACAAATCTATCAAAACGCGAAGGAACACATATTGACGCAGGTGAGTGTGCATTCATTCTCTTACGGTTACACATTCGCTTTACCATATCATGATCCATTGTAATTTAATAGTAACTTAAACAAATGTAGAACATTCTGTACAAGTTGTAAAAACTCGTAAATGTAACAAGCAATATAATAATAATTGCATTTATAGAGCGCCAATGCATTGTTGAAAATATAACAAAACAAAAAACAAATAATGTAGACGTGTTATTAGACATTTGTTCGATAAATACTTTGCCACCATCACCCAAATCAGTAAATTTTTCAGCTTTCAAATACAAATGGATACTGGTCAATCTTATTTATCGAACTCGAGTCAACGTCACTCATTGATTCAGAAATACATCTCATGTCCAACGTTTTCTTTGACAACATGGCATATGGCTTCTGCGTTACTTGGGTGAAAAGTGCTCCAGACGTGCAATTATTATTAATGCCTGTTAGGAATATAACAATGCATGCATTATATTAAGAGTTAAGTTCAAAATACTTTAATCATATTCGTATGATTTTGATAAAAAAATATTTGTACATAATATACACGTGTCATTTCTGAGATTTGAAAAGATGGTACAAATAATACAAAGACTGTAATGATGTAGGTTTTCATGGCTCGATGCGTGATGATGATTTCTTCGAAAAGCTGCTCTTTCAGGATAGCCATATCGATCGCTCCACCTCTCTTCACGATGCTTCACCTCCCATGTTGGAGGCATCGTCAGCCTTTTTAAATGGATCTCCACCCTTCTATTGTTTCTGGAAGAACGCAATGCTGTAGAAGGGATTTAACATATACTTAGTACCTACTCCTATAAATAGGAGCCATACACGTGACACACACACAGTGCTTGAGGATGCCTAAAACGTGGGAGGTGAAACGTCGCGAAGGAGAGAGGCGGAGCGATCGACGCGGCTATCCCAAAAGAGCAGCTCTTCAAAGCAATCCTCAATAATACAAAGAATCAAATTATGACTTCCGTAGTGGGTGAAGCATGTTAATCACAGTAAAACCTCGACTTAATAGACCTCTATTCAACGAACTTTAAAAGCAATGGATGCTGTCTGCTTCTGAGACAGCAGTCTTCGTTGGAAATAATCGGTTTTTTTGTGTTTTATCACTACTATTAGCTAAATGTATTACTCTGTTATATGGTGTTCATAAGATATGGTTATCCTTCTATATAAAACCATCATCCAAACAACTGGATATGGATTCTTGACACCCTTTATCCTCGATGAGTCTGTTAAACCGGGGATCTACTGTATAAGCAAGCACATTGTATTCAGGCTTACCCATATAAGCCAGTTGTGCCCCCCCCCCCCCATGGTGTGGTATTGGAGCAAAATTTTACAGCCAGGTGCCCTTCCTGATGTCAACCTCCTTCAGACGGAAGGTCTTCGTGATTTATCTAGAGCCCCTACCCCCAGACATGTTTACCAAGAGAGACCCTAGCCAGGAGCGATAGACTCCAGTGCACACAAACCCTCCGTCACGATGTTTCGAACCATAGGAGGATGCATACACGTTACAGGTCACATATTGACTACAGGTCACATTTACTTTCACGTCTATTCATTGAAGTTGAGTATTCTTAGGGTGTCACGTGTATCATTTTATTTCAGCAGGGCAATAACGATTTTGCTTTACTACATGTATTTTTTACTTTTAGTGTAGTTTCATTCCAACCCCAGGGTTACAGTGTCCAACAGGTATTAACATGGAGCACTGAAAACATACACGTTATCGTTGTATTTAACTCCGTATTTTTTGTTTTAACAGCGGAACTTGAAAAGGTGTTCGAACACTTAGGGTTTCAAATAAAGAAATTTGACAACCAGTCTGCGGATCAGATAAAGGGCATCCTGTACAATTACAGCGAAATGAATCATGAAAATTATGACGTTTTTGTTTGCTGCATCCTTACACATGGAAAGGTCAACCAAATTTTTGGAATTGATGGAGAGTTCCTCCTGATTGATCAGGTCACATTATACTTCACTGGCTCAAAGTGCCCAACTTTGCTGGATAAACCCAAACTGTTTTTTATCCAAGCTTGCCAGGGCGAGGAAAAACAGATGGAATGTCATGTTAAGACAAGGGCTGAGATTGATGCAGATGGACCTGGGAATCACATTCCCTGTTCTATACCAGATGGGGCTGACCTTTTGATTGGGATGGCCACTGTGTCTGGATATCTGTCATTTCGTCACCGAAAAGAAGGCTCGTGGTACATCCAGACCCTCTGCAATCTGCTGATGGAAAGGTGTGACGGGTTAGTACAATTTTTTTATGACACATTTGCAATATAAATTACTCGACACCGACACCACAATGTGACATACGTATATGACATTTATGGGACACGTCGAGATGCTGAGCTATCGTGATTCATTTGCAGGGGTGTAATTGGGTAGGATACAGACTGCACTATGAAAATTAGGCCTAAACTTGTTTTATCACGAGGCAATTTGATACATAGCATCCATCGTCAACATGAAATCGGCACCCCTTGGTGGCCATACAGTTTTGATTTGTACCTTATGATGCTGCCTTGTCTTGTCTCAAATGTACTATATTTGTTTTAACTTTGTGCCGTTTGTTCAGTTTTGGCTTTTGCAATGTATTTTTTTTCAATTACGTATTTGTCTTTGTGTTTGTGCACTCTCGTGGTCTTCTTTCTGTCATTTCTGTACTGTCTTAATATACTGCACAATTGTCCGGCTTGAAATTGTCCCTGTTTGTGTCTTGTTTCAGTTACATTACCTGTAAAATTGCATTACCTGCATAATTGGAATGTATCAAATGTGAGGCTTGCATTCTGATTATCACATTATTGTTCCTTCCTCACAATCATGAATCTCAAATGAACCAACACATTTTCAAAATGGTCAATGTAACCTTGATGCCAATTATAGAGCCAAGGAATTAACACTTATTTTTTATCTTATATATTTCAAGGTTTTAAATTATACGAGAACCTTGCTGATGGCTTTTTTGCTGTTTGTGAATTCCTTAGCTCACACATTTGCCAAACCGGTTTTAAAGACTGCAATCCTGTCACAGGTCCGATACCTCCTGTCCTAAGTTGGGATCATATATCGCAATTATCGCCTCCTCCTACTTTAGACTAATGCACCAGGTTACGTATGTAAATAACACGATCCGGGTCTCTTGCATTTTCGCCTGGTTAAGCAACACAAGCTTGAAAGTTGGGTTTCAGACAGTTGTATAAGACAAATGTGATGTTGGTAATGCAAGCTGTAACAAATGTGTTTTTTGTTGTCTACAGGAACCATGATATTCTGACCATTTTAACCGAAGTGAACAGAGTAGTAGCTGAAAAAACAACTTTGCGGCAATGTTCATACACAGGCATGAAAAGAGCAACCAAGCAGATGCCGCAGCCCATACACACGCTGCGTAAGCAGCTTTTCCTAAAGTCACCTCACTCCAGTCACGACTCCGTCTGAATGAGAGGCTATTCACTGGATGTTTTGACTAAGAGTAATGTTATCACCACGTTGTATATTTCCCATTTCTGAAATTATCTACATACCTCACATGCTCATACTCGTATCATTGAAAATACTCCGTTCTGACAATGATTCACGTTTAGAGTAAATTCTCCAAATACAGTTTTGGTAAATACATGTTCGCACCTTCTAAAGCAGGCATTACAAGACACAGGCTGTGCGGTACCGAGCTGCCTTAGCCTCTTTAGTTATGACTTTGCCACTCACCAAATGCTCATGTTTTCTTGGCTTATGCTGTTGGAGATATTGAAGTGAACCTGTTTTAAGATCTTAACACGTGTATAATTGCCAGCAATGGTAAAAACCTGTTCTACTTATTACATATGTACACTGGCAAAAAGTACCCATAGATTAAACAGCTCCACCTGAGCTACTAAGCATTAATATTGCATTGTCCTGAGCTGACTGCCTTTTGGCATCATCTGGCTAACACTGACACTAAGGCTCAAAAGAAAGCCATGTCTGGTGTAGGCCAATCAGTGTGAAGGACAATGCATATGTTATCAAAGCTTCCTGTTTGCATATTTTTCCACAAGTATGTGTGGCCTTTGCAAACTAGATACATTGTGAAATGTGTCTATTTTGGTGTTTTAAGATCTTAACACCTGTATAATTGCCATAAATGGTAAAGAAAAACCTGTTCTACTTATTACATATGTACACTGGCAAAAAGTACCCGTAGCTTAAACATCTCCACCTCAGCTACTAAGCATTGATATTGCATTTTCCTGAGCCGACTGCCTTTTGGCATCATCTGGCTAACACTGACACTCAAGCTCAAAAGAAAGCCATGTCTGGTGTAGGCCAATCAGTTTGAAGGACAATGCATATGTTTTCAAAGCTTCCTGTTTGCATATTTTGCCACACATTTGTGTGGCTTTTGCAAACTAGACACATTGTGAAATGTGTCTATTATGGTGTTTTAAGATCTTTACACCTGCATAATTGCCAGCAATGGTAAAAACCTGTTCTACTTATTACATTTGAACCTGGTTTGTTGAGTTCAGAGGGCAATACACCACTTAACCACATCATGTTGCACACATTTTTAGTGCTGACTTTCTGTCATCAGCAATAGTTGTTAAGAAACACTTATAGGATAAAATGCCCGGTGCAAGCTTCTGCACAGGCACTCTGCTCAATCGTTATCATCCACCACCTCCAAGCACAACTCTTGCCACAGCATTTCCAGCAGCTTTCAAGGGAGCCAAAGATTGTCACAACCAGATCATTACCACACAAGTCGGCACACCCCAGAGGGGAGACCCCCCATACACCGTTGTTTTTGGATTGTTTTTAAGTGTTTTTGCTGTAGCCAGGTCCCCATCGAGAACGAGCATTTTTTTCCTAATGTTATACTTTAACATCCCCTAAAATACAGTAAACCTATACAAAAGACTTAGTTCTGTCTGTTGCTGTGATGTAATCACAGGAGACCGTGGGAAAACTCTTGCCACTCCAGTGCAACATGTCAGTATGGCATTTGGCTATTAACGTTGCATTTTGTGTTGACAAACATTGCATTATGTCCATCTCTACAGTGAATTGTATTACAGACCAATATTTTGGGAAGATTAACATCTCCGATTTAACAATAGTACGAATAACTCCGCAGTTAATTGATGTGAAATTAGGCGTACTTGTTGGTCATGAAGGGTGGTGCGGTGGGATAGTGAGTAGTGCTGTCGCTTCACAGCAAGGTCCTAGGGTCAATCCCGGTTCGAGTGCCTTTGTGGAGTTTGCGTGTTCTCGTGTCCGCATGGGTTTTTTTCCGCCCACTATGGATTCCTCCCGTCGTTGAAAGACACGCTGCTGTCTAGGTTTATTGGCCTGCTAACTAAATTGCCCCCAGTCCGCTGCCATGTACTGGCGTCAGATCCTTGGTATAGCCCTGCCTT
>JAZEWT010000001.1:22152979-22177199 GCA_036362905.1 Mordacia mordax
TGACATGGTGATTCTGAAAAGTTCGACATGAATCCATTACAAAAGAAGCCATATATTTGTATGCAATGTGTCATGAAGTGGATTACCTATTACCTGTGCCAAACTATTACCGTGCTCCAAAATTTTGGATACATTTAAATGATTTTGTACCCTAAATAGTAAATATATTTTGATACAACAATTGACAAATCATTGCATTCATCCATTTACAAGTACTATGCATGTATTTAGACATATATTTCTAAATCAATCTAAAGCTAGTTGCAGATGAACAAAGAAAACATGTTTATCTAAAGAATCACAAGTGACTGATTTTAGTTTCTTTTATTCGTGACTGGAATTTCGTATTACAAAGGTATCTTTTAAAATGCGTTTACACCCATACGTGTAAAGTGATACCTTTAAAATTACACATCAAAAATGTATTTTGCTGTAAATTCACATCATGATTTGCAATAAAGTACTGCGTTCCTTTATGAATGTTATTTTTTTTCAGCTTGAATCAAATGCAGCAAGCAATGGCTCAAATGTCGTTTAAATAGAATACTTCTGTATGTTCCTTAAAGGTTTGTTGGAAATTGTAGATACGATTTTCCCATTTAAATCAAGTACAATTTTTTTTTCACTAAAAACACCTTTCTTCAGTCCAAATTTTTTTTTTACTTTTTTTGGGTCTAAAATGAAGCATAATTTCCTTCATATACAGCACGAAGCCACGGCAAAGGGATGCACTTTTTTAATTGAAAAACTGACGCACCAAGCGTTGCCCGGACCCTGTGACCTGGGAACAGAGGCGGTTCCCCTCGTGCAGTCGTTCTTATCTGCGGTTCCATGTACTCGCGGGAAGAGGACAGTCCTCAGAGTAGTTCTCAAAGTTTCTCAGTCTCAAAGGCTGAATTCAAAGTCATACACGCGCCACGGCACTTTTTTCCCCATAGTAAATCCCTATCGAATATTTTTATGTTCGGCCTCGGTACAGTCCAGTACAACCTTAACTTTCGCGGGTGCAATAGTGTTTTCCAGGTGAGGATGCTGCGTAGCCGCAGCATGGCAGAAGAAATAGTGCGAACAGCATAATTCCACATTTTGTAGATAACAAGGGGGTGAGTGGGTGGCCCGCTCAAGTGTGGAGGTATATATTCACGGGGGAGTGTCGATGGGTCGTGATAGATTAGGCGTGCAAGGGCTGATAATCCCTCTACTTTGGCACCTCTACAATCACCGCGGCGAGACGATCAACCTAGTTTGCGTTGGAGGCCCTAGGGGGACAGGTGTTCATGTCACCTGGTAGAACTCACCCCTTTGGAGTTCCTCCAGTCAGGAATGTACTGCGGTTGGCCACTTGGAATGTCTGAACGATCATTGCAAAAGAGAAGCTGCCAATTGCTCTTTTAGGTGAGGTTTAGGACTGTGACTCATGTAGCTGGAATAGATGCACGGGGTACACAGTCCAGACCTCTGCAGAGACCCTGACTGGTGGAGGTGTCCAGGCGAGTTGGGAGAAAGCGGCAGGCCCACTTTCACCGGCTACAACATTGAATAAGGAGGCTTAACGTAGCCTTCTCTCGGAGGTTCGGAGAGCCGTGCGGTACTGCGAGGAAGAATTGTGGTCGCCAGCTGCTGAGAATATGTAGTGTGCCTATTGATCACCAAAGAGTTCTGGCACCACTTAGTAATATTGCTGTAACTCCGGATGATGGCACTGCTATTGCAATGTTTGATATATTTTATTCAAGAACAGCTTGACGACATGTTTAAGCAGTCTCATCAGGCGCGCCAAGGTATAAGCGTACCTTAATTGTTTTTGACGTTTTCCAAAATAGCAGTGTAATTTGTTTTTTGATCATCAACAGTGGCTCATTTTCGGTAATCTCTATTTCATTGATATCGTAATACATTTCCTTTAAAATGTATCGGCACCTTAGGTCAGTGTTTCGTGGACGTAATCCCAGCTCTTGCTGTGTTTTGCCAACTATCTCCAAAGTCTTGTTTTCCAGCAAAATTTGATCTTGATTGGAAATGTCAGGTGGAAAATCAAGTTCAATGCCCGGATTTTATCTGTGGGTGCTATGTAAAATATCTTAAACGTTGCTGTTTGAGGATCCATTTTCATGACGTGAAAATAACCATTTGTCACCCTTAAGATTTGAATTTTATGGAAAAATTCCACTCTAATACGATGCATCACAATGCACATTTCATGTTTCATAATATTGAGACCACCTTTTTCAGCAAATCAACTGACCCTAGATCCCAAAACAATCTGCAGAATTCAATTGTACGCAAAATTATACTTTAAAAAGATGTCACAATACATATATATTTACATTTCAAGTGCAACGTTATTAGCAATACAGCTGATCACATTTTCGGTAAAATTCTACCCGATATTTGATGTAACGAAGTATATTATATGCTTCTAATACCTCCAGCCGAACTCACTGACCGTTCCAGGACCAGCTTGTGTCCAACAGGCGCTCATTAACTTCCTTTTTTAGGGTCCCAAATAACAGCCAAATTTGGTAGCTCTATCTGTTAAAGGTGTCGAAATGTATTGATGCACAAATAAACATTGACAAATATATATTAAGATAGTTGAGAATCTCGCTATCCACGTCTTTTACGTTTGTGGCTGCGCCTTAGCTCGTGCACTTGACAGGCGTTTTACAGGAATGCAACCCCTCGCGATCAGTGAGGGCCCCTGTATTTAGGAGCAACTAGTAATATGACTGTGACCCACTGTGTTATGCGCGATCCAACTTGCAAGTGAATAAAAGTAAATGATTGTTCATTGAACATTTACAGGCAAAAAGAGGCCATGTATCAAGAGCTTTCTATAGTTCAACAAACAGACACAAGAAAGTGGTGTTTATGGTTTACTGTGCGACGCAAAGGAACAAGTACATGAGAGAAGGATTTCAAAAAAATTGACATGACATCTGACCTGCATGAGATAGCACGACTGCTGCACACTGGCAACGCTTACACGGCAGCTGCGTTCATTCTTAATGTTGCGAATCAGGCATGAGTAGCACCATTCACTTACACAGACAACACAACAAACCCGAAGAGCCTATTGAAATAAGCAGCAAAATACAAAAATATAACACTTAATGGGCAATTAATTTTTCAAGCGATACATCTGAATAAATAAAAACCTCAGCTGTAAGCCGCAGAGAACATCTAAAAATGCATTTATGTGGGTGTGGATTCTGCAATGCATGCATCCACGTTGAGGCATCGTTTGAAATCAATTATGTTCGATATAAAAAGTACATTTATGACCAAATTTCCATGCATTGATTCAGACAGCCATGTCAATAAGTTAGACGTCAATGTAATATTGCCTCACCAATTTCACTACGTTCTACACACTCGCTTACGATGTAAGTTGATTACTTCTAAGAGGTCCATGCGATCTAATTAACTAACACCTACAGGCTTTTCCATGAGGTCGGTTGTCATTCTTGAGCTCAAGTCACTGCTGATGAATGTCCTTGTTATTTTCACGTTGGCAAATCTGTCACTAATATAACCATTTATTGGACAGTGATTATATAAAATTAAAAGCTGCTGAACTTAAACGATCCAAGCAATTAAAAGTGGCTTTGACCAAAGTGGCTTTTTCTGATTGACATATGATGCTTTTAGACAGCATGTAACACCATATGTACCATCTCATCCCCTCAGGTGGTAAATCCACGTTCGTATCTGGATGCGAGTGTTAGGTGAGCATCACTCAATGGGAGATTCCAAGAGATGTACTGATGTAGGTTTTTACTGCCCAATGTATGACAATAGCTTACCAAAGCTATTCTTTCATTACCAGCCATGATCAATCCACTGCTGGATATGGAAACGACTTACATCAATAGGAATATTTCAAGAGAAAATGCATGTCAACAAAAATATGAAATATGCATGTGATTTGAATGAAAAGTGAAAAAAATACTTCTCAGACGAAATTACGGTGGCCAAGTTTCCAAACACGTCTCATAACACGTGTGCACAACACTGCGGGTTACCATTCTACTAGCAAGTGAACATTGATCTGCCTCAAATTCGCTCACCCCATGTGAACAAATTATCTGTAGTACCAACAATCTGAATTATCCATGGAAAGAGCCTGTATAACATGCTACCCTCTGATTTTAGAAAAGTGGTTAAAATTATAATCTCTAAAACATGATTAATTAGTTTTATAAATGTATTAAGAACTGTTAGCGACATATGTATACATAAATGAGAAATGGCGAAAATGTGACTGAATTTTACCTTAAGGTGTCATCCCTGGTCGATTCACTACGTAGTTAGTGGGGAATCCACTAACAGCTATGGCCATGCAAGGCAATGGCATCTTTGGCATATAGGAGCCTTGACATTTTATTAAATTCAAATCAATTTGATAATGTGAGCATTTCCTCGAAATACTTCGTCAGGAAATGCTCCAATGTAAAAAAAAAAAGCTTTTGCAAGCAGACTGCGATGACCACACGTACATATTCTGCAGAATATGTTCATAATTTATTTGCTACGCACTAACCTAGAAAGTTACGCTACATCCAAAATTCACTGCCTCTTTACCAGGGTAGGGGTGCATCAGTGGGTCACACTGGTGAAACCTAGTGTTAAAACCCTCGCCTGGTACGCGCGCAGTACGCACTCGAGTTATGCTTGTGCGCTTGCCCATCTGTGTGCACATACACATGGCCATTACAAGATCAACAAAGAAAATAAACAAATATACTGTGAAGCTCCAGACAGGGGTCATCTGTTGACAGGAGTGCGGTAAAGCACATGCGTGGTAGACCTATGGCATTAGGCCCACCATGCTAACTTACTGTTTGCCAGTGTCGGGTCCTGTAGTCTACACTGTAAGTGTTATAACACGACACGTCTTCGTGCCTAGTCCTGCGCTAGAGGCCTGTGCAGTGTCACCGAAGGCTACAATGATGCATCCGTTCCAGCTATAGGCCACTTCAAATCCTGTCAATATTAAAACACCTCCTGAATGGGTTAGTGGCGTAGCTTTTGAGTCAAGAGCTGATATCACTGTTGCCATTTTAGTCATTGTGCTTATCCCATGTTTACTATTAAGAAGTGTTTGCTTCAAAAGTAATGGTTAAACATAGGTTATTACAAACAAATGAAATGTTACAACAGAATCTGCCCCCTTTCACGACCAAACAGCTACTAAGGGATACAAACTGCATAGTTACTTAGTGCACACATGTAGGTTTTATTTATTTACTTAAAATAGTTAACATTTCCGATTAAGCCGAGTGTTACAGTAGCATAAAGCTGCCCACTATTAGCGATGGACAAGGCCACTGAAACTCGCTAAACGACTTCCTGCCGCCCCTTCCGCAGCTACCTTCAGCGTCCTTGGTTGGAGGACAACTCTCACCTATAGTTCGGCATCGCGAGTCACCCTCACGCCCACCGCTAACACGTTCACAGACTCATGCGCACGTTCGGGGGAGGCGGTGTTCACTCATTACCAAGGTGTACATTGTTTACCCAGGATGCATCACTTCCCCATACCTAAGGCACACAACCCTGCACCTTCGCTAGGTGTTCTTGATGAGCTATTGCCCAGTTATAACTGAAACATTGGGTCAGTTGGAGTCAAACGTGCAATTCTGATTGACGGCTTTAAGCACACAAATACACTTTGCAAAAGGTGGGGAAAATTTTTACACAAATGTCGCATCGTTATGATGCACAGACCAGTTGAACATTATCTGTTGTTTTTATTAACATCCATGCTGAATTGCCACAACAAGACCCAGAGCAAGAGTGACATTAACTGTTTGTAACGAAAGCGCCTCGAGATTTTTTAACCACTTCGAGGCTATCGCTACTTCAATGATCACTGCGTTTCGTCCGTGAAAGTGTTAACGCGGCCAACGCTCTTATAATCCCAATGGACCCTTCATAGACGAAATGTGCATCCAGCTAGAACCTCTCCATGCTTCAGAAGCACTGGGATTAGAGGCGAAGAGAATTTCCCCATCTACTGAGAACTAAAGGCACAGTACTGCAACCCATCTACACGCCACGCCAACTGATACGATACAGCACGCTCCACAGGCGACGTGATAATGGCCGCGCACACGCAGGCACCACCGCTCCTCGTCCTGGCGCACAGAAACCTGGGGGGTGGGGGTGGGGGAGGGAGGGGCCCCTGGGGCCCCCCGGGGTAGGGGGTATGGCTGCAGGTGAGAAGGCACCATGGACGCGGGACCCAACGCCGCTCGAGGCTAGCGGCGCCGGCGCGCGTGCTGCACAGAGCTGTTCTCGATGCACAGCACCACGAATTGGCTGTTGCAGTTGTATGCCTGCTGCTCCAGCAGCCGGCCCTGCTGCAGCGGTGAGGCTTGGCCTGTGGGGTGGCCCGGCGCATTGCCCACACGCCACGACGAGCAGTGGCTCGTCATGAGCCGCTTGCCACGGCTGTCTGAGCCATGCCACAGCATCTTCTGTGGCCTGCGGCATGGAAAAAGAAAGCCCGCAATCGGTACCATGGACAGCATCTATCTCATCGTGTTTTCCAGGAAAACTCACTGAGTCTCAAGACTCTTCTGCAGGGGGCCAAATTTCTATGTATAATCCCAATTGAAAAATTATCAAGTATTTTTTCAGCAATGGAATGGTTCGGCCAGTACCAATAACACAATGTATGTTTTTTAAGCTATTGGAAGAAATAAAAAAAACATGCAAACCCCAAAAATAAAGGCATCTTGTTTCAGAAATATCTCACCAGCTCATTGTCCTCTCCACAGTTTAGCCATCACTGCAGTATAAGTGAGATGCAGCTCTGCTAGTCCGCACATTACTGCAGGTGGTGTCAAGCTCTCTCTACATACCATTCCACACTTCTCATCCCACTGAACGCATTAAACAGCACACGTCTAACAATCTGATCATCGTACCCAAAACCAGGAGTGCCCACGCTGAACAACGTTTCGCTGTAGCTGTACTGAACATGCGGAACTCTCTATCGCTGCAAATACGCTGCATCAAAGCATCATCCACCTTCAAGCAGCAGCTCAAGAGTCTCACTAGAAATCAACTGATACATCGGTTGGCCTGAAATTTGATTTTCTCACCATACTGGCATTGGCAGGTAAGGACGCTGAAATGGCTAATTTTTTTTAAGGGTGCGCCTGTCAATGTAGATATAACGCATTACAATTTATTCACATATTCATGTGTTATCAACAATAACGTTACATCTCATACTACAGATATGATAATTATGGCTTAGAAGAATATACTGTTAGTGGAAATGTGTAACCTTGGGATAAGATGTCAAGTATTCTGATCGAAGGATGAGCATTTCTTTTTATTGCATAGTAGGATGATGCCCTTTTGGCATCATCTGGCTGACACTGACAATCAGGCTCAAAAGAAAGCCATGTCTGGAGTAGGCCAATCAGTTTGAAGGACAATGCATATGTGATCAAAGCTTCCTGTTTGCATATTTTGCCACAAGTATGTGTGGCTTTTGCAAACGACGCATTGTGAAATGTGTCTATTTTGATGTTTTATGATCTTAACGCCTGCATAATTGCCAGAAATGGTGAAAACCTGTTCTACTTATTATATAATGTTCATATTTGTGAAGTTTTTGTAGTTGTTTCTAAATAATAAATATATACCTTGGTACTAAAATTGTGAATTTAAGTATAATTATTTGGTGTAACTATTTTTTCCCCTGACATTTATGGATATTGGATGGTATATTGGCCTGGCTGCTCTCTAAAATGTCAGTATTGGCCCAGAAACATCCATACCTGTCGACCTCTCGTTCACAACTGCCCATGCTCTCACTTGCCCAGACTTTCACCTGCTCAGGTTCTCACCTGCTCAGACTCTCTCCTACCCAGACTCTCATCTGCCCAGTCTCTCATTTGCCCAGGATAGCTTACATCACATCCAATTCACGAGGAAGTGTGTTTTGTTATTATTATTAGTGGGGTGGGTCTATTCACAACCAGTGGATTCTCATACTGTAGGTAACCGCTGACTCTGCATGAATACTTCAGTTGGCAGCAGCCGGCGAGGTGAATCTTCATCCAGGAGATCGTATGTGTGGGCTACACGGGCACAATCAGACCACCGCAAAACATGCTGCTAGACAGCTTCACACAGAGGAGATCACCCACCATCGAGCGTCGTTCAGTACGTTGGTACCATCGAAGGAGTAGATGGGAATGCTGGTGTCGAAGCTTCCGTTGGAGCCATCAAACAGTCTCTCCCAGGTCTGGAACAGCTTTTGTCCCTGGAGAGCACACATGGCACTGTGAGTACATGCGTTTCGCTGTTGCAAACGAAAGGAATCTAACTGTACGCATGCGGTGATGCTTGATGTCATCTCCAGCTCAACATTGTAAAACTTTAAAACATGTTGCTGGCTTTTCAACATTCCTCTGGATTATTGAAAAAACAAATCGATCGATATATTTCCCCATGTAATGACTTCATTTGATGAATATAAATCATGCGAAATAGCCACTAAATAAAAAATTACCCACGAGGATGGTCACAATGTTTCAATCCCTGAAAAATCCATCCTGGAATTTATGATCTCTGATTTCAATCGAGGAAAGTGACATTTTTTTCTGGCACCAATAATGCGAAAAAATAATACAAAGTCAACTCATTCCCCTTATATTTGGCAGCAAATAAAAATATTGAATACATTGTAATTTCCCCATTACTGCAAGTACTGTCACTTTGTACACGCACTATGGATGTCAAAATTGAATGGCATTTTGTATTACCTGGTTCGCACATTCATCGGTTTTGCAACTAAAAAATTACGCACGTCCGCTGAGACAGAGCGCCAAACACAATGAGACTCCGAGCAAGTTGGGCGAGGGCAGTGGCGTAAGGAGCAAGAGTGGTTCTGACACATGGGGACCGGGAGGAAGCCTGACCTTGAGGTTGACGATGGGTACGCTGGCACGGTCGGCCCTGCGCACGACCGCCGCCAGGTCCTGGTCATGAGAGGTGAGGAAGGCCCGGTAGGTGCCCTGCAGGCCAGCCGCATGCGCCTGATGGAAGCACAGGCTGTCCGCACCACGGATGCCTTGCATGTCGCCCGTCATGGGGCTGTTGAGAGCCACCAGGTGGAGCTGCTGGCACAAAAAGTGCACGGCGGGAGGGCACATGGAGAGGCATGGCACCAGCGATGAGAACAGCTTCGAAGAAACATTCAAATACACTCTTGTTGAGTGTGAGGGAGTGTGTGTGTCAGTGTGTCTGAGTAGGTGTGAGTGAGTGTGTGGCACAGTGGGGAGCGTAGGTTGTGCATTTTCCGGTCATCTCAGTTAGACAGCCCATAACACCTGGGTCTGTCCCATAACCTCCTGTAGACGGGCCTTCGACACTTCACGTGGCCTCAAGGTGCATATGGCCTGGCACAGGCGCCGTGGTGACGTAACCACCACTTAGTGGCGAATGGCAGTTGTTGTTATGAGTATGTGTGTGAGGTAGTGTGTATGAGTAAGTGTGTGTGAGTATGTGTGAGGGAGTGTGTGTGAGGGAGTGTGTGTGAGGGAGTGTGTGTGAGTATGTGTGAGGGAGTGTATGTGAGGGAGTGTGTGTGAGTATGTGTGAGGGAGTGTGTGTGAGGGAGTGTGTGTGAGTGAGTGTGTGTGAGGGAGTGTGTGTGAGGGAGTATGTGTGAGTGAGTGTGTGTGAGTGTGTGTGAGTATGTGTGATTGAGTGTGTGTGAGGGAGTGTGTGTGTGAGGAGGAAACGTGTGTGAAAGGCAGCCGGGCGTGGTGCTGGTCACACACCTCGGCACTTGACTCTACAGAATTTTCATACTCTTAGGGGGATTTTTGTCTTTGTCTTGGTGTGTGAGTCGGTGAGTGATGTGTCTCTCCTGCTGTGACTGTACCTCATCGTGCCTGTCTACGGCTGCCCAAAGGTTCCTGGAGATTCAGGGCAGAAGGTCAAACACTTGCCCATGATTTGTATAAGGCCTGGGTAACGTGACCCTTTTTCCATCTCTTTCTGCCTCTCCTCTGCATGGCTGTTTATTGCTCTCGATGTCGTTCTGTTTGTCCACGTGCATCTAGCTTTGTCTCTATGTATCGCGGAAATCTCGCTTAAAAAGCTTGCAGGGTCACTGCGAATTTTTTTCTGTGGTAATAAACATCGATGTATCTGCTTATGTGTCTCTCTGTGTACCACTGCTCGTGTATGTGTCTGGATCTCTGTGTTTATCTATGGGACCCTTCTCATCCCTGTTTACATGGGGGCCCCTGTAAGAGTGGCTAGTGCTCCGCATGGGACTGGTGCATCTCCACGCACCTTGTGTCCATTGTGGTATCTGGGTGCTCGAGGAGGCCACGCCGGGTGAGGGTTCAGTTGCACCACCTCGGTCGAGGACGGAAGAGCCTTGTGTGGAAAATCAAACACCTGGTCACGTGGAATGATGGCAGTCATGCGATATCCAAGCAAGGCAATTCAGCGTGCTGTGTGACTCAAACTCATGCTGAGGTCCTCTTCTGCATATAAATTGTGCAGCAGCTATTAAGAAATGTCCAGTGTCTGACTTTCAGGCACAATAAATGAATCCTACTCGCTCAAAATGATCCACAGCCTTACACAGAGACCCAAATAATCATACAGACCCCCATAAAGTCACACAGAGACACATATAATCATACAGAGATCCACAGTGTCACCCATAAACCTGAAGACTCTTACAGAGACCAAAAGATACACACAGACTTGTAGAATCATGGAGACCCATAGCCTCACAAAGAGAGCCAAGACTCTTACGGAGACCCATAGCCTCACATTGAGTTAGCCACATACTCCCCTGTTCGTCATGCTGCACAGTAGTCTCCTCTGGGGGATTCCTTATTCTCTACACGTGGAGACGCTGACGCTCGTATCAAGGCTGGCGCCTGCGTGGGTGCAGGTTGCTCTGTGTGACAACCAGCACCCGTTCGTACTTAGCGGGCAGGTGGGTCAACCGTGATGCTGTGGGGAGCAGCAGGGACTTACGTGGGAGTTGCTGGCAGGGATGGGGATGCTGTCTCCCAGCTACAAAGACAATGAGGATGACATGATCAAATGACTCGTGTCGCGAGCATCATGATTACAAAAGGACAACTGTTTACAAGGGTGTTCAGTGGCACAAGCTGATAACAATATTCTTCTCCTGTCAATTATTTGATGATTCAGAATTGGTAGTGGTGTGCAAGCACAATTAAATGATATCATGACAGCCATAAAAAAAACACCTCCTAGTGCTTCACAGGATTAACCACAGATCCTTCTTTTGAGTCAGACAAAATTGATACTAAACAAAACACTTCAACGGAATTACTATGAACGATATGAAGTTAATATTAAAATAGAAGGATATTTTTGGAATGTTGGACAGTGCAAGATTAAAATGATTAAGAAATTATAAATCAAGGGGTTCAATGACCACAAAACGATATAGAAAAGCTGTAAATATTTTACTCATCAAAAATGTAAACGAGTTACAAAACTAAGATTCTTGACCAATGCAGATACATCATTACAATGTTAATCTCATCTCATCTCATTATCAGAAAAATGCTTAGTCCTGTACAGGGTCGTGGTGAGCTGGAGCCTATACCAACAGACACAGGGAACAAGGCAGGGACACACCCACGATGGGACACCAGATCATCACTGGGCACTGCGGGCAATTTAGTCTGCAAGTCAATTAAGCTATGTAGCAGCATGTTTTTTGGACTGTGGAAGGAAACCGGAGTGCCCGGCGAAAACCCACGCGTACACTGGGAGAACATGCAAACTCACAATGTTAATCAATAACAGTAAGAAGACAATGACCCTTGGGAATGAAATGTCGCCCAACCATCCAAGTGGTAGGTAGCCCATGGTTGACTTGTCGGTTTGCCTTATTGTGGTTAAAGGTGTCTTACAGGCCGACCACCTGCAAGGCAAAGCATAAGGATCCAATGCAATGCCTCTTGGGCAGCAGACATAGGCAGAGTGGGTCTAGGCATGCTAGACCTTGGCAACAGAAACTGGCTCTTGGAATGTGGCACATCACCTCTCTGGGGAGTAAGGAACTGGAATTTGTGCAGGAGGTTGAGAGGTACTGACTGGATATAGTTGAGCTCACCTCTTTGCACAGTGTCGGCTCTGGTTTCAAACTCCTTGGGGGTTGGACTCTCTCCTACTCCGGAGTCACGTAGGGTTAAATGCGCTGGGCAGGGGTGGGGTGACTCACCAGCCCCCGGCTAGTTGTCACTCAGTTGGAGTTTGTCCAGTGAATGAGGGGGTTACCTCATATGACTTCGGGTCACATGGAGGAGGACTCTGACTTTTGTGTATGCATACGCATCACAGAGTAGTTTACCGTACGCTACCTTCTTGGAGACAGGGGTGCTGGAAAACACCCCACGTGGTGACTCCATAGTTCTACTGGAATACTTCAACACCCACGTGGGCAATGATGGAGACACCTGGAGGGGTGTGATTTGAAGTAATCGTCTGCCCGATCTGAACCCGAGTGGCGTTCTGTTATTGGACTTCTGTGCTAGTCATGGACTGTCTATAATAAACACCATGTTCGAACACAAGGGAGGCGCATAAGAGTATCTGGTACCTGAGCTCCTTCGGCCAAAGATCGATGATGGACTTTGCAGTTGTCTCATTGAACGTGAGGTAAAATATATTGGACGCTCGAGTGAAGAGAGGAGCAGAGCTGTTTACCAATCACTATCTGGTGATGAGCTTGATCAAATGGCAGGGTAGTATGCCGGACAGACCTGGTAAGTTCAAACGTGTCGTGAGGGTTTGCTGGGAATGGACTTGTGGAGGGGGCAGCATGGTGGCCCAGTGGGTAGCACTGCCGCCTCACAGCAAGAAGGTCCCAGGTTCAAATCTCGGCTCGAGTGCCTTTCTATGTGGAGTTTTCATGTTCTCTCCCCGTGTCCGAGTGGGTTTTCACCGGGCACTCCGGTTTCCTCCCACACTCCAAAAAACATGCTGCTGCATAGGTTAATTGGCTTGCAGACTAAATTGCCAGCAGTGCCCGGTGATGGACTGGCGTCCCATCGTGAGTATATCCCTGCCTTGCGCCCTGTGTCTGGCGGGATAGGCTCCGGCTCACCGCGACCCTGTACAGGACTAAGCGGTTTCTGACAATGAGATGAGATCTACATGCATGCGTGTGTGCGTGAGCTTGTAATCACATGTGCATGTGTGTGGGTGTGTGGGTGCGTGCATGCGTGAGCTCACTTGTATCTTTCTCCATGCCCCGGGCACCCGGATGTACACGTCACCCGTGTCGCGCACGTATACCAGTGCGCCCTCCACCATGTCGCGTGACACCTGCAGCATGGCCTCCACGGAGCTCGTCACGGTCACCTGCAGTATGACCCAGTGATCCCATGGCACATGGTAACCACGTGGGCCAGCAGCACCGTGCTCACTCCCCCCATCCACTAGCACCGATCACCCAGACATGGAGACGCGGCCTAGCTAGCAGTGAGCTCGCGGGTGAGTCACGCACCTCTCTAATGGCTGTGGGGGGCGGTAGCATAGTGGTCAGCCCACCACGCTATGAACCCAGCAATAGGCATTTGATTCTTGGTCACGGCCATGAACACTGGTCTGGGGCCTCCCCGAGGTCGACTCAGCAGAAGAGTACATAGTGTGATGTGTAATACACTGCCACTAGGGAGACAAAAACGGCCAGGCATGGTGCTAGTCATCCTCCCTCTCATTTGCCATTCAGGCCTTCACAGGTGCTCACTCGCAGCATTTAACCCGAGTCTGTTAGGAAGAAATGGTGGAACTTTATAGTTTTTTCACGCACCCCACTGGAGGAGCCGGGGGGGCCAGGAGGCCCAGGGGGTCCCACTGCCCCCTGCAGGACGTAGCTGGGGCCCGAGCCTACTGGAGAGGCCACATGGGGAGGGGAACACAGGGCAATGTCACTCTCTCATGGCCGGCTAGTAATGAGCATTGGTAACAGTGCATATGTGTTAGCAACACTGTTTCCACGTACATAAAATACATGTGTTTCAGTCAATCGGCGGACCATAGCTTTCCTAACCAATATTATCCAACAGTATTTGTTTCAGGAAGCAAACTATGAACTAGTTTTGACAATTTGTGTCTCAATCAACAGAGTTCGGCTTGTGAAATGCTGGTGGACTGCCAGATGTTATTGGCAGGAGGATTTCATATAATAATATTAAGTAATACGTTCCTTTCAATAACAGCAGTTACATCAGGAGATTAGTGTGAGTACCTGGCGAGTTGCTTCCTTGTCCACCAGGGGGCCCTGGAGGACCGGGGGGGCCGGGCCTGCCGGGTGGCCCTTCGTATCCATATCCCGGAGACCCTGGAGGGCCCGCGGAACCCGGGGGGCCTCTGGGCCCCACCACTGAGTCTCCCTTGGGACCCTGTCATCACATACCAGGTGTGTTGTAGAGGACGTGTATAAACTATTCACTTTGTCCCACTGTGATGTGTCTATGCTATAATTCAGTGCATAATTGCAGCTGAGTTTATTTTAAGGTAACCGTTAATTTATAGGTGTTCGGCTGCAATAGCAGAAAATGAAATGTTTGGTAAATCGATGCTGGGAAAGCGTTATGAATTTTAATGTGCATGCCCTAAAAAACCCAACCCAGAGTAAACATGAAACAGACAAATTATTCCTCTTCACAGAGTGTGTACTTCATAATAAAAACTCACCACCCACCATCATCACGGTGTTATAGGCGTATTATAGAGATGTGTCACTAGATTTTGGTCATGCTCTTCCTGGACTTTTGTGAGAGAGCATTCTCAATGGAGTGGCATCTCACCACAAGGCCGGGTCTTCCTGGGGGCCCCGCAGGGACGGGAATGCCGGGAATCCCATGGGAGTATTCTCCGTAGACCACAGTACCAGGCTCGCCCTTCATGCCAGCCTCGCCACGCTCCCCCTGCAGCCCAGAGCGCAAGGATTTTCCATATCGCACAGTCGGCAAATAACGAACCTTCACATCTCCACCACGTTGTTTGTCAGCAAACGCACGTGGTGCTCTTACAGCCAAGTGCTTCACCAAAATTCACAGAACGATGATGAAGTTTACCCTTTGTTGTGAATGAGGCACTGACACTGACATCTAGGGTTTCCACCTGTTCTGGTTTTCCTATTCTCGTTTTTAAGGTTTCCTGTAAAAGTCCAGGTTTTGTCAGTTGCACGTACAATCCTCACTCTTTATTATGTTTACCTTCATGATTTGTGACGATTTTATGTGCCTCCGAGCTGGCCATTTTACTGACATCACTTGCGAAGGGAGGCCATTACATCCCTTGTATGGTGAAAAACTGTTCGCGACAAGCCTAGTATTAGATGACAGCCAGAAACTTACCTTGATACCGGCAAGCTGTGCTATGTTCGTTATGGATCCTGGTGGTCCTGGAATAAACGACAGTTCAGTGAGTTACACTGCACCTCAGAGATGAGGACCACATGCTCAGTCATGCCTCGGCTCAAACGCTCAGACTCTGCTCAGGTTGGAGCCGCTCGGTTGGTCTCAGCGAAAAATGAGTGAGTGGCTCAGCCCTGGCCTGGCGCAGGCTCGGCTCATGGGAAGCCTAAGCAAGGTGGCTTTGAGCTGCCTCAGTGAAGCCATGACGAATGAATGTGGGCCTTATGGAGTTTACATCTTTCGGTTGCATATTTATGAGAAGAGGCAGCAGTTGTGGAGGGAAGATATTCACACAGGGAAAGTGTGATGGAAACATGCGAAGAGGAAGGCCGTCGACTGAACAGCAAAATGAGAACGAACATCACAGTAGCAGCAAGCAAGTCACAGGAGTTGAGAGAGGGGATGGTTCTCGTTATGAACTGCGACAGCCGCACAGAGGACCTGCTTGATGTTTGAGCGGTTGTGAGTAATGTGTCTCCAGGTGAGTACGAATATGGCCTCGTACAATTGTAGCAGCAGCATCAAAAGCAGCAGCATCCGTGCCATGATAGCCCGTGTGGTCTGCGTCATGCATCATGTGTTAAGCAGTGTCACAGAACCTGGAGGCCCCACATCTCCCTTCTCCCCTGTGGAGCCGTGGTGTCCCGGGTAGCCCATGGAGCCCTTTTCTCCCTTCAGCCCTGCTCAGGTTCGCAGCACATAGAGCACCACCACCACGGGATCAACAACAACAACAACAACAACCGCCATTCACACACTCCCTCACACACATACTCATAACAACAACTGCCATTCGCCACTAAGTGGCGGTGACGTCACCACGGCGCCTGTGCCAGGCCAGGTGCACCTTCAGGCCACGTCAAGTGTTGAAGGCTCATTGACAGGTCACGGGACAGGCCCAGGTGTTATGGGCTGCCTGACTGAGATGACTGGCAGATGCACCACCTACGCTTCCTACTGTGCCAACTTGCTGTGTTTTATCGCCCGACGCTCCGCTCGTTGTTGTGAGCATCGCTCTTCCGCCCTCTGTTGTTATTGGAGGGCGACTGCCTCCAACTGCCCCGTAGCGTCCTTCACGATCCTCCTCCACAGAGGTCGATCTTGACACCGCTGGTACTGGTCTTCAGTAAGTCCACTCAGCTCCAGGTTCTCCTGTGCCAAATCAGTCAATCTCTTCTCTAGCCCGTGCCACACCCGTTTAGCCCCCTCTATCAGGCCAAACAGCAACTGCTTGGGCATGCGGTGGTTGGACATGCAGACTGCATGACCTGGCCACCGCAGCCTCGCCTGCCGGAGGAGCTCACCAATAGGACCCTGTCTAGATCTTTAGAGAATTTATGAGCTCCTCACACAATCCAACCTGGTTAAACCCAGGATAGATCGTAGACAGGCAAGCCAGAAAGTTTCAAGACGGCACAGATGTTCTGCCAGGGGGGTCCACGTTTCGCAAGCATAGAGAAGAGAGGGCATGACTGCAGCTGAGAAGACCCGAAGCTTCGTGTGGAGCGAGAGGCCAGGCAGCTTCCACACAGCATTACGTAGCCGATGAAACGATAATGCTGCCTGACTGATTCGGAGCGAGACCTCCGCTGTCAAACCGGAACCAGCCATAAGCACACTGTTTAGGTATGGAAATTTCTCCACTGTCTCCACAACCACACTATCACTCATGGAGAGCTGAGGAGGTGGGGTACCTGGTGGCACCAAATACTCAGACAGGCGCTTGGTTTTGGTGGGACTGATGGTAAGACCCACCTTTTTGTGGTGTTCTTCAGATTCAACAGCGTAGCCCCCAACTCTTCCTCAGAATAACCAAATCATCAGTATAGATAACATGATTGGCCAATAGGGAGCCATCCCTTGACCGTACCCGGGCATCAATTAGCCTCCCATTGTCACCTGTACCAGATGGAAATTCCACTGGAACATCTATGGAAAGCCTCTCAAACTACGTGGTCAAAAAAGATGTTGAATAATGTCGGAACCAGAGGACATCCCTGTCGCACCCTAAGGTGAACAGGGAATGGCTCTGATTCCCGACCACGTAGCTTTACCCGGGCTTGCCCACCCTCATGAAGGTCCTTAATGATGGTGAGCAGGGTGTCAGGGATCCCGAAAGCACGAAGAACAATCCACAGCCCTGGCCTACTGATGGTATCAAAGGCCTTGACCAGGTCAATAAAGCAGAGATGCAGGTTCTGTTGCAATTCCTTACATCTCTGCTGTAGCAACCAGACAGAGAATATGGTGTCTGTGCAAGACCGCCCCGGCCTCAAATCACATTGGGGTTCCGCATGCCTCTCCTCAGCGTACCTAGTAAGGCGATGTTGAATGATCCTTGCTAGGACCTTTCCCGGCATACTGAGGAGTGAGACGCCCCTGTAGTTATTACAACCACCGGATGACATACAACATCACCCACATGCTCGTGCGAGGGATCATTATATTCCATATGATATCATGATAACAGGTGCCTTTCTGTGTGGAGTTTGCATGCTCTCCCCATGTCCGCGTGGGTTTTCGCCGGGCACTCCGGTTTCTTCCCACAGTCCAAAAAGCATGCTTGCTACGTAGGTTAATTGGCTCGCAGGCTAAATTGCCCCACAGTGCCCGGCGATGGACTGGCGTCCCATCGTCGGTATATCCTTGCCTTGCGCCCTGTGTCTGCCGGGATAGGCTCCGGCTTCACCGTGACCCTGTATAGGACTAAGCGGTTTCAGACAATGAGATGAGATGAGATTATTTTAGCTCCTCCTGTCTCTTGCAATCCTTTCTCCTGCTTGTTCTAGGTGCAGCTGCAGTTTCTTCAGCTAGGAGGCACCGATGCCATGACTAATGGGCTCGAGCCTCTATGCACCACGAGGATACTCGATGCAGTGCGAGCATCCCTGGCAGCACGGGAGAGCACTCACCGAAGTTCGACTGCACTCCTGACTGGAAGTGGTCCACCTGCGCACCCACGGAAATTGAATATGTAAATAGATATGCACCGTGCAGACATCGTTAGATTCAAAGGCCTAGAAAACCATAGACAAACACTTTTGATGGCACCCAGAACTGGAACAAACATTTGCCCAAGCTCTATGACCCTATTGTGGGATGTTTGATCCACCTCATGAGTGTTTATATATAAAGGCCTCTATTGAGGACCTGCATGTGGTATATGCCACCACGCTATTAGGAGGTAATTGACAATGCCTTGTTTGTTGTTTGTATGAGGTCCTTATTAGGTGATGAAGGGCTTGGAACTGACAGACAAACCAGGCATGCTGTCACAGGCAAAATGACACTGGTAAACCTAGCTTAAAAAGTTTAATTCACGACTGATGTAATTATCAGTCAATATGTGCTCAAGCATGTGATGAAATGATTGCACCTCCTCGTCTCAGAATACTGCATAACAACTAATCCCACTCTTCACAGCAACTCACAACACTTTCTGGGCATTCCTCACTCCAAAGCAAATAATGCAGAATGCTACTTTTTCCCATCAGCCCCTACAACCTGGAACAGCCTTGCCTGACATCTCTGACAAACACCCTTGACTTTGAAAAATCCACTGAGACAACACCTATTTTAACAGGTTTTCCCACACTGAGCTTGGTTTCGTGCCTCAGTATTCGTATCTTGTTCCCAAACGGTATGGAATTGTGCACGTCATTAATTGTTTTAGTATTAACTCTGAGTGCGATTTTAATGATCAATTAGGGTCGCTCTCTTATTTGCATGATGGGTTACATTAATGGCGTTGGAGAAAGGAAAGTTACAGAATTTTTTATAATTTATAGGAAATATAAGGTACTAGGGCTAATACCACACTGTTGTCAACAAATGCTCATTATGTCAGAAAATTAAAGAGCCCACACTGAGCAGATAAACACAACACAGCTGCAGGCATCTGGCCAACCATTACAAATATATGCCAAAATAATATAATCTCACAATATCATTGTTATATACAATTCAAAATCCCAAAAATGTCACTTCATTTGTGAAAACGAGTTGGCGATGTGTAAAATGATTAGGATATATGCTATAGTAGGCCTGCACAATTATACATTTTATTCCACCTTAGCAAACATATGTCAGCATTAACACAATTATTAAACGTACACAGTGCACAGTATTAATGTAGCATTAAACTATCTCACATGCGGTGCTGTGTGAGTATAAAGACGTTATGAGAAAAGGTGGAGAAATCCAATCGATAGTCAGAGAAAATAACTGGGTTAAGTGGGTGGGACAGTGCAATGTCAACCGCACTCATCAAGTCAACTTGAACTGTGTGCATGCGCGACAGTGGCAGCAACGAGACAGCAGAGAACAGCTGGTGATAGCAGGGGGTAGCTGGTGACAGTGTGACAGCAGTAACGAGAGAACAGAGGGCAGCTGGTGACAGCGTGACGTAGTGGGCAGTGCTGCGACTTCATGGCATACACAGTGCTGTCAGACATATGGTGCAAAGGCTACCACTGACACATTAGAACACCGGGCTGCATTTGTGTTTATAAGCACGATTTTCTATTCCATCCCACTGCTTGGGAAGTTGCATTTTGCCATTTAGAAGTTAGATGTGTTTTCTTTTCATGATATTCCGGATGTGGAAATCGTGGACTTGCCTGTGGCCTCCATCCTCCCATGAGCCTCGGATTCTGGAAACAACTGCCTTGGTTTTGTTTGCACTGATCAGATTTGCATAAATCTGTGATTGATATGAGTTCTGTATCTCACCATGTTTGCTTTGTGGCTGCATGTATTCCTCTTAAGAGCTGTTCTTTATGGACAGGCATGGTGAGCGTTTCTGTTCTCAGCTTATAGATACCTCCAACATGGGAGATGAAACACCACGAAGGACAGAGGAGAATACTCACCTTGACCATCCTGAAAGAGCAGCTCTGAAGAGTCTTAAGAGAAATTATCTTGTAGTGGTTTATCAGGGAAACATACTGTCAGATGAAAATGCAGCCCAATACTCTAGGCCTTTATTGTTGACATGCAAAAGACAATGAAACAGGGAGGTGCAGCACGAGACAGGCAGTGACTTAAAACACAGACAGAAGACGAGGGGCCACTGCACTGATGCATTTTTAAAAATAATAAACATTGATATTTTTGAGCTTCTGATATCCGCACCCATTGTTGGTCAACCGACCCAGTGACTCATCCTGTCGACTGTTTATTCGGACCATCGTAGCGTGTGATAACTTACAGGAATTTTGCAGTAGGGGCGAGGAGGTAGTGGAATTACTCGCTACGGGGATAAAGACAAGAGATAACACAATGACGGACAAATACACAATGACACAAGAACCACGTGGACGGGAACACGGCGACATAAGCAGAAGGAGCAGCAAGATTAGCAGTGGCAGCAGCTGTCGTGGGAACGATGGGAGTACATGCGCTGTGCTTACTCTGTTGTTCACGTCCACAGGGAACCCTGGCATGCCTGGGGGGCCCGGGGGGCCGGGAGGTCCGGGGGGACCAGGGAAACTCTGCACACACAAAAAAAAGGCCGACACGCATGAAGCGGGTGCGGGGAAACTCTTAATCAATTTACTACAAGTAATCCCAGCAAACTACGCCAATGCTGTTTCATTCGTTATGCTGATGAAACCAATGCATGGCCACTTAGTGCGCTTTGTACATACACATTATGGTATTACTGACAAGCTGCATGACAGTGTTTAAGGAACATTATGCAGTGTTGCTGTACTGCACTGACTGGACCCTGCAGCTTGTTTTGGGGCACTTTCACCTATGATTTTAAACAACTCGGCAGGATTTGTTTGACAAAACACAGTCCAACAATGGAACGTGGGCAGTAATAACTGATTCAGGGTTTGCTGCTTAAACAGGTGACGTGGTGGATCAGTGGTTAGTGCATTAAACTACAAACCCGGTGACATAAGTTCAAATCCCGATCACGGCCAAGACAAGTGATGATTTTCAAAACTGGTCCCGGGCCTCCCCTAGATGGACGCAGCCTCAAATGATTACTTAATGCAGTGTGTAAACATTGCCACTAGGGAGACAAAGGCGGCCGGGCGTTGTGCTGGTCACCCACCTACTTGTGTGTTGTGTCGACCTTCATAGGTGCTCGCTAACGCACTTGACCCTATCGTCTGTTAAGGCTATATGGAGGATCTTTATTTTTTGTGTGGTATGTGTGGTGTGTACTATGTGCTGTGTGGCGTGGTTTACATGCAATATGATGTCCTGTGTGGTATGTGTGTACTGCGGTGGGTATTGTGTGCCGTGCGACTTGTGCAGTGTATTGTGTGTTGTGTACTGGTACTATGTGATTGAGGTGTGTGGATAGAGGTGGACGTGCTCACATTTCCCACGCCAAAACCTGCTCCTCCAGACTCGCCCTTCTGACCTTTGATTCCGTTAACTCCTGGCCGACCCTGAGAACAAAGGTCAGCAATTCCAACATGAAACGATACGAGAGGTGCAACGACACACCACCACACAGCTCATGCAGTCTCTAGAGTTATTGTTTTCATAGTGCTTGTGAAGAAATCCAGTGATGCCTAGTAGTATTCAGGACAGCCAGGCCCTAAGTGTGTAGAGTGGATTTATGGCTCTGTGGGGTAACCCCCTTGGCTTCTAGTAGTGAATCTTGTATTCAAATCCTGGTTAAATTAACTGTTTTAATTTGAGTGTTTAGTCTGAGCGTTCATTATGAAATCCTCGTAATGTAAATCGTAAGGCACACGATTACATTTGACCCTAACGCCACGGCTCTATGTGTGTGGTGTCAAACGTTCAGGCGCACGACTTACAGGCCTCCCCGGCATGCCGTACTCCCCCTTGATTCCCGCCGGACCCATGGGGCCCTGGTGATGGAGGAGAGAGGGAAACAATGACAACCTGATCGCGTGGCTCAGCTCTGGCGTGGCTCAAGCTTGGCCTTAGCGTGGCTCTGTAAGTGTTGGCGCTCGCAGGCCGGACTCGCTCCGTGCTCTGGGCACTCCCAGTGGAGAGCTGCTGAGCCCTAGTGGGAGCCACGTGCTGAGGCCGCATGAGTGAGCCTCGAGTCCATTCGACACGGCTATCCTGAAAGAACAGCTATGGACAGCGATTCTCATCATTGTAGAAAAAACTCGATTTAACGGATTGATAGGGGGGAAAGGGTGTCCAAAAGTCTATTACATATAGATGTTGATATGAACAGCTTATATAATATTAATACTAATAATATTTGCATTTCTAAAATGCCTTTCACACCCTTCACCCAAGAGTCACAATGCGCTGCACAGAGCTATAGAGAGAACGGCAGGTCAACAACAACATTAGAACAGAACAAATTTGTAAAATTATAGCATAACGACTGTACACTATTAAAAAAAAACTCCTTATATATTATAAGCACCATTTAACAGAGCAATACATGTATTTAATAGCAGCAATTAAAATACTGAACTATATATTTTAAATTATTTCCATTATTTTCAGCGCAGGCTGCTGTCTCAGAAGAAGTGAACAACGTCCATTGCTTATGAACAAGAACAAGTAGTGTTGCACGGTGAAGATGAGTAGTGAGTAGTGCCACAATGCGGGTGCTGGAAAAATCAGACTGGCTCCACTAACCACAGCTTAGAAAGGTCAAGAGGTCGGCTGCTCTGTGTGCCGCGTGAGTACTCAGACCAAATTCTCGCGCGACGGGCGTCTCGCGCGATGGGCGTCTCGCGCGACTCGGCAATTGGCTCTCGAGACGAATCTCGGTGGAGCTGTGGCACCGTGGCGGGGGTCAATCACCAAGCCCCCCAAGAGAGCCAATGCTCGCTCGTCGCTGCTCAAAACTCACCTGCAATCCGGGAGAGCCGGCATCACCCTGCAACACAGAGACACAATAAGATGGATTCTGCTGTCATCATCGAGGAGGTGATAGTAGCACTTGCTTGCAGTGGAAAGTGCACATCAATATTAGATTGAAGCCATGTGTTGGACCTCGTTATAATGCCGCCTTGTTGTAACGCCGCCTCGTTGTAACGCTGCGTCGTTATGACGTCGCATCGTTATAATGCCACTTCATTATAACGCCGTCTCGTTGTAACGCTGCCTCGTTGTGACGCTGCGTCGTTATGACATCGTGTCGTTATAACACTGCGGCGTCGTACACAGCCTCATTATAACGCTCGCGAACGGCCGTGCGGGACTGTAGTCACGACGCCTCAGCGCTCGCGTGCTCAACGTTGAGACGCTCAGCGCCCAACGTTCAGCGACGCGGGCGGTGACGGTTGGCGGCCCAGCAGCAGCGCAGTCCTCACCGCTATTGTGGAAGCTCGCACTTCCAATCGGGCAGCCGTCCTGGTGATTATCACAGGGTGTCCAATAGCCACAGTAATACTACGCGGAGCGTGATTCGCTCGCAGTGGGCGTTGAAAAGATTTGGGCGAAGCGTGCTAGCTTCAGCACTCTTATTGTTGCGGATTTTGAAATATATCCTGCAAATTACTCAATTGGAATTATTCACAACAATGATTGCCTCCTACTGGTAGACTAATTTGCCACACTGCCTTGTGCCCTGTGTCTGCGAGGATAGGCTCTAGCCCCCCCCATGACTGTATCAGCTTAGGCGAGGATTGAAAATCGTGACTTCTTATTCCCTGATTTGCACACATGGCAAATTGAATCTGTGGACAACATGCAGCTTATATATTCACATAATTATCATAATTCAGGAACAATTGTTGCCCATTAATGAGACATGTCTGACGATAAATGCTTATGTATATGATCTGTACATTAACCCC
>JAZEWT010000001.1:22177223-22189402 GCA_036362905.1 Mordacia mordax
CCCCCAAAAAACACTATTGTTGCTGACTTTCCATTCTAATGTAGTGTTGTTGACGTGCCATTCTCTCTGGCACGTCAACAACAGCGCTTTGTGACCCTCGGGTGAAAAGCGCTCTATAAATGCAATTATTATTATGATGATATTTCTTACCGTGTCGGTTTGTCAATCTTGTTCCGTCTCCTCCTCCGCGTGCTCTTGAGTACCGCGTGTATTGTGTTGCTATGTTCCACTGATCTGGGCTCCTCTTCCTCAGTTTCAGCTGGGTCCCACTCAATGACCGCTGGCTATCGAAAACAGACTGAACTGACAACTGGGCAAAGTAGGCTGCTGTGTCACAATGTTGCCAGCATTGTGATGAGGCCTACAGCTGGAAGATGCTCTGCCATGACTCACCTTGTCACCTTTGGGTCCATGGGGCCCTGCCATTGTGGCCACATGCGATCCGTCGGCAACAATGATGGCCCCGGGTTCGCCCCTCTCGCCCTGCGATGGATAGAGAAAACAAACACATGCGCGCACGTGCAGGCACGGTGCACGCAGACCTTGCCCTTTAGCTGTGCGGACGAGCAATCATTCTAATAACGAGACTGCGCTGCTTCCCCCATTATTAAGCAAGCCCCAAACAACAAAGAGGTCTCAACAATCAGAGACCGCACGAGATCTGAACGGATCACGCGTTTTGAGTGGTGGCACAACAGTGTCTGTGGGTGCGCGTGTGTCACCTTCATCCCGGGGGGGCCCTGAGCACCGGTGGCGCCCTTCTCGCCGTGTGGTCCAGGCAGCCCCTGCGTAGGAGCCACAGCGTACGTGAGAGCAATGCTGCCGTGCGTGGGCAAGCGTGCGCTCACCGTGAATGTGGTGAGGCAGAGACAGGGACCGCACGTGATGAGCGGAGCTGAGGCGAGGCACTTTGCACTAAGCACGCACGCGCACCCAGCGGCGCCGTGTAAATGTTTCATCGTTAAGTCAAGGAATGGTCACTGCCGTTCTCAGCAAAACACTGAGCGATATTATTTTCACATTGCTCACATGCATGTGCTTCAGCACTTTGTGCCAGACTCAGCTCTTATCCGTGATGGGATTGGAACGGACGCAGGGGTCATTAGTGATGGGGATGCGACATGTCAGGATCTCAGAGAACTCGCACGATACTCTGGCGCGCATACAGGAGAGATGGCGGCGACAAACATCAAGAGAGGTTCGGTCCTGCTTGTGCTGGGTTAGCACAGCGGGGTTCAAGACCGGGACCAACGCTCACAAGGGTAACTGGGATGGCTGAGATGACAGTTACCATGGCGAACGCTCACAAGGGTAAAAGGGAGATATCATGGGCAGGATCATGGGTCTCCTCGATTGAGGCTGACATGTAAATGGACAAGCGACTACGGAGATAGAGGCGAGAGTGGCCTTACTGGGTGTCCGGCCAGTCCCACCATTCCCGGAGGCCCCTGTACAAAGTGGGGCGGCAAGCACGGGTCACTACTGCCAGGGGGCCCCCAACTCAACACGCAAACTCGAGGTGCCACAGGGCCTGGCATTGGTGCAGCCAATTTCTCATCTTGTGTTACCCATGGTGCTCCAAAATCCATCGTCAAAAGGATGCTGATATGTTATATGCAGCAAATTCCCACTGGTATTTTCCAGTTTTCTTTTATAGTATGTTTTGCTGTAATCGAGCTGTAATTTAAATATGTACGTGGTGGTGAATGCCATAACTCCATAGTGCTGAGACACGACAGACCTCCAAGCCAATGAGTGCTGAGGTATCGTTTGGTGTAAGTGTAACGCAGTGGCACTTCGTTCTTACTTCTACATCAGCAATTGTGGGTCGTTTAAAGCGAATTATTGCCTTGGCCTTCGGATAAGGACAGGGCTGTGTGGCATCGCAGAGGAACAAAGCGCAGCTCACGAGCGTCACCCCCGCGCGTGTGCGTTACCCCCGCACGGCGTTACATCCATCAGCTGTTGCGAGTACCAGGGATCACCGGGCGCACCGTACACGCCGTTGACATGGTTCGCTGTGTGGAGAGTGCGGCAACCTTGTGACAGTGGCGCTTAGAGCGGCACGCGATGCATGACGACCAAAGCGTTAGAAGGAAACCAGCACTGCAATCAAGGGACAGAGGTTGAATAGTGACAGCAGCTTCAGCCAATCAGTTGGGATGCTGGAGCTGTCGGGACATGTCCCGTTATGTGCCACTCTACAGCCATTGTGCCGCACTTGATGCTTGACGACCAGATCATTGACGTTGCTAATGCAGTCCGTTGTCTAAAAGTGACTCTTGATTCCTCACTCACCTTCGAGACACACATGAACAAGGTGACGAAGGTAGCCTATTTCCATCTCAGAAACTTGGCCAAACTGCAAAATCCTGTCACCCTCTGATACTGAGACGCTAATAACCATCTTCATCTCTTCACGAATCGACTAATGCAATGCACTGCTCCCTGGCATTCCGGCCTACCTGATCAATCATCTCCAACGTGTTCAGAATGTGGCTGCTGGGGTCCTCACTCGCACACCCATCCACGATCACATATCCCCAGTACTGGTGTCTTTTCACTGGCTACTGGTTAAATATAGGATTGAATTGAAGATCCTCCCCCTGACCTACAAGGCTCTCACTGGCGCTGCTCTGACATACATCCGTGTCCTACTTGAGGCACCCACCTCAACACAACAACTTTTATCCTCCAATACGGGCTTGCTGTATGTGCCCAGATGTCATCTCCATTTGATGGGTGACAGAGCCTTCTTGCGTGCTGCTCCCAGACTCTGGAATGCCCTTCATTGGAGATTTGGTCAGCTGAGTTCCTGAGCATCTTAAAATCTCGTCTCAAGACTAACTTGTTCAATAAAGCTTTCAAGTCTTCTCGCTAGGATTGATGCGGCTCACTGTTGT
The DNA here is from genome assembly GCA_036362905.1 of Mordacia mordax. NCBI lineage: Eukaryota > Metazoa > Chordata > Hyperoartia > Petromyzontiformes > Petromyzontidae > Mordacia > Mordacia mordax. The sequence continues at coordinate 22,180,127 of JAZEWT010000001.1, forward strand.
CATGCTGGGATGATGGCTCGCTGCCGACCTGCACCTGCTGAGGAACAATTATTCCTACCTTCATATGTTGAACAATTATTGTTACCGCTTATTTTATGACCTTCTCTAAATTATAGCCGTTATTTTACATTCAGTTGAACTGCTCTAATGTTGTTGTTGTTGACATGCCGTTCTCTCCACAGTTCTCTGTAGTGGTTTGTGACCCTTGGGTGAAAAGCTATCGAGAAGTGCAATTATTATTAATAATTATTATTAGGCGCAAGCGCCTCCCGCCATGTGCCACAACGATCAACGTGTGCTCACCTGGAGTCCCGCAGGTCCTGAGGGGCCTGGGGGGCCTGGCTGTCCCACCTGCCATTCGGTACCCTCCGACCCCTGTAACAGAGATGACACAGAGGACATGCACGGCCTCACACACACACACGCCCATCATGTACATAACAAGTGTCTGCAAAATCCAGTCATTACAAAGGTCAGCTCCTCCTGGAATAAATATAATTTATAGGCCAGCCTGGCTTTCTGCTACCCAGATTAGGAGGTCGTAAAAGCACAAATAGGTAACGACTGTTAAGGGCGACTATTTAAAAGTCAACTCATATGCCTCGAATATTCAATAAAATGGTTACTAAAAAGTTTCGCTATATATGACCCTGAACGACAAAGAACAGGTTAACAAAGCATTTCCATATGTCGTGCTCATTACACAGTGATGACTGTGCATGTGAACATTTAAAAAATTCCCAAAATGTCAGTATGATTTAAATCTTAAACCTTACAAGTTGGGCAAAATGTTGTGTTTTTGTGCCAAAAATAATTATTATAACTTCTCAGAATACACAGAGTGATATCTTTCGATTGGTTTACATTACAAGGACCTTGTTTCATTGATTAGAGGCCATGATAATTATAATAAACATGATTGGGATCAGAGTGCGTGCTTATTCCAATTTAACATATTTATAGGCCGGTTTCATATGTAAATGCCCACAGTGAGGTATGTTTGATGTGTACCCATGTGGGTAGCTATATGGATACTAGTGTGCACTTACCTTGCAAGAAGTCCCACTCTCAGCCACTACCTGAACTCCCCCAAATACCCGTGATTTTAATAAATTTCTAATCAAATCAATCTAGATTCCCAACAGTTCTCATCCCCACGATCACTGGGTGTTGGTGCCACGAGCTGAGTGGCCGAGATCTGACCCAGGATTAGTAGCAGGACTCAGGTCCCCACCCCATGAGTCGTGAGTGACATAAACGTGGTTCGTGGTCGACTTTAAAGTGGAGATACACAATACATAGAATATTTTACTGTGTTTTTTTACAAAAGCGCTGAAATATTTCACCAGGCAAGTGACTGGCTTCCACTAACGTGTCCCAACTGATGCCAGGATCAGCCTGGGTAAGAGGTTGCAGTGTGCTTCCAAAACTGAGCCTGGGAGCCCCATGGCAACTAGCCGAGGGTTGGTTTGTAGAGCAGGGGTTCAGGCAGCCTCCAGGGTCCAGCCAAGTTCCCATTTGCCGTGGGAATGTGGCGATAGTGAGCCTATTGGTGGTAGAGTAATCCAGCCCAAGTTGTCAGGAAGCTGCTGACTGACCACATTTCACATTTTTAATGAGAAAGCAAAAAGGGCTAAAGAGGACCTATCATTTCATTATCTCTTCTCTCACTTTTTAGCTTCTTTAAGCTATTAATGACAATTCATAAACATCTAACAACATTTAAAAAGCTGCTCTCTCGGGAGAGCCGCGTCAATCGCTCTCTTTCTCTCTCCATCTCGACGTTTCGCCTCACGCGTTCGAGGCATCCTCAGGTGCAGTGGATGTCTTGAACGTGTGAGGCGAAACGTCGCAATGGCGAGAGAGAGTGAGCGATCGACGCGGCTGTCCCGAGACGGCAGCTTTTCGAAGCAATCATCATGCATCGAGCCGTGAAAACCTACATCATTACAAGATTTTAAAAACTATATATTTTGTGTAAGTAGCAACCAAACTCTTCATAATGTTGCTGAGATGTTTGTCAGCAAAGATGTACCTCATCCAATTCAGCCGATATCTGAAGAGGAATGGTTTTGCACACCCAGGTAGGACTTCACCCCATTCAATACTGTTTCTGAGCCAGAGACAGTGTCGATATATCTTAAACATTGGGGGTTCAGGAATCCTGGACACTGCAAACTGTTCATTAACACTATTTCTACTCGTGCCTTATTGAGTTCCCATTTTCACTGTGCATGGAACACAACATATCTTTAGCTCTGCTATTCCCAACAATAGGTATTGAGGAGCTTTCATGAAGATTGCAAACTTTCAATAAAACTCTGCAAGAGAAATATCTTGAACGTCTTAAATTACCCGTGTGTGTGTGATTACACCATGGTGTCTCTTAGGCCAAGGTGCCACTCACATCGTAGGTTGTGCCACGGAAGAAGGAAGGAGGCCCAGGGGGGCCGGGCAGGCCAGGCGGACCCTGAATGCCGACTCCGTCTCTCCCTGGCGGTCCCTGTGGGCGCACAGCAGTAGCTCATCTCTGCCGCCTGCATTACAGTTGCATCTTCTCTTCCCCGGTGTTTGTCAAATCAAACAAATATGCACTTTCATATAGCAATTATATTTTAGATGAAATGAAGAATGACTGTTCTCCCCGCACTGGCGTGGGTTTTTGCCGGGTACTCCGGCTTCCTCCCACCATCCATAGACACACGGTGCTGCCTAGGTTATTTGGACTGCTGATTAAATTGTTCCCAAAAGTTTGCCATACGAAGTATTGCCGTCACATCACGTGACGCCATTAAATGGGTTTTGATAATGAATGAATGATAATGAATGAATGAATGTAGAAATATATTTCTGATTGCTACATTTTGAACATTATAAACTGTATATTGTATATTTATGAAGTATATTCCATCATCAAATCCTTTTTCAACTTGCAAGCAAAGGAAACGCCATGGATAATACGATTTCAGTCCCAAGTAATACTTGGTGCACTGCAGCATTCATGCATTGACTGAAAATATTGACCTTGTTCTCAAAGGAGTATGGGGTGGATTAATTTGTCTGCGCGGTGGATGTCATAGCTGCCGCTGTTACAGTACCCGGCAGTGAGTGACACATATAACCACGCCAAGACACCACAGTAGATGCTCGCAAACTGGCTTTAGTGGAAGTGTTAATTAACCAGAAAACACTGAATGAATTTCGAGTGAAAGAGATTGTGTAAGTGGCTGAAATGTGTACCCGATTGCGTGCTACTTATGGGGACAATGCCTATGTAAAATCACAGCCATAAATAGGGGAAAATCTTAAAACTTATCATGCTAGGGAAGATGGGGATAAACGTGATATCTACCACTGCTTATGAAGAAGGTCTGATGGTCCCACACAGGTGACTGTCGTAAATTGTTATGGTTTTCTGGTAGTGATGACGTCCCATTTGGGTACAACAATAGTCGCCATGCACCATGCCGCACTTCTGCCCTGATGGCATTGGCAGTTAGTATTACGTTAGCAGACGGCTGTCGGTGGTCCGAGTAACAACATGGTGAGTTATCAGGTAACCATCTACTGTCAACTTGTTGTGAATTAAGAAACTTTCTACGTTCCACAGGTGCATTATGGGTCTTCTGTTCTATAAAAAAAAGTGACTCTCAGCAGATGACATGACTCACCTGTGGGCCAATGTCCCCAGTAGCGCCTTTCGGGCCCTGTAAGAAAAGGGAACCTCATCCATAAGCGATTAACACCGTGGCAGATACATTTAATGCATAAATGACAACGTTGTACATCCATACGTTATCAGTAAGGAAACTATTTCAGAAACCTTCGCGTATTGCAAACTCACAAATAGCACCTTGATTCTCATATGCATATCCACTGACTCTAAATATTGCTCTAAAATACGAATAGACGCACTACACAATGAAAATAAAATATATTGTAATGGTATAGCACATATAGCAAACAGTGCTGTGTACGTAAATGCAGTATCACTTTTCGCCACTAAGCGGTGTAACATGCTCACAGATGGTTCTAAGACATTTGGGAAGCACCTATTAACGTTTGCGAAGTACTGCACTCTATGGGCTGGGACCTTGCAATATTCCGAGAGCACGTGGATTCGTGAAGTCAGTTGGCGGATAACAAGGTATGGGTATACCTAAAACAGCCGTGACTACTGTACATATTTACCTGCAAAAAGATAATCTAAAAATGTACTGCTTATGGTAATTGCAATTGTTACACAAATCACATTATAATATCCCACGAAAGAGCGAGAAGAAGGCCTTGCAGGCAAGAGAGATGGAGTTCAGCACCAACTACAATCACAACGGACAACTGTGGTCACACGAGCCGGGTCTGCGTGGAAGTGAACTCACCTGGGGCCCGGGATGACCAGCGAGTCCAACTGAACCCGGAGGCCCCGGGGAACCCTTGGAAATAAATTCAACAGGCGGACAAAAGTCAGCAACGTTCACGTGGGGCTGACATGGTTAGTGGGAACTGCCGAATCGGACTATTCAAATGCAACGGCCGCACCGACGTGATGACTTGACAAAGCACTGCTCAATAGAGCACAAATTAAAAAATATTACGTAAACATGTAGGTCTTCGCGGCTCGATGCATGATGATCGCTTCGAAAAGCTGCTCTCTCGGGAGAGCCACGAACGACGCGGCTGTCCCGAGAGAGCAGCTTTTCGAAGCAATCATCATTATGTAAACAATTGAATAATTTACTGACGAATGGTAACATTTTGCATTCCACAATACTTGGGGCAACTATAAGTTTCAGATTGTCAGGTCTCTCATAGTTGCGGCACAGTGGCCCAGTGGGTAGCGCTCTTGCCTCACAGCAAGTAGGTCCCAGGTTCGAATCTCGGCTCGGGTGCCTTTCTGTGTGGAGTTTGCATGTTCTCCCCGTGTCCGCGTGGGTTTTCGCCGGGCACTCCGGTTTCCTCCCACAGTCCAAAAAACATGCTGCTGCATAGGTTAATTGGCTCGCAGACTAAATTGCCCACAGTGCCTGGTGATGGACTGGCGTCCCATCGTCGGTATATCCCTGCCTTGCGCCCTGTGTCTGCCAGGATAGGCTCCAGCTCACCGGGACCCTGTACAGGACTAAGTGGTTTCTGACAATGAGATGAGAGATGAGGTTTCTCATATTTGAAATGCTAATAAAGTTTATTTTGATAAACAAAAAAAACTAGACGTTTAAACGAGGTCCACAGAATGCCAATGATAGTGGAATCAATCCAGAAGACACTGTGATCAGGGCACTTGACAAAGAGTCACGAGTTCGGGTGTCAAAATTCCAGCACGGGATTGCCTTGGCCCTTTACCTCTGTGAGAGGGCATCGTGAGAGCAAATACCATTTAGTGGGACGTGCCTCCCAGTGGTCATTTAAGTGAGAAGATTGCATTGAGTTGAAGGAGACAGATTTGACTGATAAAGCCTTGCAAGACCCCCAGGGCTGTGGACGTCGTGAGGGGGGGGGGGTGATCAAACCACACGGCATACCGGAAGGCCAGGCATTCCGTTGGCACCCGGATCTCCTGTCATGCCCTGTTATGAAAAACCCATATCAGCAAGTACAGAAACAAGGACAACGCAATGTAGACACAAGCAATAAAGTGTTTGCAGCCACCCTGACAGCGTAAAATTATTGAAGTCAGATGTTGAACCCCCTGTTTCAGCTCTTTTGCCCACAAGGTGGGGCATCTTCTCAAGCACTGCTCAGCAGATGCTTGTCATAATAATACGAATAAATTCAATGTGTAATGCGCACGTCATGAACCGCGTGCGCGTTGACAGATTGAGAGGCGCGGAGCCTGACTCAGTGGTTATTGGTGGACGTTGGTGAAAAGCTGCGTTTCATAAGTTTTATTTTTAAGTAGTGGGGGATTTTGTGTCTGGCATAGTTGACGCAGTCGAGCGTTCCAGGCTTCTGATGCAGCGACGGAGAAATGGCATTGCGCGAAGGTTGTGCGAGAACGGTGGGTGTAAAGTAGGTGTTGTGTTGAGTTTTTTAGTGCGTGGAATGGTGTTGAGGTACGTGGCTACAGTAGAGTTAAGTGCAGAATTGTGGGAGGTCTGTATTGTGGGAGGTCTGTGGCATTTGTGGTTTTGTAAGTCATGTGGTGGTATATAGGGAGTCAGTGCTGTGCTTGGATGCAGTTTGTGGTGGATAAGTTCCGAGCTCTGATGTTCGGGACTGCGCATGCTATGATGTTTTGTAGGTGCTGTAGTTTGTGTGCTTCCTTAGTAATGCTTGAGACATTCCAACCAAGCGATTATATCGCTACACCGTGAAAATAATAACAAACTGTGGAAAATAAACCGAACCAAATAAAGTAACAAATCAATTTATTTTGCCTTTATGTGTGGTAATCGGTGAATGGGGCTGTGACCAATCGCTCGCCATGCTTGAGAACTCTGTTTAATCACGGGCGGCCGATTAGCGGCTTTGAAGCCAGTTTTCTCAGTAATGCCAGTGTGAAGCTGGTGTGAATATCGGCTGTGAGCCACCACAAACACTTCACCTCAACCCGCTCCTGACAGCGTTCAATACATACAGCAAACTGGTTATTGACGGCAGCAGTGCCAGGGTTCGCGGGTTTTAAAACAGCTTCACTGTGTGTTTGCTCTCCAGGTGAAATAAATTACAGTGTCAGCAGCGCTTCTCCAGGTGACACGCTCCGTGAGTTTAAAAGTGGCTGCAGCTGCGTGCAACCCGCTGCCTCCCGTCTCTGTGTGGCGTGTGGAAATGCATGCGATAATGCGGGTGTCCATGCATGGCTACGAGTGCGTACGTATGTGTATAAATGCATACACAGGTATTATTGGGTATGCATTTGTGCGTAGGCCAATAAGAGTGGGACGTGAGAGTGTTCATAGTGGAGTTGACAATATTGCATTTGTAAAAATGCAATATGCTATGATAACCAATGACATTATATGGAAATTACTACGATATCATATACTTAAATGCAAAAAGCAAGTAAATAAATAAGTATATATCATGGGTGACTTAAATCTTTATGGCAAACAAGAGCTAAATAACAGCTAAGCAAAATAAAATGTGCGTCACTCTGCTGGCATCACGCAGAGTGGACGGTAGGGCTGTCACGCTCCACGTATTGTACGGGGGTTTTGACGGTCACCGCGGCGAGTCAAGCGCAGTGATGGTGCGGAGCCTGCACCACGCTCTCCCCTTACCTTGGGACCAGGTTTGCCGGTGGCACCCGGCTCCCTGTCGCCGAAAGCCGAGCCCTCCATGTCGCTCTGCAGACGGGAGGATGCACACCGCATGACGATGTGCGCGGTGTGACAACGCTCACAGTATAACAATGCGCGAGGTGTGCTGATGCGTCGTGGTGTGACAAGGCTCGAGGTGTAATGATGCTCGCAGCGTGACGATGCTCACGGTGTCACAATTTGTACGGTGGGACAATGCTTGCCTGAGTGACAATTCTCATGGTAGGACTACGCCCGTGGTGTGACAATTCGGTGTGTGACGATGCTCGCGGCGCGATGACGCTCACGGCATGACGATGCGATGGTGTTGCCCATTCTCGTTGCGTGCGGAGGTGCACGAAATGACGATGCTTGCAGAAAGCTATGCTATTTTCTGGTTGAATCTGACGGATATCTGCAATGCAGAATTGGTTTTAGCGAACACTCGGCCAGACTGACTACGCATATGAGAACTAAATGTAGACATAGGTGGCTGAAACGTGGGAGTAAAACCTCATAGCAGAGTATTGCTCTGACACGGCCACTGTGAGCCTCATGAACGTGGCCACCCATGACGATGTTTCCGATCTTTGCCGTGCTGCCGCATAGCCGCAGTGCTTACATTTGCCGAGTGACTGCGCCAGATAACACGAGCGATCGCATGCTGGTTCTTCCTTCCTCACAAAAAATACTTACAAAGTCCGAGTTGTATCTGAAGGGAGATGAGGGTGGGCCAGGGAGGCCAGGAGGACCAGGGGGCCCGGTGAGGCCGGGGTTGCCCTGTGGGCCCTGGGGGCCTTGAGGCCCTGCTTGGCCGGCATCTCCCTTCTCTCCCTGCCGGCACAAACACCCAGAGAATGATACGGAAATAGCGGCAAGATCTCCGCAAGGTACACCAAGCACAACGTCCAACAGGCACAGATTTAAACTATAGCACATTCCTCTACAATATTCTCCCATTTCCTTCCAGGTCCCCTCAAATAGAAGAGACACTTTCTGGAACTAGGAGCCATGGTGACTCTTTGCACTGACAGAGGGCTGTGTCAGTACAATGGAATAGATCTACTGTTACTACTCATGCAAAACGCTGCTGCAAAAGCACCGGAGCACATCCGTGACGGTGATGAAGCCTGATTGACTCTTTACAAGATCATCCTCATCATGTTCGAGTTATGTCGTGGACTAGCCCGTGCCTCCCTGCTTCTCTCCTCCATGCGCATCCTGTTGCAGGCCTACTGTGAACACCCAGACAACCTCCGCACAAAGGAAGTTTGTGTCTCCTGTTCTGCTACCATTGTTACCAGAAACGCCTTTTGCCTTGACCATACGAACTCCTGCCTTCTGCTCAGCTCCTTTGGTCATGGCTGTCTCTTTAGGATTGTGGTTTCATTATCACCTCTATCAGATTGTAAATTAGTTGATGCTGTCCACTGACTTCATTCCAACCCACCCCTTTAATGAATATTTCTCCCTTATAACTTCACTCCCATTTTGCTGAATCACACCATAGCTCCTTGTCTCTTCTCTTTGTGCATGCCTTCCTTCGCTCACATTTTTCCAGAGTTTCTACTCCCTGATTGCATCTCTCAGTCTCTCCTATATGCAACTCTGCAATGGCAGAATGTGTCTGAGACAACTGCCTCTCGTGTTTCAATCCATTTCTCTGCCCCTGTCCTTAATCTCTATACTGCCTCCAATTGGCCCGAATCTCCATGTTCTCTTTTGTGTCACATATCCCATGTGTCTCCTGGTGCCACCCCCTGTTAATAATGTGCACTCTAGCAGTCCACACCACAATTTAATCAAGTATATGTTTACTTTTGTGCATAAAGTACCGTATAGATTTTTTTCTCAACATAATAGACAATACCAAACTCTTTAGATTTAATAAGAGCTTCAAAGATCGGGCTAGAGTAAGGGGTAGTGAGGAATAAGAACTAATTAAACCGATATATCTAAGAGCAAAGGGAGTGGCTAAACAGGTTGTTGCAGAAGCTCAAAGGAATTAAAGGAACGAGTTTGCAAAGGCTCTATCGGCTGC
>JAZEWT010000001.1:22190415-22207695 GCA_036362905.1 Mordacia mordax
AGGTCATATTGAGAGGAAACAATATGACATCTGGGTCAAAGATTACATGAAATCTGAAGTTGAAGGAGGAAACGTTGATAGTGGTAAACTGATAAAAAAAAACTTGGACAAAGACAGTCGAATACAACGTTAAGACGATGGGTTTAACGAGAATATGCAATAGAAAAATGTGGAAAATAATGATCCGTGGTAATAGCATAGACCGATGAAAATTGGGAAAACGCCTACATGATGATGAATAAATAAAGATGCGCACTGAATGTACAACAGCTCTCAATTAGCTTTGTCCAGACCACCCGCTCAGGAGAACTCCATGTATGGCCATATTGTCGTTCAGACCACCAAATCACAGAGTTGAGAAAGTTCTCGCTTAATCCTGTAACGCATTGTGCTTACAGTGGGCAAGAGCCTATCTCGGTGAGACAGAGGTGCACGGCAGGGCTATACACAGGATACTCAGGATAATAGATTCAGCCCAATCCAGGCAGCATCTACTGTGGTAAGAAACTGGAGTACCTGGCGAAAACGCACACGAACACGGGGAGAACACGCAAACATTCCACACAGAAAGCCACCCGAGACAAGATTTTAACCAAGGCCCTTCTTGCTGTGAAGTGGCAGCACCATTTACTGTGCCAACCTGCTGCCTCGAAGCAAATACATTAATGCATAACGCATAGTCTGACACAAAGCATTAATTTCCCTCCGTGCGTTTTATTGATTTTAAATCCACATGGCGAGTGTTGTTGGAAGGAGTGAGATGGGGATTCCCGGAAGATGTGATGGTAGATAGAGCCGGGGCAGGAGGAGGGGGGCGGGGGCGGGGGCGTGTGGGGCGGTACCTGCGGTGCGGGTGGACGCTGCGACAGGGGCCGCGAGGAAAAAAGAAATGGAGAGGTCAGATCGGGAAGTGAAGAACACACACCACGCACATGCACGCACATGCATGCACTCACACACACGCACGCACACACACGCACGCACAAACACGCGCGCTCTCATGCACACACTCGTGAATGCGCACACACACTCAAGTGTGCAAACATACACCACACATGCACACACGCAAGCACGCGCGCATATACATGTGCACACCGACCCGCACACATAGAGGCTCACGCACTCATACTCACACATGCAGGCCCACAGCAAACACGCACAGACATTCGCACACGGAAAATCACAGGTAAACAGGCAAACAGGAACAGATGGGCACAGAGAGGAGGGATAGACAATGATACATTAACACACAGAAATTAGGAAAGGCGTAGGAAACATAGAGGCAGAAACAGTTGCAGACTTTGCATCATAGACAGAGACGGAGGAGTCTCTTTGGGAAAAGTGAGAATTAAGGTGCAAGCAGACAAGTGAACAGATGCACAAGGATACGTGATTGAGGGAATTTCCATAGTCGATGGAATTAATAATTCAATGTATAATGAGCAAAGTTTCTCAGCAAGGACAAATCACAGGACCGAACTACACCCAAGTGCATCATTAGACATGGTGGTGTGTGTGTGTGTGTGTATGTGCAGGTGATCAGTTGTACTCAAGTGCATTCATTGAAGAGCACTGTTTGCATTTTACCTGCAGTCCAGGAAGTCCGTACATGCCTGCCTGTCCCCTGTCTCCCTGCACAGTCAGAAAATATGCCCAGGACAAAATGCATAAACAAGAGAGATAAATATATAGAGCACGTGGCAATGATAAGGTGACCTATGGGCAACACCTGAATATACTTTAAGGGTACCTTTTTGCAAGTATAGAGTTGTTAAAATGAAGAGCCTTTACCCATTTTTCTGGCAATAATAGTGTGCAGTTCTTAACAACATCAAATAGACACTTTCGTAAAATGTCAAGTTTGCAAAAACCATGCACGTTTGTGGTAAAGACTGCAAACTAGATGCTTTGATAAAATATCTATTGTTCTTGAAACTGATTGGCCCGCATTAGAGACAGCTTCCTTTTTAGCCTAGTCTCAATGCTAGCTAGATGTTGCCAAAAGGATTGTCTTTGGTAACATCTGGCTAGCCCCCTGGGAAAAGATTCAACAACTAGGTCCCATCACTTGAGTAGTTGGACGTCAAAGCCACAGAGATGGTGAGAGGGAACACCAAAGACAAATAGCCCCCCCTCTCCCCCCCGCCATATAGCCTTATTAGATTTTTGGGACAATGCTTTCAGCGAGTATTACCTATAAAGGTACGTGAGGAGATGGGTAGCAAGGTATCACGCCCAGTGACCTTCGCCTGCATAGTGGTGATATTTATATAACGCACCAGGTTCTCATTTGAGTTTGAGTAAACCTGGACGAGGCCCAGGACTGGTTCAGATAATCATCTTTTGTGTTGGTGGCCATGAATGGTAATAAATTTTGGGTCGCAGGATTCGTAGCGTGGCACGCTAACTGTCGTCTCAACAGATCCCCATTGAGGGCACAACGACCTACACAGCTCCACCACCTGAAAGGCCACTCTGTCCACTTCTGTGTTAGGCTGGCTGGCTGGCCCACATTGCAATGCTCTCGTCTTGCCGAGGAAAAACAGTAAAAGATAAAGCCTTATGAGACTCAATAATGCTGCATGCTCATGGCTGCCTTGTGTCTGGGAACACTGCAAGAATGGAAATATTTTTTAATTTTAAAAATAAACAGTTTAAATGCTTTTACAGGTCACCTTTGAAGTTAAAGGGCTTAGATTCATATGTTGCCAGTGAGGCAGTCTGCACATTTTTGGTGGAAAGTACAAATATTTCAGAAATAAATTTAAATAATGTGTTGGCCTTTTCACGAACAAAAATATTAGTCTCAAGTTCTTTCAAACAATCAGCAAAATGGCTCAATGGATTTTAAATTATTTTTGTTTAAGTCAAAGTTTCTCCAGGATTAAATTATCATCATGCAATACTGAACTGTGTTGCACACCCTGATTAAGTGGTGGAAATGGTATATTACTATGGCAAGGAGAGATACATAACATATACCAGCTAGTGCTCATGTTATTGTCCTGGAGGGATAAAGATCAGAGGAAACCTTGGCAGGGATTTGAACCCACAATCTTATTATTCGCAGTAATGAGCACAGGTTGCTACCACCTAAACCACATCCCAAGCAAATGTCTACCTATTACCGAAACTTAAAATCCCTGGCTTATGTCATGTTTAAAACAGGTATGTAAAGCGATGACTCACATCTAAAGAACAGTTTTAAGATGAGCTTCCAACCTTACCCATGATGCTTCCTCAGTGTGGGGATGAAGCCAGCAGCGTCTCCACTGCAGTGTATGCTCTCGACGCATGAGACTGGAGCTTTGGTCACGGTTAGGCCTGGGATTTGCTCAAGCCTAAAGTTTACCCTGAGTGAGGTCAGATCAAGCAGTGGACTCACTCACACTAGCCTTTGATCCCACTATATCTAAACATGTCCTTCTTGAAACAACACTGTCATAAACAATGGTATTTTTCTACACAGCTGTATTATTTTGTTTTACCGAAGCTTCCTGACAAGGTAAAACCAGGACACATTTGCTGTGTTTCTTTGTAGAGTTTAAAATGCAAGACGCTTAGATTTATATGTGCCTAAATCAAGAAGACATACATGTGTTGTGATGTGGCTTTCAAGGTAATGTAGTTCTATTCATGACGCCAGACTGCCCCAAAACATTTTACTGTTGTGTATATGAACACATAACAGTGATTGCAGAATCATTGTTTTTTTCTTTGTTTGCATGATGGTGTAACGTGCGTGCAGCAGACAAGCAAGGAGCGCCGTTGTCACACTAGGGGAATGTCGTTTATCCTCGGGGCGGCTGCGTCCTCTAACCCTGCCTGCCAGAGTGGGAGTTGCTGTGCTGGGAATTCGCATCAGTGGGGAGAGCCGCGTTGCGTCTTACGATACAGCAAAACGCCAGAGCCATGGGGATGCAAGCGGGAACGCAGCACCAACACCAGCCTTGTGTCTCATTCACACCAACTTTTAAACCCACCTTCTCACCAGGAGAGCCAATAGGTCCTGGGGGGCCGATTGGGCCTGGGATACCTGAAGAGCCCTACAACACAGTGGACCACACAGAGCACACAATCACTTTCATACATGACAGTAAGACTCGTAGTCGCAGAGCAAAGAATTTACTGCAACATGCAAACACCCTTATACATGATGCTGAGTAACTCAATCAACTCGTATATCCGACATTAATTTAACTTACATTCAACTCGCAATAGGTTTGATTATGCTACTGACGTCCCACTAAGGGAGAGTTACATTGTACTAGTTACTGTTTTCAGGACAGTGAAGCCTCAGGAAGAGGAGGCAACTTCATACAGGCAAGTGGATCAGCATTTCTATAAGTACTTCAAGGCAAAATGATTTCGAACACTTTGGCAATAAAAAAAAAACTAGTTTACTCGGGCATTACCAAAATACGTGTGTGGTTGCTGGTGTAGGGTTTAGCTACAAGCTTGCTCTGTCAGACAGGCGTTTGATAATGAGAGCGCCCTGATAATGAGAGCGCCTTCTCAGGTTTTAAGAAGTACGTACAACAATGCCTCAACAGGTAGCTGAATATGGCAGTGTCATTTTGCAGTGATGCCAAAACATGTGACTACATTTCAAATTCTGTGAGTTATAGGTATTTTCAACACTTCAATACTCCAGTGACTAGAATATAAACTGCTACTGCTTGTGAATGCATAGCTAAATACTAAAGGTCCCTAATTTAGCGCCCATGCAGTGACCTGGAACTAGCCACAAGCCACACAGTAACACCTTGTCTCTAGCACATTGTTGTTGTAAATAATTCTTCAAATCACCTAGAGAAACCTCACCTCTCCAAACACTCTCTCTCAGGAGCTGTACTACATGGGGTATTTGGTTGTATCCCTTTGAGCTCTGTTATTGAAAAAGGTTGAATTACCCAAAATAAACTCCGACATGTAAATAAAAAAGCTCAGCAACCTGCTTGCTGTACAACTTCCTTCAGGTCCTCCACAGACCCTGATAGTGGATCTCGAACCATGCTAACGAGCGCAGTGTTGTGGCAGCGTGGGGGTGGGCGTCGTGTGGCTCACCGCCTCGCCGCCTCCGCCCTGCCCTGCGCTGTCCACTGACTGCCCCGAGATCCCTGGGAGGCCTGGGGACCCAGGGGGGCCAGGAGGGCCAGGGGGGCCCGGGAGCCCAGGCATCCTGGAGTGGCCCGTGGTCACCTGGAAAACAGAAAGCACATCAGCTGCACGAACATCAGCAACGTTAACCAAGAGATTGTTTCAGCTTACATCTGTGAGCTGAAACAAGAACAATTCTCACTCACAAATATAGACATTAAATTTCTACAGACAGCGCAAAGGCATGAGTCAAACAAGACACTATACAAGTTGTATCAATTAAAAACAGATAAATTAGATTACAACGACTCTGCTCTTATAAAGCCCCGACGACAACATCTCCATGTAAAGATTTGGCTGCCGTGTGTAATTCATAAGGCAGGTGGTGAGGATTACCAGCTGTGGCACAACACTCTTTCGTGTGACATGAGGTCACGGAGTGATGGAATAACTCACTGGCCCGTCTAAACTCCCCGCATGACACGTGTGAGACCTCATCTTCATGATACAGCACTGGCCTTTACTTCATGGAGCAAAACGTGCAGGTCCCGTGGCAATGTCTATCACACATGTTGAATGCCTTGATGTCCTCTTGGTCGTTTAGTTAACATTGTCTAATCTCATTGTCAGAAACCGCTTAGTCCTATCCAGGGTCGCGGTGAGCCGGAGCCTATCCCGGCAGACACAGTGCGCGAGGCAGGGATATACCCACGATGGGACGCCAGTCCATCACCGGGCACTGAGGACAATTTAGTCTGCAACCCAATTAATCTATGCAGCAGCATGTTTTTTGGATTGTGGAAGGAAACCGGAGTGCCCGGCGAAAACCCACGTGGACACGGGGAGAGAATATGCAAATTCCATACAGAAAGGCACCCGAACCAAGATTCGAACCCGGGAACTTCTTGCTGTGAGGCGACAGTGCTACCCATTGGGCCACCACGCCGCCCCAGTTAACATTGTGATTCATCTTATTTATTTTGTTTGAATTTTCGCCCATGAAAAGCCTTAACCAGTCCCAGACTCTTTTTCAGGGGGATCCCGCCAAGTTTTCACAGTAGGCAAATGATTTTGCTATGTGTATTCCCAATTCAGGAATTAGCAGGTAATGTTTTTAATTAGGATGTTTGACCAATACCAGTTACCTTGTGAGGAACTAACATGCTCTACCTACCCCAGATCCCTCTAATCATCCTGTTGACTCTCTCCACCTGTTCAAGTCCAAACGTACAGCTAAACTATCATCCGCCTGCAATGCATACTGTGTAAGAGCACAAGATATAACCGAGGGCGTCTACAAACCCCCGGGTGTATTGTGCCGTGGTATGGAGAGGTGCTCACCCTCGTGACGCTGTCAGAAATGCCATCTTCATCGTCATTGTCATCATCTCCAGAGCCTTCCATCTGTCCATGCAACACAAAACAACTGTCATTCGCCGAAGCAGTGAGGGCACCACCACTGCGCGTGTACCAGGGCACACGCGTGCACACACACACACACACACTTCAACACAAGTGCACGCACCTGTGTCCACGTGTACTGTGCACGGCCATATGCGCTGAGAGAAGCTTTAGCCTCAAAATAGACTGCTGCCATTCGGTGCCCATTAGAACTTGCACTCTCAATCGAGCAGATGGTGCTACCACTATCATCACCGTCATCCAGTGGCTTCCTTTGTGGAGTTTGTTCTTTCCTATATTCGTCACCTCTGGGTTCTCAGGTTGTCTCGCATAGCTAAAAAATGCCTACAATGTAACTGGAATTGGCCAAACATCCCATCATCAGGTACTCGTTTGAGGCCGAGCCGACCTGGAGGAGGCCCAGGACAGGTCCAGCATACCGTAGCTGGTGTTGATCGTGAGTAGCACGGCACGCTAACTGCCACACCACTGCTGCCTGCACATTGCTACATAACGGCAGAGATGGCCTCTCTTATGATCATATTTTACTTGTTCTGTAACGATGTGCATATTTAAGAAAACCCCAAAAAAATGTTATTGCTGCTGATTTTCCATTCTAGTGCCGTTGTTGTTGGCGTGTGCTTTGTGACTTTCAGGTGAAAAGCACTCTATACATGCAAGTCCGTCTGATACGGAGCAGACTCGATGCTGTGACACTAACGAGTTGCTACAGGTGGCACCATGGCCTTTAATGGAAAATATATTGAAGGCAACATTTCAGGCAATTGTCCTCCTTCTTAGTAACACCTGGATTGTGAGTTATATCATGAAGGGCCATGATCAGGATTGTTTATCACGTTAAGGTTGTTATCATCATTATCGGTACCCATTCAATCCTAAACAAGGCAGCAGGGGCATGGAACTTATCTCGGCAGGCACAGGGAGCAAGAAAAGGTTATATACAGAATTGGACGCCGGTCTATCGTAAAACACTGGGCAATACTTAAGTCAGCAGGTTAATTAACCTCGGCAGCGTATCTGTGGACTGTGGTAGGGAACCGGAGAACCCGATGAAACCCCCCACGCAAACACAGGTAGAGAACACGCAAACTCCACACAGAAAGCTAACCAAGTCAGGAATCAAACCCAGTACATGTTTTGCTGTCTCTCCACCTTCTGTCCAGTTGTCTGTCTGCTCCTGTCTCATTCATTCTCTCTATCACGCACTTTCGCTTGTCTCATTCTAATTCTTCCCTCTGGGTGTCACTGTCATTTCTCTTGTCTGACTCGCATTCGTGTCTTTCAGTCATCCTCCTGTCTCTGTCTCATTCTCTTTGTCATTCATTCCATTATGTCTTTAATTCGCTCTGCCGCCTCTCATTCTCGTCACATCTTTCCCGTGGTTAACTCAAGTTTATCTCTTATTTCTATCTTCCAAAACGCTATTGTTGCTGATTTGTTGTTCTTTTGTCGTTGTTGTTGTTAACATGCCATTTTCTCCACAGCTCTGTGCAGTGTTTTGTGACCCTCGGGTGAAAAGCTCTCTATAAGTGCAATAATTATTATTAATGAGCCATATTATTATATTCCATCCTCTGCTGAATGAAGCCCTGCACACGTAGTCCATCTCACTCCCTCACAAGCTAATCTCATCGCTCCTTCTAAACAGCATTCATCACCTAAGGGCTGCGATCCCTGCTCCGATTACCATTCCGTCGCAAGTCTTGTCCATTGTTCATCGACCCATCCATGGATGTGTGCTGCCCGAGCTCATTCACGTTTCTAAACCGTCCAAATGATGTCTCTGTTGTGCACGTGTTCTCTGATCCATGCGTTCCTTTTTCGAATAATGTAATTCCCAGCATGCTCCTCTGTGTACTCGTGAGCTGCAGCTCTAATAAACGTGTCAGTCTGCACGTGCGCAGGTGACGTCAAATTAGATGATGTCCACTGATTAGATCTTCTCTCTTTAGTAGGTGCACTGCTCCATTGCTTTTTATTACAAAATTATCATTTTTCCTAAGAGCCCTCTTATACATTTGCAGTGAATCACAATGCAGGATCTGACATTGTTCTCCACACATACATCAGCCATCAGTCACTACTAAGTGGGAGCGGCATCACCACGGCACGCGCACAGGGATAGAGGACAAACACAACGTGAATGTACGCGTACTACGCTCCGTAGCCACGATAGCTTCTTCAGTAAATGTCAAATACCTGGCATGCACATTGCAGCAGCAGAAGGTTACGTGTTTCCCTGTTAATGGTCAGGGCAGTGTTTGAATGAGGCTGCATGAAACATAACCACAACACATTTGGCAGTCTCCACAAACATAGCAGAAAGTAGTCCATTGATGTGAAGCACTTACACGAACCCATCAAAGCGTGTTCTGCTTTGCTGGAAAATCTGTGCTTTCATGACTGGTCCCTGGAGACTATGGTTAGAGGAAAAGACAAGTCCCAGCTACAGACACATGACTCATTTGCTGTAGCCATATGTTCCGTAGCACAGTGCAAATTGGAAACACATTACAGATTTAAATGTGCCCCTGTGCTCCTTCGCATCAAGGGCGATGAGCAGCGTTGCATGTGACGACTGAGTGAGGGCTCTGTCACCTTGCCACGGTGCCAGGCCACAGGGGGCCCTGGGGGTCCTGGAGGGCCGGGTGGTCCTGGAAGACCCTCACCAGCATCGCCCTGGTGACAAACCACACACGCAGTGAGACTCGGAGACACTCACAGGCTATCGAGTGTACCAGACACAGCCACGTGACCATGACAGGCATCGACAGCAGATCACATGAGCGATGCTACGATACACTCTTTTGCTCCATTAAGACTTGGATGTGAATTGGTTCGTGGAATTAGCATTGATGCTCCCAAGAAGTTCTCAAAATTAAAAAACGCTCAAACACTCAGCTGAAACTTCACTGTGGGTCCTGGGTAATGACACAGAGCATGAGACATGCTCACTGCCCATCAGCACTTCAGGTTTATCAAGCTCCAATAATTGCAGTGAAGCACTGGTGTCAGAACATTTCATCTCTGATTAGACAACACATGGCTTAAGAAAACGTGTTTTTCTACACCTACGTAGGCCAATATCTTATTGAATGAAACTCCATTTAAAAAGCCCCGTGAAAGTGTTACTTAATGTACATTATCCACTGCTGTACCTGATGTCAAAGTCAAATACTCTGCTTACCGAGGCTCAGAGTTATTACTCTTGACTCTCTTCACTGCCAAGAAGCATGTTATTCGTTTGACATGTGGGTGTCAGGATTTCAGAGTAGGCTGTTCATATTGGACAGTCATGCACTTTTGAACAGAGATGACCTCTCACCCATGAAGTATTAAGCAAGCTGTCGGGTTTTATGTACAATGACAAATCTTGTGCCACAAATCAATTCATAAATAGTGCAGAATCACGACAGGGTTCAATCAGATCCCACACGGAGAATGAGCTGTTATGCTGAAAGCTGGGGTTGTGATCCCAGGCTCAGTGGATTGCCCCTGCTGTTCGTCGGGTAACCCCTGGACCGGGTGACCCCTGGACTGCACGCACGGGGCTCACCTTCTCCCCTTTCTCTCCCAGCTCTCCCTGGACCCCAGGGAATCCTCGTGACCCTCGGTCTCCCTGCAACAGCCACCATCAATATGAACACGAAAACCATGATAAAAACTGTCACTGACCACAATAAACTGATAAGCACCATTTCCTAATGATAGTATCCCTCACAATATTCCTCTTGCTCCAAATATATATAATATATTGTTAGATAACAAGAATACTCCACTAGCCTCTCATCTACCTATGCGAGATGTGAGGTTTATCACTGTTCTGCAGCCATGTCAATGTGGAATAGCCTTCACCTTGCAAGGCCTTTACTCCTTCGGTCTCTTAAACTCAAAAACTCTCCCAAGCAGAGTCTGGAGCTTAGGTATGGCCTTATAGGGTAAGCAAGCCTGCTAATATGAACCATATAATAAAACACTAATTATTAGTGTCAAACCACTGAATAGGATCTGATAAATCCTTGGATTGTGAAATCTGAGGAATAGAAGTGAGAATGTGGGGATCCGAGGCCTTGTTGTGGAATAGAGCAGACGGTAACTCCGAAGAGTGATGCAAAGAGCAGAGCGAGTGCGGTGCCATGGTGCTATTTGGGAAGGGCTAGCACACCCAGATGTTCTGTACTCACTTTAGCGCCACCTTTCCCTGGAATGCCCTGCAAGGAAGGGATAAACTAATTCTTTACAACACAGCCATCGCCATCATTGCCATCATAACACACAGAGTAATATAATTAATCTTCCCCCCAAATTACCCCTGCCTACACTTGTGTTAATAGGGAGAGGCTTACTGGTGTATACGTGTTAGTGTAATGCATATTGGTATTAGTCATTCAAGCTTTAACTGTACATAAATTGGTGTGTGTGTGTATTAGAGATCTGCATTGCAACAGCAAACCAGAAATGGGAATAAAACTCAGCCACGCCTGGCAGCAAGCTTTAACATTAACAGTAAATTAACAGTGAAAACTCACCCCCCCTCCATCCCCAAGCAGCTCGGCAGACATCGATGACTTAGGAATGTAATTTAAAGTTATTGTTAAACCATAGGTGGAAGCGGATTCATCCAACTTGGCTCAAATAAATAGACATGTAAATGGTTAGCTAAATAAATAAAGACAATGACTGACACACATATAATACAACACAGTCGCACAGAGTTCACTAACTCACAATCGCTCGGTCACATAACGCTTGAGGAAGCCTCGAACATGGCAGGCAAAACGTCGCAAAGGAGGGGCGCGCTCGACACGACTATCCTGCAAGAGCAGCTTTTCAAAGCAATCATTATACATCGAGGTGTGAAAACCTACATCAGTACTTTGCAGATAATGTATCAGTAAAATTATATGTTTTTGGCTATGGGAGGAAACAGAGAACCCCGAGGAAACCCATGCGTGTGCGTGTGTGTTCGTTAGAGAATGTGTTTTGCTATTTGTATGTTGCTATAACGTGCTGAGTTGGTGGCTGTGTTTATTGGTGTGGATATGTTTATGGGGTTTGTTAATTGTTTGTCTGTATATGGCGTTGTGATGTGTGTTTGTATATTGTCGTGTATAGGCATGGCCAGTGGTTGTGCAGTGTCTCAATCTAAAAAAATTGGGTCCATCTCTCAGCAAGCAATATCAGGAGTTCCTCTAGGTCAACTCAGCCTTGTCGATCTGGTGTGTAAGCATCACAAGTAAAACTGATAAATGTGGACCGATGCGGTGCTCGCCACAAGGCCCTCTCATGTGTTTTGTTCGGCTCAACATGTACTTGTTAACATTGACTTGTGAGCAAACAACAGCCAGTGCTGCATGTGCTGCATAAGCGTGCGCTGCTCACAGGCTTGCCGACAGGGCCGGGCAGGCCAGGCGGCCCCACAGGTCCCGGCAGCCCGGGTTTGGCGGCCGCTGCATCGACGCGTGCGCTCACAGGTGGGCTGGGAGGGCCTGGTGGGCCTGTGGGCCCACGGGGTCCGGGAGGTCCCGGATCTCCCTTGTCCCCCTTTGGGCCGGTGAGGCCCACTCGTTCATCGCTCTGCAGTGCGTATAGGGGAGAGTGGACAAACACCTGTTACTGCATACCCTGATTCAGGGCCCAAGTAGTGAGCAGTACTGACACAGGGAAAAACTCCACCTTGTGTTGAATCCCTCTGCTCTCATGATCTCGACTGGGAGAGCTAATATTAGGGGAAGACGTATCTATTTTTATATTATTTTTATTTATTTGACATGTTTAACTACCAAAGCTTCACTGAGTTTCAAGTTACTAATTAGGCGGACTTGCTAATTTTTTTTTACCATATTTGGCCAATATCATCTCATTATCTCATTATCTGAAACCGCTTAATCCTATATAGGGTCACGGTGAAGCCGGAGCCTATCCCGGAAACATAGGGCGTAAGGCAGGAATACACCCGACGACGGGACGCCGGTCCATCGCCGGGCATTGCGGGACAATTTTAGTCTGCGAGCCAATCAACCTATCCAAGAGCATGCTTTTGGACTGTGGGAGGAAACCGGAGTACCCGGCGAAAACCCACGCGGACACGGGGAGAGCATGCAAACTCCACACAGAAAGGCACCGGAGCCGAGAGACTCGAACCCGGGACCTTCTTGCTGTGAGGCGTCAGCGCTAACCACTGCGCCACCGCGCCGCCAATATCAATTATTATGAATGTTTTTGGCTATGGTAAGAAGACAAAGAGCACAGATGAAACTTATGTAGAACAGGGAAATAACATGCAAACGCCACACAGAAAGGCACCCACATCGGGAATCGAAGCAAGATATTTCTTGCTGTGAGGCAGCAGTCTTAGCCACTCTGTTGTTCAAAGCAGTAATTAAACCATGAAGCTCTCCGGTTATACGTAGTTACATATTTTGCTCTTCACGAGCCAGGGGTGCTGGCGCACGCTGGAGTAATCCAACGTGTCCGACGCAACGTTTAGTCGATAATGCAAATGTTTAAAACTCCCAGGCCTGCTGGGCACTGAGGTGGCCTGACACTGCGGAACAGCAAGTGGATTCCTGACATCTCTCTTACACCGTCATGTGCGAGAACTCTTGCCATGCATTCGTTCCCTCCCATGTGGTTTTGTTGATAAACACAATACATCAATGCACCTCGATTCAAAATAACCAGCTGCATATTGAAAACACTATTAAACTTTCAAGCCACTTTATGATTATGAAAAAAATATCTACCTTTTCACTATCCATTTCTTTATTTTAATAGTATCAATGCACAGCACCTTGTGAGCCTTGGGTGAAAGGCGCTTATAAACGTAATAGATTATTAATAAGAATTAAAAATGGAACAGGAATGCGAAATGCATACAACAGCGGTGGTGTGGCATGGCGCCGAGCATCGTCGTTTGGAGAGGGCCGGAGGCAGCGCGTACCTCAACGGTAAAAAGCATTCCAGTGACGCACAGACCCGCGTGCACGCGGTTTTGTTACGTTGCAGCAGGCACGCCTGTCAGTCACGCAGTGTGCGGGTGAAACGGTCTCCTTTACCTTGCCTTCCTTTGGCACGCCTCCGGCTATGACGAGGGGGTCTCGGCTCTCTTCTGACTCCACCATCTCCCCCGCCAGGGACGTGGGCTTGACCCTCGGCCTCTCCACGGAAACTGCGGCGCAGCATCATGGACGGGTCATGCATGTGCTCGCGTGAGCGGTGCGGGCGATGTGGACTGTGCGGTAAATGGCTCATTGCACAGATCAAATGGCGCACAGCACAGACGACAACGTAGACATGAAAGCAGAATACAGTGCAGACAACAGTGCAGAAAACAGCACAGACTACAGCACAAGGATCGAACAGCTGTAGCAGCACCATTATTGGCAGACAGATCAAAAGGCTGCAGAGCGTTGCCCCAAGTAAGTAGATCAAAAGCGGTGAGGCACCGTGGATTGGGGTAGAGATGAAATGGTTGCATGCCACAGGGCTAAGCACACCCTCGGCTAGATGGAAATCTCTCATGAGATTAATGAGAGCGATAATCACAATCATGCTCAGAGAAGGAGAGTGATATTGCGATTGAGAAAGTCTCTGACTGCAGGGGATAACTGTTAATTGACGGCACACAAACACCAAGGGGCTATTTTTACACCAGTCGACAAATGAGCGCTCCCTTATTTCACCCAGAATGCACAGTGCCCGCTAAGGGTGCTCACCGTGGTCTCCACTCTCCACACACAACATGGACCGAAGCTTCACTGTGTTGGCAGTGCTGCCTTCAATTCTAAGTTCTCGTTTAGTCGTGTGACAGGATCCCAGCGACTGCGACTCCTCAGCCGTGTGTTCTATCCAGAGCGTCAATTTTAAAGAGTTCTGTTCGCTGTATGGCATTCCTTACAAGTCCTTAGCCTGTTCTTATGATTCAATGCTGTCTCGTGTAGTGTGAACGCAAACACGCAGCAGGGTGCTCTCCCTGTAGGCAGCGTTTAAAAGTTCTCACAGGGTGGAACGCACAGCGCCCCATCTCCAAGGACCCAATGCAATCTCATCACTCTCGACACTCTCACCACTCTCGCCCGTGTAGTGCGACACAGCTGCCGTTTGATGCTAGCGGTGTATATGCAGCCCTTCTTGTCAGTCTACTGCTGAATGAGGGCATCTTCACTCCCCTGTGAGTCGTACGTTTCATTTAACCATACATCATCACTTCACCCATTGCACACTTGGGGAAATTCAAAGCACAGATTTGGACACATAGACGTATGATGCATTAACGGCGTTGCCTGAACTGCCATGAACTGCAAGTGATGAAGCCAGCAGCCTGATGACGACCTGGTCGTACACGGCAGTAACCTATTCGCCAGCATCAACAAGGCTCAGCCCTGCTTAGCTGTTTATCCATTTAAATGTCCTTCATTAAATTAAAGTAGAGCATGGTGAGAATCAGTATTTGTGTTAAGGGAAGTCTGGAGGACATTGGCTTCAAAAGGGCTAGATGTCTTTGTTTATGGAGCCATGGGTGACTTTCTGATGTGAGATGTTGAGTTTTGTTAGGACACTGTCAATGTCAGAGTACCTCTAACAACATCACACAGATGGCATTGCATGCGGCTACGCCCACGACCACACCAAACTGCATCTCCCAAGTCTCATCAGATCTCGGAGGCTAAGACAAATTAAGCTTGCATAGTACGTGAATTGGAGATTTGTTTGGGCCTACCGAGCCTGGGTCTTGCAAGGTGGCCAGGAGATGGCGGTACAGTGATAAATGGAATGTATCTGTGTGAAGGTTTGCAGTGTTGAAGATATCATACTGATGAACGCAACACAAACACACTGACATGAATACTAAAGGGCTCTGCAAGGTCACTATTTGCATTCAGCACCCATCTCTCACGCCACCAATCACATAACAGTAGGGATGTGACTATAAATACTACTTTATAACTAGAGGCAACTTTATAATTGCAGGATTGTGAGTTTGTAAAATGTATCAATTCCTACTTCTATGGAGTATGTTCAATGTTATGCAAATTATATTTGTAAGAATTCTGTCAGCATATTATGGGAATTTAGATTTTCACCACCAGCAATACCTGTGCGTTGGTATTGGATCGCCTGATTCCATTACATGCCTGTGGTTGAGGACAGAATTGCACGAGTGGGCATTGTGCGCTTGAATTGTCCTGCACAGATTTTGTGCTGCCCTGCACCTCTCCACGAGCAGTATGGGCGGGGTGCAGCATGAACGCACGCTCATAACATGCGGCTTTCCCCCTATGAGCAAGGAGTGTGCTCCCCCCTCAGCAGCACACGTGTGCTTGCACAGAGAGCAATTGAGTCACAACCAAAAAGCGAGAAACCGTGAAATGTCTGCGCTGTTTGGAGCAATGCACGCTGGATTTCAACTTGAATGGGTGGCCTATAAAGGCTGGCACAACACAGCTACTCATTTAATGCCCGGTAAGCCATGGAGAAGTCTTAGGAACAATATAAATATTCTGCAGTCATCGATTGTAAGCGCTGATCGATCTCGGGCCAGTGCGTTTGCAGCTCAATCACTGACGGCTGCAAAACCGCTTCTAACACACACACACATACACACACTCTTCAAAAGCCTACCTGACTGACATTCAATAGGTAAAATGAGAGGATTTTCCCGGGTGTTCATTTAAAAATTTAAACTCACGACCTTCTGGCCTGTGGCTGCTTGTGATGAGACAAGGGTTTGCTCTGTGCTCTCCCAGCATGTCAATCACGGAACAAGAGGAGCAGTAGGAGTGGCATGGCACTACAGGGCACGTGCCTCACCTATACCTATACTCAAGGCAAAACAACGGCCACAAACATTGCTGAGAGGGCGCAGGCATCTGTCAATATCTTGTGCTCCCAAGTCGTTCGTTAACATGCCTCGTGTCAACAAGCGGACCCCGACACTCGTCAACAATCTCAATATTTTCACGTCAGTCCCTTTAACACAGTCAATATACGTTAATACACTGTGCTGTATAGGTGTTTGTCCTGTGCGAATACGGACCCTTGCCATGGGAAAATCGAATTACCAGGAATTGGTCTTTTGACATACTGTATCTGCATGTGAGTATGGTGTTCACATGTACAATGTTCACGGGTGATAAACCCACTGGCTGTGTAAATGTTATTAACACTCACTTAGGAACTGCAAGGACATTGTAGGCAGCCTTCCTCTTCTACAGAATGATTCAGATGTCTTACGATCCCTATATCAGTCTCTAAAACTTAATATTTGCATGTACCAATGGGTGTGTAATGTAACGTAACGTGGGGAGCGGTGGCTCTCCAATTAGTGCACTGGGCTACAAACCCGGTGACCCAAATTCGAATCCCGCTCATGGCCAACACCAGTGACGATTTCTGAACCGGTCCCGGCCTCTCCTAGGCCGATTCAGCCTCAAATAAGTACCTGGAGCAGTGTGTAAACATTGCTACTAGGGAGACAAAGGCGGCCGGGCGTGGTGCTGGTCACCCACCTACTAGTGTGCCGTGTCGAACTTCATAAGTGCTCACTAACGGCACTTGACCTTACAGACTGTTCAGGCTATGTGGGGACCTGTGTCTTTGTATTTTTGTAATGTAGTATAAGCAGTATAAAAATGACATCTAAAAACGTTTGTAATCTGAAAAAAATGGTTATATAAAATATAAATGAATGAGCAAAGGAAAAAACATGTTCAGTTCAATTCAGCATCAGTACCCGCTTAATCCTGTAAAGAGTCA
>JAZEWT010000001.1:22207715-22230567 GCA_036362905.1 Mordacia mordax
GGGGTTGGAGCTTATCCCAGCAGACATAGGGCGCAAGAGAGAAAAAAATGTTCGGAGTCAGTTAAATGGGGGTTACAGGGCATCTGGACGACCCTGTACATAAAGGACCATTGTTCAAACCAATAATTACACATTAGCTGTAAACCAGATATAATTTGCAAATCGCTGTAATATATGTATAATATGTATAAAATAGACGTTTTAATATGTCCTTCAGATTCGATATGAATGTATTACATAGGAGCTTTTGGTTACACTCAAACAAGAATAAACAATGAGCGAGACCGTATAGTGAGACCTAAAAAAATAGATTCTTTGTTTGAATTAGGATGCGCACTCTGTAAACGTGCATCAACCTACATTCCTGAAATGTACCACCGTCCGTGGCTGACACATTCAGATAAATGGCAGATAATACCCCCACGAGATCTGAAGGTGTATCATTCCACTGGTTTCACTTTCATAGATGAGGCAGACTCTACCGCTTGCAGGCACGCATACCTGCCTCGCGCTTTACAGCGGGCGACCGTTTTTGTTAAATAATGTCACATAAGGATCTCATCTTCAGAGGAAGACATAAGCCAAACGCCAAAATGCTGCATCTGCTTTATATATAAATAGGCTGCGCGGTCCCTAGGCTGTCCGATTGGTTTAAAGCTTCAATCGTGAGGATGTACTAACTATAACAGAGTAGAGAGTTATATCATTTTGCATTCTCATGATGTCACTGTGATAATAAATCCATATATGGTTGATTCAGTGACATCACCACCAAGTTATAGAGGTGCATTGAATAACTTTGAAGTGTGTTTTTTGTTATTTACAGTATTTTATAAAGCTTCTAACTTATGTGGAAGAGTCTGAAACGCAGCCTAAAATCTAAACTAGTCATGCTTGTGATTATTCTCACGATCCTGATACACACCCTGGATGGTGTGTGTATGAATCAAGTTTAGCAATTGTTATTCAAATGAAATGTGAACAATATTTTAATGATGTACTTTGGACAACGGTTCGATCTACATACAACTGCAGAACGAGCATTATGACATAATTGATGCATGCCACAGAACAAAGTTGAATGAATGAGACCATAGTAAACTATATAACATGTGACGGACATTACAAAGAGACATAACAAACAGGATTTGAGAATAACACGGCATATGAGGCGGAACATAAGCACGCACCATAAAGGTGGCATGGTACTCGGGTGAGGAAATTAACTTGGGTGAGAAAAGGGATATCTGGTGGCGCGGCCCCCCCAACCCCCATCACGGCCTCCATTGGGTAGGCCCTGTCTCCACAATCTTCTCTCCCTTAACACGCAGCAGGAGGCCTCACTTCTGGATGGAGCCTCATCCCCGTGCGCTCTCCATGGCTACGTTTTGTCCTAAAGGTAACGTTGTATCACATACCCTCCTCGAAGTGAACTGCAATGCAGACTCTTACACGCATGCTAACCTTTAGCACTGCCATAAAAAAACACAGAGCTTATACAGTTATTTAAATAACACGCACTCCAGCATAAAACCTTATCTAAACGTCTAAGCCTAACCTAACCACGTGTCCATTTCATGATACGAATACAGTGCTGCATATCCTCGAAACCTAATATTTACTTTATGCTTAACATACCACTTACCACTAATGCCACCTTAGTAAACATAATGTCAGTTACTTTGTGCCGAAAAAAGCAGAAGGGTGATGTTCACCTCCCTATGCAGTCCCAAGGTAAGTTGATAAATTCCACATTCACATGGTAGGGTCAGTCTTCTTAGGAGGAATAACGACCTTCCAATAGGAAGCATTTTAGTTTGTCATCGTATCACCACTGCACAGCAAACATGCTAAGTCAACGACATATATTAAAGGTGAAATATCATTGAGTACATATTGCATTCATGCCATTATATTACAGAAGGGTGGCACGGTGGCCCAGTGGGTAGCGCTGTCGCCTCACAGCAAGAAGGTCCCGGGTTCGAATCTCGGCTCGGGTGCCTTTCTGTGTGGAGTTTGTATGTTCTCTCCGTTTCCGCGTGAGTTTTCGCCGGGCACTCCGGTTTCCTCCCACAGTCCAAAAAACATGCTGCTGCATAGGTTAATTGGCTTGCAGACTAAATTGGCCGCAGTGACCGGTGATGGACTAGCGTCCCATCGGGGTATATCCCTGCCTTGCGCCGTGTGTCTGCCGGGATAGGCTCCGGCTCACCGCGACCCTGTACAGGACTACGTGGTTTCTGACAAGGAGATGATATGAGACTATTACAGAAAGCTGTCATGAAGGAAAGTGCTTTATTTCATAGACAGTCTCCAGGTGTTTAACAGTTGGGGGCGATGCTGCTATGTGTAATTTCAGTCCAGTAGTTTACATGCACAGCAATTCTTCACTTTGGAGCATGACCCTTGTACGCAATGGCCTACTCTCTTTTCGAACGATGTCACACATTGTTAGCATCCACTGTGAAGCAGACTGCGTATTCATGGTTTATACTCCCACAGAATAAACTACGGTAGCCATCCCGATTCGAACCCTGAACCTCTACAACAAATTGTGAATGTTGTAAGGCTGAGCAGGTCACCGCTCCGAAACACCCTGGCACAGAGCAGGGGTTTTAATCCACATGAGCAATTTGCCACGTGGCGTTGCGCGCAGTGGTTCTGCGCTCCAGAGAGATGACTGCGACAAAAGTGTGGTGTTGCTCATGCCAACTTAGAAATGACCTAATGGTGCTGCAAGTTATCAGAAATGGCCCAGAGGCCAAATTACAACACTGAAGCCTCTGATATAAACTATATTTAGAATTCTTCAAGAGCATGGTGTTTTCACTTTACCCAGGAAAGACTCATTGAATCTCGATACTCCTTTTCAGTAGGGTCCAGCTAGCGATGAACTTCTCAGTATATTCATTGATATGAAAATGCAAATGCACATACACAGGACACTCACACATTACAGCACAGAAACGCGAGTTAGTGAAATCGATTGTTCTGGATGTGTGGGAAACAAATGTGTGACTATTTTTGAGCCATTTGCTTATGAAAGAGCAGGACTTGAAGCCAGGACAAAGCCCATCAGAGGCTGACACGAGTGGCTGCAAGCGACGCAGACAGCAATTCTCAAGGGTTAACAAAGCCTTGCTCAAGCAGGTCTCAGGGCGTAGACAGACAGTCCTCCTCTCTCACGGCATCATGACCCTGATTGTGGATGCATGATCTGTGACTAGATATTCAGTAATGATGCAATCAGAAGTCAAACCTTTCCTAAAGCAAAGGCTTTCTCAACAAATGTTACGATCCACGATAATTTTTTCAGTTACAGTGCTTGTTGATGCCTTCAGCACTTGGTTACAAAACAATTTTATTACTTTTGAGTGGCAAAGGATCTGAGGAAGTAAAATTGGCCAAATTGTTATGTGGCTTAACTAAATAATCTATTGAAAATCATTAGTTATTCTAGTGATGATATCTCAGGGCTTTAGTGATCATTCAACATTCTAAGCAATTCTCACCAGTTTAAAACATAAGACCCTTGGCAGATGGATGAACGCTTTGTTAAATGCGAAGGTTATCATGAGCAATGTTATTCATAAAATCGATTTTTTTAGGTTAGGTCATCTAAAAATGTGTTGTAAACCCTCCTCCACCCGACACAGCCAATTAGTAAGGTTTCGTCATGTGAACAGAACGTGCCAATTCTTTACTAGCTTAGCAAACCCACAACATGTATAATGAAATACGCCGTTTTACTGATACTTGCAATCAGCATTATCAGGTACTCTCACTAATATGGAATGAGCGGTTCTAGTAGTGTCCTCCGACCTTTAGATCTCTTGATATAGAGAGGTTGTGATGTCATCAATTGCGTTCCCACCCGTCAAAGGATCCAATGGGGGAGGAAATATATTAGCATGAATTATATCCATTATAGTAATGATAATTATTCAGACAGTACAAGTTAGGTAATTAGGTAAAATCTGATGTATGCAGGTGTTACGAGCTATCTGAGTAAGATTTAGACAAAAGGCCGAGATTGTCAATTACTTTAATCAGTACGTTATTAAACAGGAGTGTTACTATTTAGAATTTTACGTTAAATATCAATGATTGCTTCGAAAAGCTGCTCTTTCAGGACAGCCGCGTCGATCGCTCTCTCTCTCTTTTGTTTCGAAACTCTCTATGAACAAATTAGCAATGACCGGAGACTGAGGAGAACCATTGCTGCTTCATATTTTTGTTTATAGAAGTTACCTCTCCATAAGAAGTAGTTGTTGTTTAGATAATGCTCAGCCAGTTGTTAATATCTCTAGGTAGACCTTTATTTTAAACCACACAGTCGAGAATAATAAGTGACTCGTGAATAGGAACTTTAGTGAAGAGAGAAGTGCTGAGATACTAGAGACTTGGCAAGTTCTGTTCACGTGACAAAACCTTACTGATTGGATATGTTGGGTGGAGGGAGGCTTACGACACGTATTTTTTTACTGAACTCTCCCAAAAAAATTATTTTATGGATGAATGCTTCCCTTTAGGGTCACATGTCTATTTACTTGCAATTCCAATGTTTGACAGCTCCTGAGCCACCGATGAATTTGTCAGTGAGTTTTACAAGGTAGGAGTTTGAGCTATAACAATAAAACTATTTAATTTTGAGACCTAGACTGAGAAAAAATATGTCCCAAAGTCCAACTCAACTGTGAAAGATTTCTCCATATTATTCATAACTAAATTAGTTTGCTTTGTTTGAGATCATGTATGCATAGTGAAGAAATGATAATATACCTACATGATATAACCAATAATAAACGAATTAATTACAAATTAATGAGTTATAGATAACAAATTACCATTCATAACATTAGTCTTGAAAGCCTATATATAAATTGTTTCTCAAAGCTTACATTTTCGGTTGGGGTGAAATTTCTCCTCCATGATATTTTGCAACGATTACTAAAAATAATCTACTCAGTTACTTTCCCTAAAGACATTCAGCCACACTTTCCATGGACAACTGCAGTAATTTTCTAGGGCACTGTGTCACGGTAACGTAACCACTCTCGTGGCACACTTGTGACATGGGTCCCATGACACGAGACTCGTCGGCACGGAACGATTCGTCCTCAAGATTTAATTCAAATATTTTATATGCACTTGCTGGTGCATTCATTGCCTCGAGTGGCTGCAGTGTTCACAAATACAATTACTGTGGGTATAACATCCGGAACGAATAATTGAATCGTACAAGTAAGATTCAATACACACATGTGAGTGTGAGCACTGATTTAATCGATGCAGAGTTATTTGTCCAATTATTACAGAGGGAACCATCCACGCTTTGTGACCCTCGGATGAAAAGCGCTCTCGAAATGTAATTATTATTATTACCATACCCCCAATCATTCCCTGGTAATTTGAGACTCAGGATTTTATTATGGGTTGGACGAACGGATTCATATTGTTCATTTAAAAGTTCCCATCCCGTTATTACTGTCCTATTTGTTTGCATTATTCGAAGCTACTTCAACAGAGCAATTTTGCGTGAACTCTGAAAAACAATCCGATATTGGTATTGTAAGGATTAATATCGTTCCATGCCTCTACGGTCGACTCCACTGACTCACGTGTCACATGCGTGTCACATGTGACGTCACCATGCAGGTGTCCATGGAGCTGTGGGCCCTGCTCTTGCGTGAGTGATGAGGTGTGTGCCATGCGCCAGAGCACCCCGGGGCTGGCCGGGAGAGCGAAGCGTGTGCCATAGCACCTGCCTATGATAGCCCCCCTCCCCGGCGGCTCTTGCCTGAATTGATAAACCACCCCGCAGCAGAGCCTGGCTGGGAAGCGCGTGATGCCGTGTGCCATGATAACCCACACGGCGGCAAGTCAAACCGACGACGGGCTTGGGAAACAACACATTAAAGACTGTGTTAACGGTTAAGACAGAATGGCCACCCAGCAGCAAAATAATAGCGATGGTGTCAATAGAGGGGTTGAAGGCACGGGATTGTGGATGATAAATGCTGGCTTCTGAACCAACTTATTGTGCACGAGAGATCATAGAAGACGTTTGCTGCGTTATGAATCAGTATTTTAGGAAGAGAGATTATACCTGGGTGGAGGGAGTGTACCTGCCCCAGTAACCCAAGAGACTTTGGGACCAGAGGATTACACCTGTCCTTGAATAAATGCACCAAATGACAATCTTCCTAATCTGCGCACAGCAGAACAAAGATAGCCAGGAGGTGAGAACTGCTCTCAGCGCTGGAGTATAAAACACGGGGCTGCTGATGTCACGGACCTGCACGGACACGACGCTTGCCAGTTCACCCAAGTGTCACCGAATGTTCAAGCGAAGCAGCTTTTGTGCTTCCCGCGTGGGCGTATTTGATCAATGAGGCTTATAACCATTTTCTCTGCACTCTGTGGCCAACACAACAACTGGACAGAGGGTGGACTCAACAACCAAGTGTGCAGCACTACATGTACATAGGTGCTAGTCCTTATGCAGACCACCAGCTCTAAATAACTGAACACCTGGCCATGTTGTCGTTATTCCCGCCCATTCAATGAGCTGAAAACACGTTACCATAACAGACAATGGTGATACAAGGACACTCGGCTGCTTGCGTTTTCGTTATGACTCATCAGCACAGTAGAGTTGTCAGTATTTGCCGCTGCTATATGACCATGTATGGCGAGGCATTACCTTTACGCTAGTCCGAACACATGATACCTAGGTTCATTGTCCTGATGAAACTGCTCCTGGTGCCCTTAGATGTTGTAATTTGTTTACCCTCCCCGCTGTACAACGGTTAAGAAGAGCTACACAGCTTATCGGTTCCTTCCAGGTTATATAAAAAAAATACTGAGTGAGTGTATGAGGCTGAGAGTTTTGAACAACACACGCCGTTTTATGCGTCGTTAAATCTATTTGTATCACCGTGGCTCATACATGGATTTCAGGAATCCAGGAGAACTGGTCCGATGATTGATCAGTACTGAAGCAGCATCGTCATTACAATTGTGATTTCAAATTCCAAACAGCAATAAATCGACTAGCGTACGGCATTAGCCAACAATGAAGCCAGCTGATACCTTCGATACACTGCACAGTTTATTCATATCCCAACCATTGTATGAAGGAAGCAGTGGTTAGTGACCGGTGTAAAAGTGATCGTATCTTAGAGACAATGGAGAATGTCCAGGAACGTGATGTTCCCTATCTTCATTCCTAAATAATACGACACAAATGCACGTAAACCGAGCACTAAATCATCACAAACTATTTGCAGAAACGTAGGTGCCGCTGACCTGAAAATATCTCCATCAACTATATTTCCTGAACATATCACCGACAAATATTTCCAGCAATTATTTAGCTCTTATTATTTATTTCCATGTTTGTGGATAGAACTTTACATTCATTCAGTTGGAAAAACAATTGAGATTGGGCAGACAGAAGGAATGAGCTGAAGATGGCAACTGAGGGAAGATTAGTCGGATAAAAGACCCAGAGGTTCAGCAAGGAAGGACGTGTGGAAAGGTGGAGAGCGCAGTGGAGGCCCGAGTGACGTGGAGGAGAGGGCCAGCCCTTGGCCTATGGCCAGAGCCCTTGATGATGAACGGTTCGAACAAAAACGTTGTGAGGAGCGCACCGCTGGCTTCAAAACATTAACTGCATGTGGTACCAGCTTTATATTTATAAACGCTCACATTAAATACGTTGATCTTAATTTACTATCTAAGAAAACATCATATGAACTAAATATATACGATGCATAGCGATATAACTACATACTTTAAAATCGTCTCAGACCACAAATGACGGGAAATCTGTGAAAGTATCACCTATTATTAAGCTATTATAATTATGCAGCACTTTGAACGATGTCGTTGAAATATTAGCACTTGGTTCCTTTTCTAAAGCTCCAGGGATATCGAGTGGTGCTTTTTGGACAAATGAAAAGCACAACGTGTGACACCGTTGCCACGGTAGTTAGGGTGATAATTTAGAGAGGACATCGTTATCGTGTCTTTAGATGCATAGCAGTAAATGCCTGTGCGGGATGTGTAGGCTTATGAATGCGGTGAACTGCAAAGTGCTCCTTAAAATAAGCCAACCTGTACCGGACATTACCCTTCACGAGTTAATTATTCTCAAACTAAACAGTGCCAAAAGAAGGAGGCTACAAAGTATAAATGTGATTAACGCCAGCAAGTAAACATTTGTCGAAGAGACTCTGCTACTGTGTGGTGTGGGCTTACCTCCTGGCACGGAGGAGCAGCGCTTGAGGCACTCCAAGATGGCATTGAAGTTGTTCTGATTTCCCCCGCACCCGCCGTACTCAAACTGCTCGCATCCGTGGCTCTTGGGGTTGTAGAACCAGCGTTGGAGGCCACTCGTGCAAGGGCCCTTGTCCGGCAACAAGGTGCAAAGCTCTACGCAGACGGGCATCAAAGATCCCCAGTATAGCCCCACAGAAGGAATCGGCAAGTGCTCTTATAGCCAGTGCCTCCTTAGGACTCACACACACGAGGACAGCGATGTAGCCAACACTCTGTGATGTTAGAGAACTCTTTGCTAATGGCATCCAGCCACCTTTGTCTCCCTAATATTGATGTTAACATTATTATAACGCTTATTAACCCACAAAAGAGTACGTGAATATCAAGAACTCTTTTTTAGGAGGATCTTGCTAATTTGTTTGCAGTATGGGGTCGATATTGCTGTACGTAATCAAATTGAAGTACATTTAAGATGTTTCTGTATTGGGACAGTTAAAAAAAACAGTCGTACAGCATACAGACCAATGCAGCATCACACATATTGACATATCTCCTGAATAGCCTTCAATAGACTGTAGGGCCAAGTGTTGTTAGCAAGCAACTAGAAAGGCTGATACAGCACACAAAGGGGTGGGTAACCAGCACCATGCCCTGCCATCTCTCACCCCAGTACTGCCCAGGACCGTTCAGATATTTATCACTGCTTGTCCTTGAACAGAAATCAAATTCTGTTCGCCAGATTTCTGGGGTAGTGCACCAACCACTGCACCACCACTCTCCACGCACACACGCCGTTGTTTAAGGTAGGAAAGATTCCGAGGCAGGGTGTAGCTGTGCGTTCCGTTACTTCGACACAAATACATGGTTATGAACACAGCTGCAAAAAAGTTTTTGACCGTACAAGGGCGTACTTTCTGACAGCATTCGTGACTTGGCTTTGGTGAAGCCTTTGGGTGTTTTGTTAATTATATTGATTGATGCATCCCTGTGTATACACACACACACAAATATCCTAGACAATAAATCATGCCAAAAGTTAAATATGTAAAGGCAAAGGTATATGCAAGCACACGTGTACGCTTATACTG
Source organism: Mordacia mordax (assembly GCA_036362905.1). Lineage (NCBI taxonomy): Eukaryota > Metazoa > Chordata > Hyperoartia > Petromyzontiformes > Petromyzontidae > Mordacia > Mordacia mordax. The sequence continues at coordinate 22,217,090 of JAZEWT010000001.1, forward strand.
TGCATTACTTGGTCGTGTGGCATGCAGACCGACTGGGATCATAGAGCAATTGACCCCCCTATTGCCAGGATGTAGGCTGCTTGCAGGCCAGGTGCCACGTCACCTTGTGTTACACAATGATAGCTACCACTGTGGGTGCCTTGAAAAATGTTTGCGATGAGAAGTGAATCAAGTTGATTGCTTCGAAAAGTTGATCTCTTGGGATAGCTGTGTCTCCTTCGCGACGTTTTGCCTCACGTTAGTGGCATCCTCAGGTGCTGTGTGTGTGTTTGTCATGTGTGTGACTCCTATTTATACGTAGGTACTATGTATATGATAAGTCTCTTCTACAGCGTTGCTTTATTCCAGGAAAAATGGAAGAAGGTTGGGGGTCCATTTGAAAGGGTTCCATTGTCTTGCTCGCATACAGGAATCACATTAACTTAATCCAATTCTGCCTCTGACTCACCTACTAGTTTGTATCTCATGAAAGCCTGTTAAGTTTTTAAAACACTTGGTGATTTTCTCAAGATGTCTGCAGTCCAGAGCTCTATAGCTGTACACTGCCGACAATAACTGCCCCCCAGGTTTGGCTGAGCTTTATTCTCATTTCCTGTTTGCAGTTCTAAGTCTTTTCTGTCTTGTGAATCTCTATAGCTTCACGGATTAATCTTGTGCCTTTGTGGCGGAGAGCCGCTAGCATCTTGTCAAAATCGATTGTGTTGTTTGTTTACACTGTGTGCTTCCATTGCCAATTATCCGTATGCAGCCTCGTGCTCTTCCTTCATTGTGGTCATTGTTTTTCCTGTTTACTCGATGTACATTTCTTTACAGTTGCTGCAAGGAATGCAATACATGTCTTCTGTCTGTAACGGCAGTCGGTCTTTAGGTGATTTAAGTACATCCTGTATCTTCTGATGGATTGTGTAGAATACTTTTATGTTATATTTTTCTAGATATTTGCTGATTTTGTCTGTGGTGCCTTTCACATATAGCAAGAAAGCACAGGTTTTGGTATCTTCCTCCTCATTTTCATGCTCTTTGTCTAGGTTCTCTCCTTATGGCACGTTGGATTTCTGTTTTTGTGTATCCATGTTATAGCTTGTTTTTTAGATGTCTCATCTCATCTCATTGTCTGAAACCGCTTAGTTCTATACAGGGTCACGGTGAGCCGGAGCCTATCCCGGCAGACACAGGGCGCAAGGCAGGGATACACCCACGATGGGACGCCAGTCCATCACCGGGCACTGCGGGGCAATTTGGCCTGCGAGCCAATTAACTTATGCAGCAGCATGCTTTTGGACTGTGGGAGGAAACCGGAGTGCCCGGCGAAAACCCACGCGGACACGGGGAGAGCATGCAAACTCCACACAGAAAGGCACCCGAGCCGCGAGATTCGAACCCGGGACCTTCTTGCTGTGAGGCGACAGCGCTAACCACTAGGCCACCGTGCCGCCCGTTTTTTAGATGTTGTCTTATATTGTTTTTGACCAGCGGGCTAAGGTGTGCTGTATCCCCCCCATTTCTGCTTCGGGTGATGGTGAGACTCCGCATGTAAATACCTGTCTGTATGTGTTGTCTTCCTGTATAGAGTGTGGCTGAGCATCCCCTCTGTGTTTCTCTTCACCAGTACGTCATGGGATGGGATTTGGCCGTTTTCTTCTGTTTCCATGGTAAACTTGATGTTTGGGTGTATGGAGTTTAAGTGACCAAGTAATTCCTCTAGCTTCTATCTGCCGTGTGGCCATACAACGAATGTGTCCTCAATGTATCGATACCAGTGGGTGGGTTTTTAGTGTCGATGAGTTTATGGCTTCCTCTTCAAAATCTCCAGTCTAGATGCAGGTTGCCTGCTGCAGGTGAGACTGGTGATGCTATTGCTGCACCCTTTTTTTGTTGGTAAAATTCTTCGTCGAACTTGAAATAGGTTGTTGTGAGGCATACCTTCACCAACTCTGCTAACCTCTGATCAAACTGTTTTTCAATAATTTTGATGGTTTATTCGATGGATTTTTTTTTAAAAATAAGGAGACCGCATCAAAACTAACGAACAGATCCATTCCGTTGAGCGTGATTTGTTTCAGTATTTCAATGAAGTGCCTTGATATATGAAGGTGCGAGCTTCACTGTGGGTTGTAGTTCTTGGGCTATGCATTTGGCGAGATTATAGCTTGGTGAACTAATTGCACCTACTATTGGTCGGTATGGGGTCCCCTCTTTAGGAATCTTCAGTAGCCCGTATAGCCTGGGAATTCTTTTCTTTTTCTTCACTTTTCGAAATCCAGATAAATCCATCATCAAGCAGAATATTAAAAGTGAATAAAACATAAAAGAGTTGAGCTCACAGCTCTGAGTCAAACTCAACTCAATCTCGTTACCGTTATACGCAGCAGTGAATTGCTAGTATCAGAGCCAACGGTGTGGTGGGATTCTTCAGCGAGTGACACAACTTCTCTGAGCTATAGCGATTGGCGCTTATCTCACAGCAGGAATGCCACATTGTGTACGCAACTGATAAACAGGTGTTGTCGTTCTGAATGCCAAGCCAACACCCTACATTTCAACTTTTACAGTTTCTATATACTTTAAGTTTACCTTTTTCAAGTGCAATTCACACACATGCACACACAGGAAGTCTTACAGCTGATTTTACAATGAACGAAATATGTGCCACATACTGATTTGTGCCTGAGACACTCCAGCACTCATAAGATAAAGACAGAATTAATCCCTGTAGGATAATTATACATTTGGGGTGATGATGTGGCTCAGCGATAATGTGTTCGCCGCTTGTTGTGGAGTATCGCAGTTCAAACCCAGCAGGCCACCCTGGTTATTACTGAAAGTGTATTGATCATAAAATATATGCTGACTGCTTCACAGTGGACATTAAAGATTACGTGACGACATCTGCAATAATTGTGTGCAGATACTACAGTCCAAATTAGGCACATTTTAAATATATCATAAAATTACTCCATTGGAATTTTACAGTGATAATCGCGAGTTACTTTAATGCTACTATAAGGTCCGTGAAACAATGGCACCTTCCTTCATGATGATAGCCTCACGCCGTTACAACAGCACGACTGCCAGATGTACTAAATCTCATCTCATCTCATTATGTGAAACCGCTTAATCCTATAAAGGGTCACGGTGAGCCGGAGCCTATCCCGGAAACACAGGGCGTAAGGCAGGAATACACCCGAAGACGGGACGCCAGTCCATCGCCGGGCATTGCGGGACAATTTTAGTCTGCGAGCCAATCAACCTATCCAGGAGCATGCTTTTGGACTGTGGGAGGAAACCGGAGTGCCCGGCGAAAACCCACGCGGACACGGGGAGAGCATGCAAACTCCACACAGAAAGGCACCCGAGCCGAGAGATTCGAACCCGGGACCTTCTTGCTGTGAGGCGACAGCGCTAACCACTGGGCCACCGCGCCGCCCAGATGTACTAAATGATTATAAAAATTACACAGTTTCCTTTTTTCTGGATATGGGAAATCCCAATAGATTTCCTAAAACTGCATCTTTCAGTATCGAACATTTCCACTAAATCAGACAAATCATAAATAATGGCTGTTAAGTATGCAGGTTATTTGGATATTTCTCCTTTATTGTTTTCTTTCAAAAATAACGACTGTTGATTCTTGCGTGCCCCCAATTTGTTGCGCACTAACGCGTACGGGCGCGATCGCACAATGATGACGCAGGCACGCGTCACGGTTGCCGAGCCTGTTTGCTGTTTGCTCGGTGCTAACGCAGAGTGTTTCGCTCAACAAATGAAAGATATGAGAATTCAACTTGGGCCAGTTGTTGCTGCGTCTGAAATTGTCCCACCACAACTGCGCAGTGGTATCATGTGTCACGCGTTGAAGGGAACCCACGGGGAAGCAAGAGACGAGTGGGAGACTTTACAAATGCAGCTGCGTATCGGCTTTGACGAGCAGAGGGGGGGGGGTTGCAGTCATGAGACGCACATCTGTTGTGGCGTTCCCACACCAACTTCAGAACGCAGCTTGCAGCTGAAGTTTGTTTGTTGTGGGAAGTCTGTGAGCACGCTGGGACTTACGCTGGGTTATGGGAGAGGCAGGCCTGGGAACTCGTGCTTGGGGCTGCGCTTCTGCTTTGGTTACCGATCGCTCTGTGCGAGGACCTCACATATGTGGGGAATGTCTACTTTCAGGAAGACGTGTGAAGTGCATAGTGTATAGGAAACTAAATTGGCATCAGGCTAATGGCGCGTGACACGAGGAAGAATGGGCTACAGGGACACTGCACACTGCAGGGCACCCACAAGATGGATAAGTATTTGGTACTCGCTATGCTCTCACTGCACCTGGCTGTCGCTAAACTACTAGTCTGTCAGCATTGTGGTCCTGGACTGGATTGGGGAAAAAAAATCTTTGATATGCATGAAATGTAACTGAAATGATAAATGATTCTATAACTAAAATGTGTTGTGATGTAAAAAGTGTTTTTAAAATCAAAACAATGTACAAGATCTAATGTTTTTGGAGCACAGTGAGCTGTTGCCTCTGATGGCATGAATAACAGTCTCACGGGTGACAGTTATGATGCTGCCACTCATATGGAGTTTGATAGTCATGCTTGTGAATGAAGAGATGTAGGAAAATGAAGGCCGGCTCTTGCCACGAGGGTTCCTGTCATATTTTTCGTGGCAAACAGCACCTTTCAGCAACAATATACCAGGTAAATGGCCCATTGGGAGGAGAGTCAAATTTTGACCTTGACTGACCCAGCGTCGGGCTTGTTAATCGCCACCCAGCCACGGGCACAAGTTGATATTAAATCAATGATGTGTTCAACAGCTCGTGAGTTTGAAGCAAGTGCTCGACTTTAATTGGCCAGGAATTATCACAGGTGGAGGTATCCACGGTAGGGACACAATCTGATTGGAAGGTGCATAATCATTGAATTCTGATTGATCGTGTCAGGGTAATTGTGAAAGGGGGGCGAGGGGGATACACACGTAAATGAGGGGACGGTTGGGGGACCATTGCGAGAAACAGAGGACTGGTGCAGAGTCAGGAAAGAGTGATTCTCTGTTGTGCTAAGTGATCTGCTGAAGATGTAAGCCCAAGTTCAAAACTTGCCTGGACTGTTACTCCTTTAGAAATCATCATCATCATCATTATCAATACCCGCTTAATTCTGTGCAGGGTCGTGGGGGGCTGGAGCCTTTCCTGGCAGACAGAGGGTGCAAGGCGGGGCTATACCCAGGATGTGACACCAGTACATTGCAGGGCACACTTTTTGGGGGAAAATTTCTCAACAGGCCAATTAACCTAGGCAGCAGCGTGTTTTTGGACAAATGCACATGTGAACTACATGTTGACAGAGATAATACGGTAGGCTGATTAGCGAGGTATGGAGTCTGTGTGGCTTTTGGAAATGCGATCCAATGGTGAGATGTTCACAAGCTTCATACAAGTGACAAACTCAAAGCCTTACTCTATATCAGATTCCTACACCAGAGCGTATAAGTTAGAATTTAGATCCGTTGTCAAGCAGTGGGCCAAATAGTAAACATGCCATGTACGTTTGGTATACGATTAACGTGGGTAATGTTTACATGTTCTAAAGATTGACGTGAATGAACCAGAGGTTCCTCACTGTCAAATGCACCATCAGCTTTAGAAGACTACGTGATGAGTTAAGTGCAGCATCAAATGCTAGACAAATGTACAAATGGTCCAGATGAGTAGCCTTAGTTTAAAATATTAGTGCTCACATTTTTCAACAATTATTTTACTCTTATGAGAACAACAATTGCATTTACAAAGCGCTTTTCACCCGAGAGACACAAAGTGCTGCACAGAGCTGTGGAGAGAACGCATGTCAACAACAACGACATGAGAATGAATAATCAGCAACTGTAACCGTTTTTGGGGTTTTTGTTTTACAAATCCGTGCTGTGGAGAAAACGATGCTTGTTTATCCAAGGTCTCTCGTTCAAGAGTGTCCTGCCTGGTTTTGACAGTTGAGATGCTTAGACAATACCAGTTACGTCAAATGTGGGGGAGACTGCTATGGGAGGCAACTGCAGCACTCAGAGAAAACCCATACAGAACAGGGGGAGAACACATAAATCCCACGCAGAAAGGTGCCAAGTTGGGAATCAAACCCAGCCTTTTATTGCTGTGAGTCACAAGTCTTACCACTGTGCCACCTTGTTGCCACAAATTAGTGTTCTATATTTAAAGTAAAAAAGTGTACACAGGTAAGAGTCAAATGCAAAATGTAATAAGATTCAAAACTTTGCATATATTGGTTCACAACCCCATTAGCTGCACTGCCATATCCTGGCTGGCTGGCTGCCCAGAACGCATGGCAGCATTATAAATCTGCATCAGCCACCAAATCCCTGCCCCCTAACCACTGGGTTGCAGGCGTATGCCAGTTCATTCAGCTCAGTAAATAAAATGAGTTGCAAATATGACGTTTGTAAAGTCATATTTGTGTATTTATTGCTCAGACTTTGAAACCATCAAACTCACTGCACGTGGGAGTATTGTGGACACCCTGGCAACAGATCCAGGGCTGCTGAGCGATTGTTTCACTACCCTGAACTGGTCGACCCTGCAGAGTTCTCCAAAGAATGCAAAATTTGATTAAAGAAGCTGCTCGTTGGACAATTCCTGAAACCCCCGCTGCCAGTATGGCCAAACCGTCACTGTGACTGACAGATGGAGATAATATCACTACCAGTCCCCACCGTCGCCCAAGGTCACATTGCATCTCGCCACTGTCAAAACCCATTAGGCCTCACCTCGATATCTTCGCCATGCACCGCTCCCTTATCTGTACCGCGTTCTCTTTGTGTTGCCCAGTGAAGGGAATAACAAACAGATTCTTGACGCAACATCTTGAGAACTCGGAGTGTCAGCTGAGCTCCTCTCATAAACCCAGCCCATGGAATCATGTCTATCAAGTGCCACGGCATACTTTCATTAAAACTCTGTCACTGTCTGCTTTTGATGCGAGCTGCAAAAATTACCATTGTTGTTTTACGTTGTCTATGCTGCACCAGACAAAGGCGCTGGTGTCTTGCAAAATATAAGCGCTTGCTCGCACTGCTGCTAGTAGAAGAGCTTCCACTATTGTGAACTCTAGAGAGTATTTGGTCTACTCTTCCGTGTCGACGAGTTTGAAGAACTGGTTGTATACACCTGCACATGCTCTACTGTGAGCTATTGCACTGCACTACTTGGCGCACAGGCGGTAGGCAAAATAAAACTGACCTACTGTTTCAACTACCACGCAATGAGATGGAATTGAACCCTAGGTGCTCTCGCTTGCAAATTCAGCTTGAGATTCACTCACAGTACTGTGGCAGATTCCTCATACACTGCACCAATGCCGTATCCACCACAAAACGCGCGCAGATGGGGTGACCTGCGTTGTTCGAGGGACTAGCGGTGTTTGAGTGGTGCCATACATCACCTGCAGCTGGCAGCTCTCCTATCCCTGATCCTCGATCATCATCCTCACCTAGGGCACACGACACAAGTGCCAGCGTTATAGCCAGCGCAGTGCACCTCGGATGCAATCTGCATATGGCAGCGTCCACGCAGACGGGCGGCAAACAACACGTCAACACGACCGTCACCACACGAGGCGACAAATCAGATGTGCGTCTGTGTGACATTGAGGCCCAGGGTCGCTTGAATGCTTCACAAAAAACGTAACACATTCATCACTGACACTGTTGTTGTTGTCGGTTTAAGCGGCCACTGTCCAGCTTGACGTGAGTTGGCCGGTGACCCAATGGTGGGGGTATCAGAGTAGAATTTTTTAGCTAGATGCTCTTCCTCATTCCAACCTCCTTTAGTCGGAGAGTCTTTGGAGGACTATTCATCTGAAGCCTCCTCCCAGACGTGTCTGGCTTTAAAAGAAAAATATGTAACGGGCGATGTTTCACGCAGTGGCCCTTCTACATAGCACATAACGTGTTCTTTGCGGTGCTGTTAAGAAGGTCAATTGACCGAAATATATTAATTATATGTTTCCGTTTAAAGCCACAGCGCTATTGACAAATGTGTTAAGTTTGTTCTTATTAGTGCTTATGCACCACTGTTGCCGACAGAGCAGCATCACCAACTGATTTTCTGAATACGTTACAGCCTAAGCTGATCTACACTGTTGGCGCTGTACTAACTGGAGACACCACTAAGTGCATGCATCTTGTTGCTCGGTGGCTCGGTTAAGCCTCAGGGAGCGTTCGGGTTGCTCGGGTCCTGCTGCCTCCTTCACCCCGAGTGCTTAGGCTTCTCCCCATTTGGCTACGTTTTCACTATGGCGTCCACAGCGCATCATTTAAGAAGCCGTGTGGAGAGTCAAGCCAAGACATCTTGGTGCGGTTTAAAAAAACAAGGCCTATTTTTGGGGAAGTCACCAGAAATTGTTCTCGAGAGAGATTCCTTCTCCATCTGCTGGTAATAGAATATGTAATTACTGTCACTGGCAAATAGATGTAAAGAAGATAAGCAATGCCCTAATTTATCACAGCAGGAAACCACTTTCGCCCTTTGTGATGAATCAAACAAGCAGAGTAGCTGCTGAGCTATAATCTTCAGATGGATAAACACTATGGCTCTGCACATATTTACATAAATGCATGTGGCCTGCCCACAGCTCTTGTACCAATTCTCATGAAAGGATTTCAAAATCTAGAGCAATTTTATTTATGAGTGGCTTTGCACATTTTACGGGTTTGGGAGCGGTAGTGTAGCGGTTCGTGCACTGTGCTATGAACCCAGCAACCCAAGTTTTATTCCTGCTTATGACCAACACTCTTGACGGGTTTGTGAACTAGTTCTGGGCCTCACCTAGGTCGACCAAGCCTCATATTATTACCTGGTACAGTGTGTATACAAAACCCCCAGGAAGACAAAGGTAGTCTGGTATAGTACTGGCCACTCACTCCCTTGTGTGCTGTGCTGGCCTTATACGTGCTACCTGACATCACTTGACCCTACAGGCTGGTAAGGCTATAAGGGGCATTTTTGATGTTTGTCTATTAGAGGTTTAACAATGCATCAGTTCTATTGCAACCATATTATGTGCTTATAATGAATGGGTCGGAACCTTGTGTAAGCTAATCTGTAGGCAGCGGCATGTTACCTCATTGAACAACTAGAGAAACTAGTTATACATGATATGCAACTAGGTTACATGCCATTGCATGCAACTAAGTTACTTTAGTTACCTAAATAACGTGAACTATGCAGGCACTAGAGGTGCTGCAATTCATCAAATTGATTTCCGAATTGAACATTTGTGTCTATGTATGCGTCATGAAGGTTGTTAGTGTGGGGATGGAAGTGTAGTGGTGAGCGCACTGCATTATAAGCCTGGCGAGCTGAGTTTAATTCCCGATAAGGACTAAAAATGAGTATTTGGTGAGTGTGCCAACATTAGCATCGGTGAGACAAAGGCGGCTTGGCATAGTTCTGGTTACTCGCCCTCTAGTTTGCTGTGTTGGCCTTTATAGGAGCTCGCTAATCATACTTTTCCCAGCAGTGTGCCAATGGCTATGCAGGGGATGGCTATGCAGGGGGCTTTTATGATGTGCCGTTCATATGTCGTTGTGGTTGACATGCTATTCTCTCCACAGCTCTGTGCATCGCTTTGTGACCCTCGGGTGAAAAGCGCTATAGAAGTGCGATTATTATTTAGTGTGTGCATTTTGTGTGCATGTGTATACGTAGAGTACGTGTGTATGTACAGTACGTGTGCATATACGTACTGAACGATGATAATCAGCGAGTTATAATTCCATTGAGAAAGCCCTTGAGAAGGTTTGTGGAGAGTTGATGTTTACTTCACGTTAGCTCTTGGTGGTCTACATCTGCAACGGATTATCTATGGTGCTCTTTTACAGATACTTATGGCTGCTGAAACTTATTACATAACCAAGCACAAGAAGTATATGTTTCCTTATTAAACATTTCAAATGTAGAGTTGTTGTATTATATTCAATAAAAAGTCTCTCAATTTATTATATATTTAAAATAAAATCCCTGACTGTCCTTTTGGTTTTGCGTTGTGTATTTACAAACATAAATACATCATTTCCTTTGTAGCGACTTTATATTTTCCCGCAGTCTTCGCTTATTTACGTGGAGCCAAACTCGGCATCAAGCACACGTTCAAACCTCCCTGGAAGGCCTCATCTAGCAGTCACCTGTCCCACAGTGTGGCGGCTGTGAATTCAGCTTCCTGTCGAGGTGGCCAACCCATCAAACATGATATCAATCGACAGAGGAGCACCACTTGACATAAATCGTCGATTCACATACAAAATTATGACGCTCATGATAAACAATGTTTATTTACGAATTATGCATACGTCATGTTAATTATGCATCAATTTTTCCCTTGGATAAACGATTGATAAAACAAATAAAACAATGCAAATGCGATTTTCTTTACTAATTCTCAGATCGAACTATGACCCCAAACTTGTGATGATTCATCATCCCACGCATGTGCATTGTGAATTAGGACTACCAACCGCGATGAGCAGTGATGGCTGATAATCGCCGGAGCTCTGCACCGATTGCCATACCTTCGCCCAGCGTGGCAGAGGTCTGGTGGACGCTGGGTGTGAGTGGCTCTCTGGGCAGCGGCATGCTGGCCGGGCCGCTCTCCACGCCAGCCACTTGGGTCATCTCCACCTCGTCTGTATAGTGAGGGGTGCCCGGGACTCCGTGGGCTGGCTTGGGTGGCACCCCAGGTTCCTCCTCATCCGGCTCCTCCAGCAAGGTGACCTGCAGCACCAGCCAAAGGGAACACATTGCACCGCTGCTTCAGGGAAAAGTAACAAGAGATGGACTGATGTTGGTTTTCATGGTTAGATGCATGAGAATTACTCTCCATAACTGTTCTTTGGGGATAGCCATGTCAAGTGTTCCTTCTCTCATTCGTGTTCTTTCACCTCCCACGTTGGAGGCATCATCAGGCATTCAAGTGATGATGCCTCCAACGTTAGAAGCGAAACGTCGCAAAGGAGAAAAAAGGAGCGAGACAGAACACTCGACACAGATATCCCAAAATAACCGCTGTGGAATGCAATTCTTAGTGACAACAGAGTTGTATTATTTTATTGTTGTTGACAGGAAATAAAGAACTCAAGACTGGCTGAATTGTGGGCCGACTTCAAGAACTATTGAATAACCATTGATGCAGCCCTTTATTAACCCACTGCAGGACGAAGGCTTCTCTATGTCATGCAGCTTATGGCGGTTATTTTACCATATTTCCCCATGCTTTTCAATGTGGGTTAGTGTATACTGACAGCCCAGACATGAGAACGCGGGAGTACGGCACAATAATGGATTTTGCTGTATTACTACCCTACTACCCACCACACCTGATATGCATGACGGACTGTCCAGGCTATGCCTTGCTGAGATTTTTGAGATCAGAATGATTGTGGGCACATTGAGTAAATTGTTATCGTAATAAGGAGTTTTATTGTGGCATATTGTGACATTTTAGCAGATATGTTTTAAATTAAAATCACAGATGTACGTTTTAATGCATACAGTGGTTGTAAACAAAATCTGGATCTCTCTCAAATGAGTGCACAAAACCCAGCACGACTCAGCCACATGAACGGGTGTGTTGAATCTGTTTGCATGTTTAGAGATTAGGTCGTTAGGGAATAACGTTAAGGACTTATTATTGAACAATGTGCATGGCAGCTGCTTTATCGGTTAAAAAACAATAAAGAGGTGTGGCTATTTGTAAAAATTAAATCGATCTGTGGGGCGGCACGATGGCCAAGTGGGTAGCTGGGCCACCGCGCCCAGTACGTAGCTGGGCACGGTAGCTGGGCACTGTAGCTGGGCCACCGTGTTGTGAGGCTATTGCCTCACAGCAAGAAGGTCCCGGGTTCGAATCTCAGCTCGGTTGCCTTTCTGTGTGGCGTTTGCATGTTCTCCCTGTGTCCACTTGGGTTTTCACGGGGCACTCCGGTTTCCTCCCACAGTACAAAAAACATGCTGCTGCATCGGTTAATTGGCTTGCATACTAAATTGCCCTCAGCGCCCGGTGATGGACTGGCGTCCCATCGTGGGTATATTCCTGCCTTGCACCCTGTGTCTGTCGGGATAGGCTCCGGCTCACCGCGACCCTGTAGAGGGTTAAGCGGTTCTGACAATAAGATGAGATGAAATCTATTTGTAACCTACTCTCCATTGTCATCCAATGTGATTGCGATAAAGGGTGCTCCACCTTGCCAAGGATGAGCCGGGCTGTCAGTGAAAGACTCTTATGCTTCCTGCGATTAAATGCTACAAAGGCAATTATCTGTAAATTCAGAACATTTATAAAATACAGTACATACAAAGAAAAGTTTACCCAAATTGCATAATAATGTTTTGTTTTGGGATTTTTATTTTAAAGTTATTATGCAAAGTGTATTAGAAACGTTGTACAAGATTTTTTATGATTTTCTTTGGGGGGGGGGATGAGAGTACTGTCTCCTTTCGGGTTTGTTTTCTCGTGAGAGGCCCTGCACACTTTGCAATCCAGAGAGACTAAGATAATGAATTTTCTTGGTGCTATTGCAATACATGCCAAGAAAAATGTCTCAAAAACCTTATGTAACGATTTTTAAGCAGCATTATTATATTGCTGATAATTTACTAGAATTATTGTCGATATGAGTCACTCAAAAACCACAAAAATTAGAGTTCTCAAAGCTCTTGCCTGCCTCTCACATGTAACACGATTGCTTACCAAGGATGTTCTTTCAGGATAGCCGTGGAGAGCATTGTTCCTCTCTCCTTTGTGCCATTTCACGTTCCACGTTGGAGGTACCCTCAATCGTGCTAAGACTAACTCAGTCTCAGCAAGGGAAGCTCATCTTTAGTCTCAGCAAGCCTGAGGAAGCCTTAAAAATAGGAGGCGATGTCTCGCGAAGGAGAGAGGAGGGGTGCTCGATACAGCTATCACTAGCATCTTTGGTAAGGAAGCATCACGCACTGAACCGTGAAAACCTGCATGAGTACATTGTACGACATCTAAAAATGTATTGTAATTATGGTTGACCTCTGAATAGTGCTTTGCTGCCAGGCAGTTAATTAAATTCAATTGCACTACGCCAATAAAAACAGCTTGTTGTTTTCACCGCGGTGGAGAAACAAAAATTAGAACAAATGTCATTGTCAAGGCCACAAAGACATGGAAGGCCGGTGACAGACTTCAAAATGACCCATGTAACCTGTTTCAAAATGGCCCACCCAAAATATAAGCCACTCTTAACTTTACTCGCGAATGCCATCTCACAACGATATGACCGAGAGGCTCACCCTCAATACGACCACCTGATGAAATTCACAATCTGAAGAGCTCATTGTTAAAATAGTAGAAAAAAATAAATGGCCGTATTTATCTCATCTCATTGTCTGAAACCGCTTAGTCCTATACAGGGTCACGGTGAAGCTGGAGCCTATCCCGGCAGAC
>JAZEWT010000001.1:22254785-22267313 GCA_036362905.1 Mordacia mordax
TACGATATGGTGACATTCACAAGATCTGGCTTACCAGTACAATACATTTGTTTTACATTTGCTCTAATGAAGGCCAAAATTCAAGTGACTATGGACATCAGCAGACACTATACATTAGTAACTGGGGGGAAAACAAAATGATGCAACTATAAGGAATGTGCAGAGAACAATTATAAATGTAACACATGATAAAATTCAATCAGCAGCTATGATCTTTCTCTTTCAGACTTGCAAAGATAAGCCGCTGGTATTGGCAGAACAACACAAGTCGCTATAGGCCATCAGCAGAGGACCATGTGCCCCATCGTTTACTTCACAGCACAGTCGCGGGAGGAAATTTGATTTGTAATGATGTTGGTTTTCACGGCTCAATGTATGATAAATGCTCTCAAGGGCTGCTTTTTCGCAGTTTTCTTCATTGACCACGATATGCAAACGCCACGAGTCACAATAGTCCAGGGTGCATGGAAAAAACGAGAAGTCGGGAAGCTGTCCGGTAAGGATGCTGGTGAAGTGAACAGCTGTAACAGACGGGGGCTAAGAGAAAATGATATAAACGAAACATTTATGACCAAATGGGTGGCACGGTGGCCCAGTAGGTAGCGCCATGGCCTCACAGCAAGAAGTCCCGGGTTCAAATCTCGGCTCGGTGCCTTTCTGTGTGGGGTTTGCAAGTTCTTCCCGTGTCCGCGTGGGGTTTTTACCGGGCACTCCGGTTTCCTCCCACAGTCCAAAAAACATGCTGCTGCATAGGTTAATTGGCTTGCAGACTAACTTGCCCGCAGTGCCCGGTGATGGACTGGCGTCCCATCCAGGGTATATACCTACCTTGCGCCCTGTGTCTGCCGGGATAGGCTCCGGCTCACCGCGACCCTGTACAGGACTAAGCGGTTTCTGACAATGAGCTATCTGACTAAATAAAAGCAAACAAATATCGTGAAGCATTTGCTTTAAGGGAGGCCTCTCTAAGTATGACATGCAAGAGAAGAGACATGTTTACGCCCATTATTAATAGACAAGCACAGAGAGCAATGGTGAGACCGCAAGGGCAAGGACACTGCAGACAATGACGAGACAAGGGTAGCGAGACCTGTTTTATTTGGAGCTGTGAAAGAAGCCGAAGTAATATATGGATGTCAAATTGTAAATAGTATAGATGATATGTAAATAAAATTATAGTTTCGAGAGTTCGAGGGGAGGGAATTTGATCGCTTTTGCAAATTATTTGCTTATTTTGTATAGGCAGTGGTGCAAAGCACATTTAACAATTGCTCAACACATTTTTCAATAACACTCTGGCCTCAAAAGAAAACGTATATAATAGGTAACATATCAGACCAGGGCCTTCACAACGCACAGAGAGATGGAGGGCAGAGAGACAGCATGGATAATAAGTTTGGACATTGCACTTGTTTAAACTGTGGGGCCTAATGATAATTACATAAAAAATAACATTTCCTATTTATGAATAGTTCCTCATCTCATCTCATTGTCTGAAACCACTTAGTCCGATACAGGGTCACGGTGAGCCAGAGCCTATCCCGGCAGACACAGGGCGCAAGGCAGCGATACACCCACGATGGGACGCCAGTCCATCGCCGGGCACTGCGGGGCAATTTAGCCTGCGAGCCAATTAACCTATGCAGCAGCATGCTTTTGGACTGTGGGAGGAAACCGGAGTGTCCGGCGAAAACCCACGCGGACACGGGGAGAGCATGCAAACTCCACACAGAAAGGCACCCGAGCCGAGAGATTCGAACCCGGGACCTTCTTGCTGTGAGGCGTCAGCGCTAGCCACTGGGCCACCGCGCCGCCCGGTCAAGATCTGAGTGGTCGTTTCCTAAATTTCAACGAATACCGGGATCGAGCAGAGGTGGTTTTGCCGCCAGTGGTTTTGCACAACGACATCCGAGGGAGTGACCGTGCGCCTCGTTAACGTTAACGAGACGACAATTGTCCAGCTGTGGTCATGTGTGCCCCTGAGCAGAGGACATAATCCATCACGCGCTGGTGATTTGTGCTGTGGTTGGTAGGGAGGTGTTGGCACAATGTTACAAAAAACCGTTGGAAAGAAACATTCACCAACATGGGGATGGTGCTCTGCTGCCTATACTGTAATGGGTTTTTTTTGTTTACACTCAAACAAATCAACGACTGACACCGGCAAATAGGCTCAAAAGGAAGCCACTGCCAGATGAAGGTCGGTCAGTTGAAGGACAATGCATAGGTTATCAAAGCTACCTGTTTGCATACTTTGCCACTAGTATGTGTGGCTTTTGCAAACTGGACACATTGTAAAATGTGTCTATTTTGGTGTTTGGGATCTTAACACCTGCATAATTGCCTGGCAATTGTGCAGGTGTTAAGATCTTAACACCTGCATAATCGCCAGATACGGTAAAACCTGTTGTAATCTTATATAAAGAACGAAACAATTTATAATGCTGCAGAAAGCCTATGCCTGGTCATGGATGAGATATGGATACGGAGGAGCAAGGAAACTGTGAAACCTGGAGGAAATCCACACAGAATAGGGGTAGAATACAGATATTTCACACAGAAAGGTGCCCGAGGTGGAAATTGAACTGCTTCAGGTAGGACTTTCTTTCTATGAGGTCCAAACGTTACCAATGCATCACCCTGCCAGCCTTGTATTGTAACATATATGTTAATTTGTTATAAGCAAACTAATTCACTCACAGACATGCATTTAAGTTGAAAGTAGAAACAAAAGTCAGTTTCTCCAATCTCAGATGAGCTGAGGATGAGTTCTTCTATCGGTGGCTCTGAGCTCGTGATGGATTTGCACATTTTCTAGCCAGGACATATCTCTTCACAGGATCACCACTTTTGTCTTTCCAAAGAATGGTTTCATCAAGCCACAGGGAACCGCAGAGAAACTATGGGCTCAATCTGCCTGTGCCGACTTTTCATTCCAACTATCGTCATCACGTTGTGAGCAGAGCACTCTAAGACGATGCCATGCAGCCTGATCCAGCTGATGTAAATATATAAAAGCTTCAACCTTCAATTTGATAACTTTTACAATAATTACAGTGACTCGGTATTTTCCATATTAGGCGAATGCCCTTAATTTTACCTGAAATTGTAGCTTGTGACTCGTTCAAATTCTTATTGTGGTTGTCACATATATTCCCCACAGCGCACATTGCTTGTCAACAATGACTGTGCTTCAGAAATTCCAGCATATACATGTGTGTTGAGCAGGTTCAGAAGCGGACGTGTGGTGGGAAATGGTCAAACCGTGCATGGCAATTCAAAAATCATCCCAATTTGGGGCTTGTACCATTTGAGACTAATAACGACCCATGTAGTCAAGTCCCCTCTCGCTCGAGCCCCGATCGCAAGCCGTAGTCAGCAGCATCATGCCCCATTCACGCTCGACATGTCGTCCCAAACATTGTTGTTGTTTTGCCAAAAACTAAAGGGAGACTGTCCCCCGCAGTGAAAGAAACCACGTAAATCGTGCAACCCATGAGTGACTTAACCCCATGAATACATAGCCACACGCAGCCACACTGAAAACGGGATCGCCTTTGGAAAAATATAGTTAGTGGGTCTGTTCTCTGTCATAAAAGACTGACCTCATGACCACAAGAATGCCCACCCTGAGGACAGTCTGTTAAAAGGGCAGTGAACAATAACCTACCCTAATAAATTCTGATGCTTGCTCTTTCAGGGAAAGGCTAAAGTAGTTCACGGCATCCCGCATACCTCAAAAGATGGTCAAATTTCTAGAAAATATACTTTCAATTTGAAATATAATGAACACATTTTACTAAGGTTAGTGGAAATCCAAGAAAGATTATGTGGAGGAATACAATGTATTAACATTATTATGCTTGTTTACCCAGGAATGCCTCACCAAGTCTCAAAACTCTTTGTCAGAAGGGTCCTGCTGAGTTGTTCAGACAGGAATGATATTAGATAGATGTTTATTATTACAGCAGGAAGTAATTAGTGAGCGTGCAAGCTCTAGATACAGAATTCCTGCAATGTTGCTACATGTAATACTAAATTGATAATTTTGTAGGTAATATATCAGTATTGGGTTGTTTAGCCAATTGCAGATATATTATTTATTTTCAAATATAGACTTCATGGTGGTGCAGTGGTAACATCTGCACATCACAGGAAGAAATTCCTGCCCAAGGCAGTTTGATCCTCACATTGGGTGCCTTTCTGTGCAGAGTTTGTTCTCCCCCTGTTCTGCGTAGGATTTCCTCCGAGTTTTCCGGTTTTCTCCCACAATTAAAAAAAAACACTCGATAATTTATTGTCTGATAACCACATCACTTAAAAGAAGCAGTCCCTGGAGGATTGGCGCCGGCTGATCGCACCGTTGACCTCTCCCCTCTCTGCGGTTTCCTCTGACCTCCGTATCCGCGTCCCATCCATAACAAGGCGTGGAATTTTTGCACGTTGTAAATTTCATTTTCATTGTTCAGTACATGTTTTAATAGAGCATAAATAATAATGGACTGCAAATGAGTACTCCAAGGATAAGTAACCTCATCAGATATAAAACAAAGCACATGAAGTACCTTGCCATGTGTGTGAGGAATGTATCACTCAAAAGCTTTCTTTTCAGCCTGCAGCCCCAATATCCCAGCCGAAAAATCATTCATTGTCATTACCAATACCAGCTTAATCCTGTATAGGGTCAGGGGGGCCAGAGCCCATCCCAGTAGACAGAGAGCGTAAGGTATGGATATACCCAGGATATGACGCCAGTACATCGCAGGGAAATTTACTCAGTAGGCCAATTAATCTAGGCAGCAGTGTATTAGCGTTAAATAGTGGCAGTAAATTTACACCCACAGACTGCCCTTGTTCGGCTTTTGGGGAAATAGTGACTTCTTTCATTAAGTGCTCTTTCGTTTGTACCTCATAGCTGACTTCACCTTGAGAAAGAAATGAAGTTATTGCCACAACGCACTAGAGAGGACTGCTTTCCAGACAGCTTAGTGCTGGCTTCTTTTGGTGACGCTCATCAACTGTATGCACACATTACGTGTGATGTTCTGAGCCATTTATTAATGAATGACATTTTAAAAGCCTATTTTTATGCATTGATAACAACCAGAATGAGATTTACTATTAAGAGCTGCTTTTGCCATAGCTGTGTCGAATATTCCATCACTCTCCTTCGCGAAGCATATCTCCTATTCCTGTTGCAAAGTCGAAAGGAAGAACTCTCGACGCTGTTATCCCAAAAGAGCAGCTCTTTGGAGCATTTCCCATACATTAATCCATACAAACCTATATCAACAACTAGCATATTGAGATAAATGCCAAACAGGGCAAATAAGGATATGGATTCCAACTCAAACAAGCTGCGAGTGTGAATGAGTTCAAAAGAATGTTACTCTCGGTTGGCACCGAACGCAAGACTAATGTGGAGCAGGACATGATCTGACAAGGCTCACGACAGATAATCCCAGACAGCGTAATTGAAATTCACATCGTGTCTGGCTAAAGACAGCAATGAGCTGAGGGCCTACAAGTCACATGGTGGAGCAGGTGACTGCTATGCAATGTGTCCTGTCATGGATAGAAGCCAAGTTGATTAGTACCTTCGAATTAATTGGGAAACTGTTCTCAGAGCAGTTATGTGTGCTTCTTTATTCAATAGGATAGCTGTGCATAGGTTACAAAAAACAGTTGCAGTTGTTTAGTAATCTGCATTCCTCACGGATTAATGCTTTAGTCTATATATTTTAGCAAACTGGTTAATGAAAAATGTGGCAATTCACTTGATGTTTGTTATTCAAAGTAAATGATTAATTCGCCCAAAATTGGCTGGAGCATCTCATCTCATCTCATTATCTGAAACCGCTTAATCCTATATAGGGTCACGGTGAAGCCGGAGCCTATCCCGGAAACATAGGGCGTAAGGCAGGAATACACCCGACGACGGGACGACGGGACGCCGGTCCATCGCCGGGCATTGCGGGACAATTTTTTAGTCTGCGAGCCAATCAACCTATCCAGGAGCATGCTTTTGGACTGTGGGAGGAAACGGGAGTACCCGGCGAAAACCCACGCGGACACGGGGAGAGCATGCAAACTCCACACAGAAAGGCACCGGAGCCGAGAGACTCGAACCCGGGACCTTCTTGCTGTGAGGCGTCAGCGCTAACCACTGCGCCACCGCGCCGAGCAGAAGGCCAATATTGTTTGTTTTTGCCCTCAGGGCAGACACAACGAACCACCTGTGAGGCTGGCCCACGCCCGAGCGCACAAGCGACACTACCGCTCACGTGAACATCGTCGAAAACACACAAAGGGTTCCAACTGAGGATTGAGCAGCTCACAATGAGGCCGCTTATCTGGACGGGAAACCCCACCGGACATGTGGAGTAAGGCACAATCCCGAGTCGATTGTGCGCTTTCTTAAAGAAATCCTCCTGCGCTACACACGTGTGGGAAGGCGGGTGCCGTGATTTTTTGCGCACACCTGCACACCTGCACAGAACGCACGTGCAGGCACGCCAACGCGCAACGCGATGCTTTTCAAAGAGCTGCACGCTTTGTTAGCAAGCACATGTTGTTGGATGTCGCTGCATCGAACTTAGTGCCAGTAACACGTCCATTGCGTTATGCGAGCAATGCCAGTAAACCTTTCGATAAGTAACGATAGTCATCTAGGAGGCCTCGGGCTGTAATATGGGCTGTCCGAAAACGAGCTGGCCCCTTATCTCCAGCCTCGGTTTGAAACCAGTCTGTGGGCTGTCCGAAAACGAGCTGGCCCCTTATCTCCAGCCTCGGTTTGAAACCAGTCTGCCTTGCTCACGGCGCTAGCCACGCTCTAACCTCGCTCGGTGGCCTCCAGCGGGAGGCGCGTGTCCCCGAGCCTGGGAGCGCACTCCCAACGACAAGCAACACACCGTGATTTATTTGGCTCCCCGAGCCATACTGGCAGTGCCTATTGGTCGCATAGCTTGGGTCTGTGTTTGCTATTTATTCCCAGGCTCCGCATGACCTCACCTCATAGGAAATATCAGAAGTGAGCAAATCACTGCGTGAAAGAGCTCTCTGGCATTCGTCTTCGCAATATCTGCTACCTCCACCTGCTCACAACACCTGCTCATTTCCCCTAGGAGGCTGCAGGCCAGCACTCGAGACGGTGATAATAATGTGACACGTTCTCCCACAGGCATGTCTGTGTAAGAGTGTAAGAGTCAAACATTTCATCATTTTCAGTTTGCATCCCAAACCATATTTATCCTTACAATTCTACACTTCATTGTCGTCACCAAAATTGCTGTTGAAAAGTAAAATCAAGCCCGTATACGCCAATTAAGATTGTTTAAAACGTTAAGTTAACTCGCTTATGGAGGCTTGCCCGACCCATATTGAGTACGTAAATGTACGAGCGTTTAACATAAAAGTCCAAAGCTGCATAGCGTGTAGTTCTATGCTTCAGTGTGCCACACAAAAGTTTCTATCATTTTATTTTACGATACTGCACGGTAGCCAATGTGCAGAATTGATATCCCATTCAATAGACTGCACAGCTTACCATAACATTCCATTATAACAAGAATAATAATTGCATTTATAGAGTGCCTTTCACCCGAGGGTCACAAAGCACTGCACAATGCTGCGAAGAGAACGGTACATCAACAACGGCACTATAACGGAAAATCAACAAAAATAACATTCTTTGGGGAATTTTTTTTCATATACACATCGTTACAGTACAAAATTTAAAATATAATCAGACTTTCAACTATAATTTTAAAATGCTAAATTATCAGTGTTTATAATGCATATATTGGGAAATGGTTTAATGTGACATTTTTTGTATAATAATAATAATTGCATTTCTAGAGCATTCATCACCCAAGAGTCACAAAGTGCCGCACAGAACTGTGGAGAGAACGGCACATCAATAACGAGATAAGAACGGCATATCAGCAATAAAGTTTCTTTGGAGTTTTTTTTACAAATCCGAGCTGTGGAGAAAACGGCATGTCAACGAAATCAGGACAGCCAAACTGAAAGTCAAAAAGTAGCAACAAATTATATAAGGACAAAAAACAAGCGATAAAAAATAATAATTTTGCAGCAAACATGGATGAAATAAATGTTCCAGAGTACACGCAGTTCGGAGGATTGCCATCATCCCAGCATGACAACACTGGGGCACATCAATCAAGCTAGAGAGCTGCGCATCCCTGAATGGCAGGAGGAATGGATAAGATTCACAGTGTTAGAGATGGGAATCATGGTGTTCGAGAAGAGAGTCTCAGTGTTAGAGATAGGAGGCACAATGTTAGAGATAAGAGTCACGAGTCCTAGCCAGAGGACTTGAAAGCCTTATGAACCAAGTGGGTTTTGAGACGAGATTTGAAGATGCTCAAGGACTCAGCTGATCGAAACTCCAATGGAAGGGCATTCCAGAGTCTGGGAGCAGCGCGCGAGAAGGCTCTGTCATCCATCGAATGGAGGTGTGACCTGGGCATATGCAGCAAGCCCGTATTGGAGGATCGAAGTTGTCGTGATGAGGAGGGTGTCTGAAGTAGGACACGGATGTTTGTCGGAGCAGCGCAAGTGAGAGCCTTGTAGGTGAGAAGGAGGATCTTGAAGTCAATCCTGTATTTCACAGGCAACAAGTGGAGAGACATCAGTACTGGGGAAATGTGATCGTGGATGGGTGTGCGAGTAAGGATTCTAGCAGCCGCATTCTGCACACGTTGGAGATGATTGATCAGGTAGGCAGGGGTGCCAGGGAGCAGTGCATTGCAGTAATCGATTCGTAAGGAGATGAAGATGTGTATTAGCTTCTCAGCATCAGCAGGTGACAGGATGTTGCGCAGTTTGGCTATATTTCTGAGATAGAAATAGGCTACCTTCGTCACCTTGTGGATGTGTGTCTCGAAGGTGAGTGAGGAATCAAGTCACACCTGGACTCTGGATTGCCTTAGCAACTTCAATGGTGTCTGGTCGTCAAGCATCATTTGGATAGGTTCAGTCTTGGACAATTGGTGCGGTGTTCCAACAAGCGAAACTTCTGTTATTAAATTTTAGAAAATTTGAATTGAGCCAGGCCTTCACAGTTGACAGTGAGGATGACATGCACTCAAAATAATCTGTATTTAAAGCGGCATAAAATGTTCAGCAAATGCAAGTCACCTGCACTCAAAATTGTGTCCAACTTGCACATTGCAAAGTAGTGGTCATGTGATTTTCAAGATAAGTTATCAGTAAACGAAACTGGGTATACAAACTTTGCAGATACCAAGGGCATTGCTCTATTTCTGAAAACATGCCGTGAACTAAAGGCTTTCGTTTGAATTCAATACAACATTAGAATGATGGTCTTAGTTTTAACTGAGAAAGTTGACCCACTGCTTACAATGTTAGTGTTTAAGCCTTTTATGAGTTTTAAGAGACTGCGTCCTTCATGATCGGGTAAAATTAAGCATCGTAACCCGCCTGGTGATACTGGTTATATTCATCAGTGAAACACTGCACTCGATTGTAAATATTGTGGGCTTGCTCTCTACAAATCGGGTTTGCTGAACTAGTTTTGAATTTACCCTTTCTATTCGTGTGACTAAATCTTGGTAATTAGCCGTTAACGCGATCTAACCCCCAAACACTTAGTAATGAATAATAGTGCCCGTGAAAGTGTCGGTGTTAAATTGACCATGTCCTCTTATGGCAGTGCCCACGCTGCACGTGGCAGGGCCGGGAGGAGCCCTCGATCAACTTCATGAATAAACAGCGAGCTAAGCCCAACAATCTCTGTGAAGCGCGTTTGTACAGTGCTCTTGCCTGTAACATCAGGCAGCCCAGGCAGTGATTGTTTTACGGGCCACACAATGCCGATTACACTAAGAAAGCTGAAGCCATCCAATAATTTGCATTAAACACAATTCGCTATCAATTGTTGGACAAGAAGGCGCATAGGCTGAAGGATCTGAATATAATTACACTCTGTGTCTGGTAATGAACAGAGCTAAATTTATAGCTATTCTGGAGATTGATTTGCTACTTACCAATTGGACCAGAGGTTACTCTATCTGTGGGAATTAAATAATTTCAGAAATTCATTGTCTGCTGCAACATCAAATTGTAAAGACTTCGTAATATCACAAGCTTGAAATAATCTAGTCTCAACATATAAAATAATATCAAACAAAAAATATTACTGTATTGCAGTGCATAGTGTTGTCGTCTCAGAGCAAGAAAGTTCCGGGTTCGATTCCCGGCTCGGGTGTCTTTCTGTGTGGAGTTTGTGTCTTCTCCCGTACCCGCGTGGTTTTTACCAGGTACTCCAGTTTCCTCCCACTGAGTAAATTGCCCCAAAAAGTGTGGCCTACGATGTACTGGCGTTGCTGGGTATTCTCCTGCATAGCGCCTTATATTGGCCAGGATAGGCTCCCCCCTCCCCTGTACAGGATTAAGAGGGTTTTGATAAGGAATGGGCGTTAACTATGTCCATGTAACTATAATCATCCACCCTGCAAAGCAGTAAGCAGTGAGTCCATGAAACAAGACAAGAATGATGAAAACGCGGGTAGAAATAACCGAGAATATGAGTGGAGGTGAGGCACAGGGAAATAGCGTGCAGGAGAACACAGCCTTTAAACAAACTCGATGAAATGTAGTAGACAGAGCAATGGAACAATGGAGAGGCTGTGCAGTGAGAAAGAGGCCGCTGTGAGTGGCAAGGCAATTGTCAGAGTAAGACACAAATGCGAAGGTATTCACATGCATTATTATCAATATTCGCTTAATCCTGTAGAGGGTCATGGGGGACCGGAGCCTATCCTGGCAGACAGAGGGTGCAAGGCAGGGCTATACACAAGATATGATGCCAGTGCATTGTGGGGCACTGGGGCAATTTATTCAGCAGGCCAAGTAACCTAGGCAGTAGCGTGTCTTTGGACGGTGGGAGGAAACCGTAGTACCTTGGGAAAACCCCCTCCGGCACAGGAAAACACACAAACTCCACACAGAAAGGCACCCGAGCCGAGAATTGAACCTGAAACCTGCTTGCTCTGAGGCGACAGTTCTACCCACTGCAGCACCATGCCACCATGGGTTCTTCTAAAATAGCCAACGGCACAAATCAAAAATCCACATTTTGTATTTCATAATAATAATACTATCCAACAAGTTAATTTATAGAAAAATACAAACCTTCTTGGAATTAAATCAACACAAGTCAGGCAAGGTACACTCTTGTTACAGATATATTTCATAAGCAGCCAGAAAACATCTGATTTGGCTGAAGCTGAGAGTGGGGTAGCCCCCGTTTATTGCATACGGCTGCCAAGGGGACACGTTGGCCCCGTCGCTCGTGGCGAGTCACAGTGGATCAGCGAATTCAATGTTTTGGATATGCGGCGGTGGGGAAACTCCTCCGGGAAAGAAGTGCCACGTGTGTCATGTGTATGCATGGGGAACAAACAGCAGGGCTGCCTCACATTGATACCCTCAATTAAAGCCGATAACTTTGTTGATTACAGGCTACATGCCCAATGAGTGACGCATGTAATATCTATTTTTGAATTGTTATATTTGTTTATACATGTGGTGAATGAAATGATTAAATACTACTTAGATCATTATACCAAAGCATGTATGACATACATGAGAGCATGACATTAATTAGAAATTTTCAACAGCTATGATATTGCAAACGTTCCTTATCCTGTTGATAGGGACACACATTACCTCATGTACAGCTCAAATATCCATGCCTGCATTTAACGCGTGTGATTGGCTGCTACGCACAGTTTAATGACTGTGCATGCAAGGGTGTGAGTGCAAAGGTGCATTTGTGTGTTTGCGTGCGTGCTGTATGTTGTCGTGCTTGTACTTCTGGCCTCAATTGTGAGCACAGCTTTGAAAATCACTTCACGCTCTCTTCTGAAGTTCAGCTCCAGGCTTCAATGTCGCTCCGGCTACATCGAGGGTCTATCATCAGGCATGCTGAGAGGCCTCTGAGGCACTGCCGCACCGCAACCGCTGGCATTTTGCGACACTGCAGTGTACGGCACGCACACAACTCTTCCCACACATATAATCACTCTGGCATCCTGCACGCTGCTGCTGCTGCTACACATTGAGCATGTGAAACCTACATTCTGTTTTGGAGAGGTGAAAAAATAAAAATGCATCCTGCATATTTTATATTTTACAGAGCTCCCAGCAGAGATCCCTTCAGATTTCCCGAGTGCGAGCCAGGGCTGCCAAATAGACTCGCTCACTTGGGGCTTGACAGCTGTGGGCCCGCGTGGTGCTGCGGGCCACCGTGGGCACCATGTACACTCACAGCAGCAGCGTGGACGTGAGAAATGCGTGGATCAACTTACCGCAGCTGCCGGAACCCTAAACGCGATGCCCTCACAGCCCCTGCGGCTAATCACAGGGCTCTACCAACGATTAATTAGAGTGAGTGCTTGGCTGCGTGTTCAACCGCAGCTGTGTTATTATTACCCATATCGATTTTAATGCGGTTTTAATAAGGTACAAAAAACATAGTGC
>JAZEWT010000001.1:22270668-22311640 GCA_036362905.1 Mordacia mordax
AAACTCCACACAGAAAGGCACCGGAGCCGAGAGACTCGAACCCGGGACCTTCTTGCTGTGAGGCGTCAGCGCTAACCACTGGGCCACCGCGCCGCCCCCATGTATAAACCCAATTTTGTAATGTGCAACAAATCTTTCAGAATTATGATAATTAGCCAATTCCAATTACAATGTATGTTTGTATTAGCATGGAAAACAGAGGAAGAGACTATAAACCTTACACAGAGAGGTGATCGATTAAGGAATCAAAGCCAGGAACTTCTGTTTGTGAAGCACGAGCATTACCAATGTGACAAGCTGGCACATTAAAAGGAATGTCTTATACAGGGAGAATTTTGAGGACAAGGGATTTGCTTTCATGGTTCCTATGATAATTTACATAGCAATGCTTAGCCCCAATCTCTGCCACCTGCAATGTCACGTTTACTTATTAACACACCGATATATGGACCAGCTAGGTCATGCGGGCAGAAAGCATTTTTTATTTATTTTTACTGTAATTACTCTCATCTCCAGAGTTCACATGCCTTACTAGCAGGTTGGGGCGAATGGTACGCAAGAGCTTACGTGGCGTGGAATATGAAACACCACTCGCCTACTTTATGGTCTCTGTATAAGCATCTTGGCATGAGTGTCTAAGGCCAGATTTATGTGCTCTGTATGTGGGTTGTAAAACCGACCACATTAGAACTTTACATAACACGTACAGTCCTACTTTTTTTTTACACAAGATGCTTTGGAGCAACCAAACTGGCTTGATGGCCGATTTTGCCGTTACGTTACAGCACACCATATAATGGACTTTCCCCATCCTGCCTTGGTTAAAAAGTACAGCATATGGCGCACGTGTATTTAGCGTTGGCTGCAACGGATTTTGAGATTTCAGGCAGTGAACTGGGGCGGTACGGTGGCCCAGTGGGTAGCGCTGTCGCCTCCTCACAGCAAGAAGGTTCTGGGTTAGAATCTCGGCTCGGGTGCCTTTCTGTGTGGAGTTTGCGTGTTCTCTCCCCGTGTCCACGTGGGTTTTCGCCGGGTACTCCGTTTTCCTCCCACAGTCCAAAAACATGCTGCTGCATAGGTTAATTGGTTTGTAGACTAAATTGTCCGCAGTGCCCGGTGATGGACTGGCGTTCAATCGTGGGTATTTCCCTGCCTTGCGCCCTGTGTCTGCCAGGATAGGCTCCGGCTCACTGCGACCCTGTACAGGACTAAGCGGTTTCTGATAATGAGATGAGGAGATGTGAACTGAAAAAATAATGTTCAGGTGCTCATCAATGACAAATGCCATCCACAAACTCTTGCGAGGCTACTTAACCTCTTTCTGATGCCACTTGCTCCCACATGGTTGCACATTTTCTTTTAATTTGTGCAACGTGTTCTTATATCGCTGTCAGACCAAGAGAGAGAATTGATGTGCTCCTGTGCCTATCTCTTTTTTGTCGCCTCTTATACTGGCATTATATTTGCATTGTTTTTGATTGTCACGTTTTCTTTAAAATACCCCTTAAGGGCCCTGCATTGGGTGTCTGCAATGTTGTTGGTGTGTTTGTTGTTGTTGCTTCTGCTGCTGTGCTCACACAGCATCAAGAATCTCCCGTGTGCAGCAGCTGGACAGCTGGCTATATGGGGCCATTCGTGTAGTAAGTGAAAAAAAAACTAAACTTTAATCATAAGTCACAAATATGCAGCATGATCTCACTGATCTAACCACAAACCTCGAGGACTTAATGGCAGGGCCAAGTCTTATTCTGTTGGCAAACCAGCACAACTGCTGCTATTGTTATTAATATGATGATGCTCTCTGTCCAGAAGAGCCTCACTGAGTTTCAACTCTTTTTCTGGAGGGCTCTGTCAGATGTTTGCAGTCGGGGGAGATGTTGTTGTCGTGCATAATCCCGATGAAGTAATTTGCATGCAATGTTTTTGCAGTGGGACATTTGGCCAATACAAGTTACACGGTGTTTTTGTTTGCTATGGGAGACAACTGGATAGCCTGGAGAAAACCCATGCAGAATAGGCGGAGAACATACAGCCTCCACACAGAAGGCTGCACATGTCAGGAATTCAAATCTGTTCTAACTAAATCTAGTTTCTCTGTGGCACAAATATAACCACTGTGCCCCTGATGTTATACGCATTGCACTGGAATGCAATGCGTATAACATTGCCCCACAATGCTATTACTACACAAAAGAAAATAACATTGTTGTGAGCAAAGCGAAGTAATAACGTGCTGACCTTCTAAATATTAACAACAGTATTTGCCCTTCGTAAGACTGGGCATATTGCTCAGGAAATATCCACGTGGGCAATGCAGACTGTGGGGGGAAAGCGTGGATAACAGGAACCACAAGAGACTGCTTCAACATTTATAAGGGCAAGTGGCATATTACCAGACACTTCTGTGGGACAGAATACACCAGTGTGCCATTCTGTACACCCCAGCTAGCAGTGGATCTTGGTAGACGAATGGGACATACTGTCAGGAGGGAATGTGAATGCAGCCAAAATTCATCCACATAGCTTCTGCTGCTGCTGCAGGACCCGGCTTATAGCACGCATCTCTTGGTGCCGCCAGAATTATTTGCTGGACTCCCAAGTGTGCCTTCCAATATCTAGCATTTATTAAGCAGCCAAAACCACACTGTGATGTGGTTGAACACCACGTGCAAAACAGAAGCATCTGTATAGTAGCTGTAGCAAATGTAATATATAATGCATACTGAACGATAGACGTCTCTGTAGCTTAAGTTTGAGTAATTGCTGTATAAATCTGTGGTTGTAAAGAGCTTACATTCCACTTATCCAGCCTTAAAATACTTGGCAAGCGATACTTTATTTTAACATTTGTATTTAAAAGCTGTTGTAATTTAATCGAGGATAGTTTGGCATATGATGATTGCTTCGAAAAGCTGCTCTCTCGGGACAGCCGCGTCGATGGCTCTCTCTCCTTCGACGCGGCTGTCCCGAGAGAGCAGCTTTTCGAAGCAATCATCATGCATCGAGCCGTGAAAACCTACATCATTACAGTTTGGCATATGTCAGTTACATAAATGTTTTTAAGTTTGTATGCAAGACTATTTTTAGGAGGGTCCTACCAAGCTTTCGTAGGAGGGGGTAATGTTATTATGTACTGATGTAGGTTTTCACAGCTCGATGTATGAGAATGTCTCTCCATCAGACCGTCTGATGATGCCTCTATCGTAGGAGGCGAAATATCGTGAAGACCAAAGACCATTCGACACAGCTATCCTGAAAGAACAGCTATGGACAGCATTTTTGTAATGTTACTATCTGCAACTTAAAATTAGTAATATTCAGTTAATATTTTTGAATAAGGATGCATAACCATTACCAATTACATAATTTTAGCCTCAGACGAAAACTGGAGAACCAGAGGAAACGCATGCAGAACAAGGGCAGAACATACAAACTCCTCACATCTAGGTGTTCAAATCAGCAATTAAGCCCAGCCCCTTGTAGTTGTGAGACATAAGTGTTACCACTGCACCACTCTTCCTGTAAATGATGACGTTGTGTCACGTATACTAGGAGAATATAAATGTAACATATACAATCTCATCTCATCTCATTATCTGAAACCGCTTAATCCTATATAGGGTCACGGTGAAGCCGGAGCCTATCCCGGAAACACAGGGCGTAAGGCAGGAATACACCTGACGACGGGACGCCGATCCATCGCCGGGCATTGCGGGACAATTTTAGTCTGCGAGCCAATCAACCTATCCAGGAGCATGCTTTTGGACTGTGGGAGGAAACCGGAGTACCCGGCGAAAACCCACGCGGACACGGGGAGAGCATGCAAACTCCACACAGAAAGGCACCGGAGCCGAGAGACTCGAACCCGGGACCTTCTTGCTGTGAGGCGTCAGCGCTAACCACTGCGCCACCGCGCCGCCCACATATACAATGATATGCCCTAAAAGAGTTAAGGCAAACGCCAGTCACAATCGTTACAAATATTGCATTTATGTTAAAAATGTGACCAATGAAAATCCATAGAAATTAATATTTATTTTTTAATGTTCTGCAGCATCAAATAATGTAGACCAGAACATCAATCGATGTAGAGTTGGCTATAACTGGCTGGACAGCAGCACACATGGATGAAAAAGGAAAATGTCGCATAAAAAAAACCCAAGGAGGACTTGTCTATGACTGTGAACTGGAAAAGGGACAAAAAAAACACAATTCCGGCTAGAACGGTAGAAAAGAGTGTTCAGAGGACAACCATAAACAGGTTGAGCTGGTGACATCAACACACGCATTCAGCTCACACAGACAGCATCTGCATGTCATTAATGACAGTGCCAACACAACGGCATTCATCCAGCAGTGGACAGAGAATAGTCGTCAATGGTAAACTAGCTTAACAATGTACTTTTCAACGTACTCCACAGTTGCATGCACCTGAAACCGAAGTCAGTGACTTAGTTTCTGCACGTCCTGCAACCACCAGCAAGGAAGGGCCTGCTCATGATGATGATGTCGCTGTGTTTATGACGGACATGGCCGAGAAGTGCGCCGGGCATGCAACACAGCTGTGAACACCGCACACACAGGGCTTCTGAATTATGGGTCAGCTACATATCCTCGTGTGTCAAAATATTCCACCGCGATTCCATAAATATCATTCCCTCTACACTTCAGTCAAAAAAATGTGGCCAATTTTTGTAAAATGATTATCGAGTCACTTTAGTGAATACGTTGGTAAACATATCGGCACGGAGAGAATCGGCGGTGACATCTTTCTATAGCTATGCGTAGAGGAAGCAGGTGTGGCCAGAGCGGTCCTCTGGAAAGGCCTCTCCTGCTGTCTCAAGCAGCATGGCCCTCTCTGCTCGTTAAGTGGGGGGTAATGATTTCTCATGTGGTTTTGCAGACAGAATTCACAGCGTGTCAGTTAGTAACATTATTACAGTTGCAGTGCAAAGAAAAAACTCTTGTTGGTACACATTGCGGTAAAAGTTCACAGAACCGTACAAGGTTGCCGTCATAAATCGATCACAGTATTTGCACACAAGCACACACGCGCAACTAGCTCACAACCATGATTAGACAGCACCCCAGCAGTCAATGCTGTACCTGTTTCGCACCATTGCTATTTGTTAAGCTGTGTATTATAATTACAATGTATTGTGGACATCCATAGCCAACCCTCACAATCAATAATTTCTATATCTATGCGTACAGTACAATACGGCATGTAAGAGCGAAATGCACGGATTTTTTTACAGACAACAATCCACTTGGTGTCTGTGATTGAGAAAAACTCAATAACCGTTAATTGCATTCATCTCAGCGCATGCAAAATCAATCTGCTGTCTACCTTATATGTCAAATTAAAATACTTTTACTTTAGGAAAGCTCTGCAAATTTCCTTAATCATTGCAGATGGTCGGCAAATAATATGTAACTATTTCTGAAGCATGAAATGAGAATAAATCTCAAGACCTGCTCTTTCGCGATAGCTGTGTTGACCGGTCCTCCTCTTTCCTTTGAAAAGCATTCTTATTCTTCCCTTCGCGAAGGCAGGAGGAAGAATGCTCGACAGGGCTGTCCCATGAGAGCAGCTCTTCAGAGCAATTCTCATAAATAGAGCCATGAAAATACTCCTCCGTACAAAGCATTCAGTGATTGAACACACGTGCACCGTATGATGCAACTAGCAAGGCTGAATATCAGTCACACACGGATCGTGCAGTAAACACGATCGGCGCCTGTCACGTGTCTTGCCAGAGCACGCTTTCTAAGACACAGGGCCCTATCATGAAATGCAGCCCTGCGGTAGGCCGAGAGCTAAGGCTGTGTTTAAAATAATAAAATGACACCAAAATGTGTCCAGGTGATTGGTTTAAATAGCGCTGAAGTTCAGACAATAATTCCCGTGCAACAAACAATAACTACCCATCACAGTAACAACCTGGGATTGGCAGCAAAGTGCTGCCCTGACTCTAAAAGCCCAGCTGCACCTGATCAGCGCTTCACTGAGAGCACTGATCATGTGCAGCAGTGAAGCCCCGGGGAGGGATAAAAGCAGGAAACGTGGTCATTTACCGTTTTCTCCACCAGCACAAACTGAGTCGTGACCCCAAAATCATTGTTCTTCGGTCCAGCCGCCCTCCTCCACCCTCGTCCTCACCCACGCGGGGAGCCCAACATCAAGTGATGAATCACGACAGGCGAGCCGCGCGTGGGGTTTTGCAGCCTTTGAAGAATTACATTCAGGTAGAACTGAACTGCCTCCGGCCCAAGTAAAACGCCCCGCAATGATGTTTAATTAACATGTTAAATATATTCCCCGTCGGAACAGGAAGTAAAAGTGCAAAGCTCTTAATGTTGGCTTATGCACTCTTGTATGAAGTTGAAAGACTCACAAAGCATTATTATGCTGATATTGTTTCACTTCAACGGGAAATGATTTAATTCCACAGAGCAACCAGGATGAATCAAAATGGCAAACATATTCTTCGGTAATTGATGTACGCACGAGAATGCAGGAGGCACCATAACACGGCATATACACCCAGTAAAAATCAGCCTAAAATAAAGTGACCTGTCCACGCTAGTTCATTACCTCTATGCTCATCTGACAGAGCCGCCATTCTCTCCACAAGGTCGTGTGGAACGAGTTAGTGGACAACACCGTGCTTCAGCACAGGCGTTAGTGCCACTCCAGGAAATTCGCGTGGTCTCTTGCCTATCAATCACGTTGGCGGTGTTCACGTGACCTTAATGTGCGCTTAACTTTCCACATCAACAGCAGCACTCTCGTTAGTGGCATCACGGATGTTAGTTTCGTCGGCAGCGATCAGTAGTCCCTCCCCCTGTCTCTCGCCGGCAGCTTGCCAACAAGAGTCTACGAAGCTGCGATAAAGGATTGGTGCATGGTGGGAAGGGTTTGTGGTTTCAATACAAACTATAGTTCAGAAAAAAATATATTACATTGTCATCACAAACACAACATCCATTTCTCATCGAGTCATCACCACTTAGTCTTAGTTCAGAAACTACAAACTCCGGAGGGGTTCAAATTCAATCCCTATTACTTGACCTTATAGTCCTTGAAAGCAGCCATGAAATACTATGGGCCTTTTGGTCAACGCAGCTGTGGGTGCCAACAGTGCTGATTTTGTCAAAGTGGTTGTTGTAAATGGGGGGATTTTTGCATCTGAAAGTGATAAGTGGGAGTTCACCATCCAACTGCAGTCGAGACAGCCAGGCACGCCAATTGTGCAACCTCTAATTCACTTCACATTCGCACATATTGCATGTGCACATTCGCACCAGTGGATGGGTCAATGCTCATATCAGTTAATTACAAGTCAAAAATAAATAACTAAAAAATATTGCCTAACAGGACCAACGTCTGAATATTCATTGCAGGGGCACAACGGTGCTCTTGGCATGAAAACTAGTATTCCCACGTGTAACTGATAAAGCCTAATTTCTCAGTGTGCCATGTAGGTGGACTTCTGCAAACGTCTGCATATAACAAAAATATATGTGACCCTCGGGTGAAAACCACTCTAGAAATGCAATTATTATTATATTGCATGAGTTGAACCCATATATAGTAAATGAAAGGTGAATCCAAAAACAGTTAATACCATCCATGTGTGTTACAATCGTTTTTACGGGAATTCAAAATATGGTTACCTAACCAGCAAGATTTGCACACGTGAGATAACTTTCCACACTTGTCAAACTCTTTACGACTGGGTAGAGGCGACTGCTGCATTACATTACGATATGCACGCTAGCGCTACCAACTCATTTCAAACGCGACCTCTCGGGCCCCGTTGGATGTGTGCGCAAGACGGGCTGGCGAAACATGCTCCTTCAACCGTCCTGTGATACATTCGAGAAACTTATCGACCACCCCCACGAGTTATTTAGTGGAGGTTAGAGGCCTCCGTGGCATTATACAAAAAAAACTAAACATTGTTTGATTGTTTTTGATGTGCCGTTAATGTGTCATTGTTGAAATGACGTTTTCTCCACAACTCTGTGCAGTGCTTTGTGACCCTTGGGTGAAAGCGCTATAGAAGTGCAATTATTATTATTATTCACAGATGTGGGCCCATTGAGTGCTAACCTCCTCCAATGGTGAGAGTTCCACGTTTCTCCGATGAGGGTCAGCTGTCAGCCACTGCCACAGCCCCAACTTGCAAACGCGTGACATAGCACTAATGCGTAATTTCTAAAAAGGTCAGACTTCCGTTGAAGGATAATGAATCAATTTCGGTGGGGGTCTCTCCTGGTTAAATTAATGGGACATTCACGATGTTACAGGAAACACACACACACAATGTGTAGAGCACTGTATTCACTTTCTGGAAACATGTAATCTGCATGCAAAACACTACATGCACTCGCTGCTGCTGTTGCTGCAAATCGGGGGTGGTAGTGTAGTGGTTAGCGTGCTGAGCTGCGTTCCCGGCAGACCAAGTTTGATTCCCACTCAAGGTCAACACCGCTGATAATGTTCTAAACTAGTCCTGGACCTCCTCTAGCTCGATTCAACCTCTGACGTTTTTATCTCTTTGTTCACCTGCTGTTCTCTCCGCAGCTCCGTGAAGCACTCTGTGACCCTCGGGTGAAGAGCAATCTAAAAATGCAATTATTATTATTAATAAGTGCCTTGTGTAACGTTTAAACAGTGCCACTATGGAGACAGAGGCGGCTGGCCAAGCGTGATGCTGGCCATCCATAGATGTTCGCTAACAGCACTTGACTCTAAGGTCTGGTAAGACTTTACGAGGGATCTTTGCATTTGTCGCTGCTGCCACAATGACGGTGTGAAAAGGTGTGGAGGCTCAGCTGCAGTGGAAGAGTTGGTCATTTCCTTCACAGTGGCTGCCCGTACTCTGCAACTAAATCGTCACTACAGTGATATATAGGGCGGCGCGGTGGCCCAGTGATTAGCGCTGACGCCTCACAACAAGAAGGTCCCGGGTTCGAATCTCTCGGCTCGGGTGCCTTTCTGTGTGGAGTTTGCATGCTCTCCCCGTGTCCGCGTGGGTTTTCGCCGGGTACTCCGGTTTCCTCCCACAGTCCAAAAGCATGCTCCTGGATAGGTTGATTGGCTCGCAGACTAAAATTGTCCCGCAATGCCCGGCGATGGACTGGCGTCCCGTCGTCGGGTGTATTCCTGCCTTACGCCCTGTGTTTCCGGGATAGGCTCCGGCTCACCGTGACCCTATATAGGATTAAGCGGTTTCAGATAATGAGATGAAATGAGACAGTGATATATATCCACTAATAATAGTTCACAATCAAATAAAGACTTAATAAGTGGCATTTATTCGAATAAAAGTTTGTCTATAGAGAACCTTGATAGATCAGATCAATCGTCCTCTCAAAAAAAGTTATCATCATGAACAGGATAAAAGTTTTATTTCACATGTTTTGCATTTTGGACAAATACATTATCTGTCTGTGCGAGAGCACTTGAGTGACTGCCTGGTAGGTAGTTAGGATGAGACAAAACCATAAAGTGTGCAAATCAGAGCAGACAATACCACCACTAGCAGCTGCTAAAGATAATTCCTTAGTGTAAACGCTACATTTCTCAAAAGGAGTAATTTTGATTCAAATATATGTAAACAAATTATTTAGTTGTGCTGTTGCGTAGGCAGTGGTGCACAAGTACATATAACAACAAATACTCAACACGCTCAATAATAACACTGTGGACACAGGGAATATTATACAATGGGGGGGGGGGTAGGCAGCAAGCTTTCTTGGTCACAGCACATAAATACCCCACAGAAGTCAATACCAAATAAATGTCGCTATTTCTCCTACTTAAGAGAAACAGTGCGCGTCCCTGCCCCCGCTAACAATGTCATCATCTGTGCGAGGTCGTGTGTGCTTCAAGAAATAATTTGTGTTTGTTGGCAGATTTTCAGTTTGTGCTCAGTTTTATTGCCTTATTCAAACTAACTGCTCACATGCCGAAAAGCAGAAAGCAGCAGAATCACTTCACTATTACGCAGCGCAAAGAAGGAGGCAAACAAAATTGTGAAAAATAAGTGAATGTTTCTGCAACCACACAAAACCCTAAAACGCTTCAAAACTAAGAATCGTACGTTTACAATAGCATTATCAGGGCAGGGGTCAGAGGTCACTCGGCTGTGTTTTACCTGTACTTGAGTTGGCGGTGAGCCAATGCGTGGGGGGCATGGTGGAGGCTGGACTCACGCCTCCGACTTCACTGCTGGGGGCTTCTGTCCCCAAGGCGAGGAACCCTGCCTGCCCCTGGGCGGTGATTGTCAGGGATTCCGTTGTTGCCTGCCTGGGTGGCGTGGGTTGTGTTGCTGTGGTGAGACTTGACTGCTGCTGCTGGCTCTTGGTTGTGTAGGAGGTGGCAGAGACTGACGGGATCTCGGTCCAAGGGGTGAGCGGAGAATCAGAAGTCACACTCGCCAAAGTGGTTCCCACGCTGATATGGGCTGAGGACGATTCCGTCTGAGCTGTGGACATCTCAGCCTGAGTGGTGGACATCTCAGGCTGAGTAGTGGGTATCTCAGGCTGAGTAGTGGGTATCTCAGGCTGAGTGGTGGGCACGATAGGGGCCGGTGTTGTGGTCGTTTTCCTGCCGAAATACCACCACTGTGCGTATCCCACCGGGCAACATCCCAGCAATAGGACGGCGATGCATAGCCAACGCTGCCTCGCCATTGTCAATGAAGAATCCAACAGGTGGACGGAGAGATTATGTTTTCTTCTCGTTGAGACAAGCACCAACTTAGAGGTAGCTCCCTAATCCTTGCAGCATTCTCACAACTGTGAGAGGATGAGACGCCGCAGCAGAGGCGTGACTTTCAAAAAGAAACCCGGAGTACTTTAGAGTTGTCAATCGAAAGTAAATCTCCCTACCTAGCTATAAATCGTGGAGCAGCAATCCACAGCAGCAGTCACCTGTGACCGGTAACGTCGTGGCGAGTGGTCGGCCTGGCACCACGCACACTGCCCCCCTCTCTGGAATTCCAGCAAAGCAGTTGGACGATGACAAAAGTTGGCCTCACGCGTCTCGCCGTATTTATGTGGAGGAGAGGCGCTCACGGCCCGGCTCCCAGTGGCCGAACGGCGCCGAAAGAACCTGCGCCCTGGGCCAATAGCAGGGCGGTGCTCCCCGCCGCTAGGATCCCACAGACCTCCACCAACCCCCCACGGTGCGCTTACATTTCCCCCTCCCGCACGCGTTAACCATTAACAGCGGCCAGCGGCCTCCTACAAGGGGCGGGGGCGGGGGTTTCACGCGTTCGCAGATGGAACTCGGGAATGAGGCAATGGGCTGGGCTCAGAGTCCTCGACACGGCCATGAGTGAGACCGAAGGAGACTCAGTGTCGACACGGCCACGAGGGGATCCCTCTAAAGCCGTGGACGTGGTGGGTCCGTGCTTCCCTGGCTCTGCAAGACGGCACGTGCCGTGTCCCCACACGTCTTGATGAGACGTTCGATTTCTCCACGACGTTTTCGTATACCGGTGGAGCGCACACTCCCACGCGCAATAAAGAACAGCAGCTATGCGACGTCGCATCAGTCAGTCTTCATTGAAGCTGGAAGGAACCATTGCGCTACGTCCCTCCTTATAACATGTGTTCTCTTAAACAGTTACCATAGCCAAGGCTCCAGAGGAATCGCGCAGTCGTGCGCTCACTGCGCATAGGCAGACCCACACATCCCGCGTCCCGTTCACACAGCCACTGTTACGCCCGGCACCACTAACGCAAACGCTTAACGTGCACACCAACAAACCAGCGTGCGCATTTGCATTTTTGGGCATTCACGAGTTTCTGCTTTTTTTTGCAAAAGCATTTCATGACTCCGAACCGTAGCGAGTGGAAATGCGAGGACATTAAAAATAGCAATGAAACGTAATGGCGCGAGCAAGAAAACATTTAAGCGGACGTTCCTTCCTCATGACCAACACGACTGACTGCTGTCAGGAGTGCAATTGGAAAAATACTCTGTGGAATGG
Organism: Mordacia mordax; assembly: GCA_036362905.1. Classification (NCBI taxonomy): domain Eukaryota; kingdom Metazoa; phylum Chordata; class Hyperoartia; order Petromyzontiformes; family Petromyzontidae; genus Mordacia; species Mordacia mordax. The sequence continues at coordinate 22,282,680 of JAZEWT010000001.1, forward strand.
CACCCGCGTCGATGCCCCCTTTGGAGCAGGGGTCCAGGCTTTTAAATGAATTTCTGTGACTTCTGAAATGTAAAATAACCATCCAGCTTCAAGACCACAAAAGGCTAATAGGTTCCTTCTGGGGTGTTCACTCTAGGAATAATGTTCCCCGTGCGTTCCCACTCAATTCCACCCCTGCCTGCTGTGACATTTCCAGTATGCTCCAGGGCAGCACGGTGGTGCAGTGATGACACTCGTGCCTAACAGCAAACAGTCATGGGTGTGATAACTGATTCGGGCACCTTTCCCTGTGGAGTTTGTAGTTCTCCTCCTGGTAAGCATACGTTTCCTCTGCGATCTCTGGTTTCCTCCCACAGATTAAATTAAACATGAACAATGTAATTGGTATTGGCCAATACATCCTAATAAAAAAAAGAACTTGCAAATTACTCAATTGGAATTAATCACAGCAATATTGCCCCGTACTGCGAAAGGTTTAGCAGGACCTTTCTGAAAAAGAGGCTAGAGACTCGGCAAGATTTGATTGGGTAAAAATATAATAATTAAGAGAATAAAATAAACTCATGTGCTCCGTGCTTACAGCTCATGCCACCAATGTGCACCCACAGCGCACTGGTACACAAAATACACAAGCATGCACAACACAAACGAGTGGGAAGCTCCACATGTCCAGGGCAGGGAGAGGCGCCCACAGGGCTCATGTGGCGACATGTGCTGCCGGACTTGGTCCATCTTAATGTAGGTCACAGTCTCCCTGGCATGCCCTCCAATGCTGCTGAGCACACCTCTCCCACAACAGCACCCTCAATCTTGTTGCTGTCAATGCTCTATTGTTCTAGAGGCAGCTGCCCCGTGGTGTAACGACCGGGGCACTGGCCTTGCAATGCAGAGGTCACCGGTTTGATCTCATCTCGCTGTCTAGCCAACAGTATAGATGGGTTCACCGAGGTCGAGCGGTAGGTCACTTGTGGGGGAGGTTGTGTGGTCAGAGGTGAAAATAAGCATGGACGTTCAAGCACGGCACCCTGGTAAGAAAGTGACTGAAGCATTCAGTAGAGTGCAGGTGAGCAGGGAGGTTGCAATACGACCATGCCAGTAAGAAATGTAAGTTACTTTCAACCCTGCGTGTGATTAGCGTAGAAGAGAAGACCAAACACCCCTATGAGCAGGTGTTCTCAACCTTTTGTACTTCAAGGCCCAGTTGACTCACTTGGGTCTGGTCTCGACGGACCACTCGGTGGTACCCATGGCCCAGGGATAGGTTGAGACCCACAGATTAAGAATGGCAGTGCTAGAGCTTCCGATCGTGGAGGTTCTGCTTCCGGCAGTCACCTGACTAGTTGTAGGGCTGCACCTTTACCTCTCAACTAAGAAATTGGGGCAAATATACCATGCAGGACAGTTTGCCAATCTGTCCATTCATTACTGACATTCTACTGGAAACAATTACAAGACTCCTGACTTTCGGAACTTGTAATCGATTCCAAAAATGGTTACCAGTAATCGTTTAGCAATCCCAAACGCGAGTCCATCACTCACAATTGTGTACACAGACAATGCTGCAAGTGAGGTACACCAACAGTGGCTATCACGCAACCAGACGCCAGGCGGTATGCTAACCTCTTCTCAGTGGAGGGGCAACGCCTGGCCGGGTGGCACCGTGCCATCGTCTGGAATGCACAGCATCTCCACCCACTGCCAAGAAACATCCCCCACACATGTTCATTCATCTGTGACTGGAAAATAACGTTCGGTACGGAACGCAAACGCATCTCTGTAGGTGTGCCCTTTAAATAAGTTTTAAAAATGTAAATGCCACAATATGTCATATATAGTCCGTTTAATTTCCACCATTGTCAAACAATGGACTAATTCACAATACTTATGTCTTAACAAAATCATCCGTGTATAATCTCATGCTCCACACGTAACTGGATTATCCTTTTGTACATTATCTCTGCCCATCATGCGCAACCAGTGCCATCATATACAACTATATATTACTGTTTATTACTATTCTGCTTATATTTATAATAATAATTGCACTTAGAGCCCTTTTCACCCGAGGGTCACAATGCGCTACACAGAGCTATGGAGAGAACGGCATCTAAGCAACAACAACGACATATGAACGGCATATCAACAACAACACATTTTTCCCACGAAGGTGCCAGTGGACTGTGGGTGCGTATTGGTGGTATGAGCTGTAAGCACGGAGTACATGAGTTTGTTTTATTCTGTTAATTATCATGATTTTACTTTGAAAAGCCTTACCGATTCTCAAGCTTCATTTGCAGGAAGGTCCCGCTAAGTTTTCACAGTAGCAGGTGAGGGTGCTGTGTGCAATCCCAATTTAGTAACTTGCATGTAATTTTTCAGCAGTATGAATAATTGGCCATTACAATTCATCTTTTGGGCGTTTTTTGTGGCTATTGGAGGAGACTAGAGAGCTTGTAGGAAACCAATGCAGTAAAGTGGGAGAACACATTAACCCCAATTAGAAAGCCACCCGAGCCAGGTTTCAAGCCCAAAGCATTGTTGCTGCGAGTCATGGGTATGACCACTGAGCCAAAGCATTGTTGCTGCGAGTCATGGGTATGACCACTGAGTGACCCTGCCATATGATGATGACAAAAACCACAGCCTTCACGTGGCATTTTAATATAATACATTTAGTACAATTCATAATTTGTCAATGATTGTCCATACAAGCTTCATATATCAATGTACCTGTTTTACATGTGGAACACAAAATCAGCTTTCGCAAAACTGTCAGTGGCAATCCTGCAGTAAATTTCTCTCCATTCAGGGAAGATACAAATCACGTGTCAAGAGGCAACATCACTCAATGACACTTCTCTTCACTGAAGCCCTCCAGGGAATTGTGGAACCATCTCTCCTCAATGAATGCTACGAGCCCCCAAAACAGGCTAGAGACAGCCTCAACTGAGCCTGCTTTGCATTCCAACACATGACTCTGCAGTTAGCTCGAACAAATGGGTCATTTCATTTCAACTCCATAAAAAATCTACGTGCTACCTTATGTTATGTGCAGGTGCAGAGGTGAGTGCTCCACCAATTCTTATAAATATTTCTTATTTTGCCAGTAGAGGAGTGTACGTAGAGGTCATGCCCACTGAGTGGCACTGTGGCTGAGCACTTGACTCCCAATCATGAGGTTCTGAGTTCTAACCCCAGTTGGTTGTGTTCAGAAAACTGTCACCCCTTTGAGATCGATATAGTGTATATTGTTGTCGGCTTTTATGGCTCAATGTATGATTCCAGCAGCCACGCTATTTTAGCATAACCATAGCGAGTGCAGTGTATGCCACCTGAATATGCTTCTAAAGCGGGAAGTGAAACGTCACGAAGAAGCGAGGAGAAATGCTCACCACGGCTGTTCTAAAAAAGGAAAGTTCTCAAGGAACACAATGTCCCACTCATTTCACGTGGCATCAGGGGATCTTTCGCATCCACTGTGAAAATAGATGGCGCAAAGGGTTTTTTGATTAATACACATCGCGGAATTAACCAGGGTAGTAACGGGGCTCGAACTGCGAAGCCCTGCAACAAATAGTGAACTTGATCGGACCGGGTCGCGTTGCTGCCCCGTTGTCACGGCCGGGGACGAGCGCCACCCAGCGGTGACACTCCAGCCACTAGGAATTTAAACCTCAACCAGGAGAGTGCTGAGAAAAGCACAAGTTCAAAATTTGACAACTGTTACATTGCTCAGCGATTGCTTTAAGCTTAAATACAGACGACTGACTGAATTGAATCAAGGACTATCTAGCTGTGAGGCACAAGTGCTACCACTCTGCCACACTTCCACTTAAAAAAAAAACACACACATTCACAGATTCAATGTGACGTCTCAATATCATAATGTCGACCTGCCTTCCTCCAGGCAAACCCCATAGAGCACTAAAGCTTTATCACTGTAACCTGCAAAGCGTGGCATCCAAAGTGTGCCAACACAGGACGAAATGCAATAATAGGGCTTTTTTAATTTGCTCATTATTCTGGGTCTACTGCTGAATCTGAGGCATGTCTCGATCTGAGCAGCATATTGTATATTGTTCGAAACAAATAAGTAACAAATATTAATTTACAATACACATACAAACTATTTAAGTGACTGGAATGTCAGAAAAAAAACTATTAATTTACGTATAAATTGATATCACATGGGCAAACGGGCAGCACCATAGTTCATGGCAGTTCAGGGGCTTGAGATAGTGTAAAATACCCACATCATCAGCAATATCCTGCATCATAACAATGGTACGCTTCCAACAATAATCATATATGATTGGTCCCACATTAGAAACAAATACATGTATCAGAAATACATGTAATCAAATTACCAGCATTACAAACAGGGCTGCAATGGCCTACTTAACATCACCACAGCCACCGCAGTGCTCCACTGGAGCCAATACTGATATACAGTGGTAACTGAGCCGAATGTAATGGTGATATCGAGAAGTGTGCAATGCGTTAAACCCGCTCGGTTTCATAATGCATGCAATGCGATATGGGACCACGCAACGGTGAGAACAGTCGGCCTTATGTTGGACCATGGACATGGAGAGCTCTGAGCTCTTTAAATTTGGAGAAGAGAGAAAAGTTTCTCTACCAATCGACACAGGCCAATTTAGGATGGCCTGGAGGCCTAGATCAGTCTGGACTCCTTACGTCTCACCCGTTGCTCTTTTAGTCTGATTTAAAGCACCAACTCAATGTTTGAACGTAACCATACAGGAGTGCACTCTCTTTAGTTCACCAAATTTGTAACCAAATTCACAATACCTCCTACGAGGTGTCTATATGTCTACAGGATAGTTCCGTGTCCCAAACAATATAAAAAATATATACAATATCTCGGTGGAATACATAAGCTACAAATATTATTTTTAAAATGTTCAGTTTATCTCTACTCAAACTTGGAATGGGATGGTACTCATTTCCTTTTGAGGTCCTGAGATATTGGTAGGTATTACACATTCCCTTGGCAGGATTCTATTAGCAAAAAAGTTGGACTCTATTGGCGTCCCATAAAATAGTACTTGTTTTTATGCCTCCAGAAAGATGATGTGGATCACACCATAGACAATCCACACACACACCATAGACAATCCACATGCTTTGCAGTACAAATCCAGGCTTGAGCACTGTTCATTTAAAACTGGTTACTGCCTTCTCATTAATATCCCCGTACGTACACACAGCAACACAAGAGCTGAAAATAAACGGTCTCTGCTCAAACTAGCGGCGAACTGGTGGCATGCCAAACTCCACCTTTTCTTGGGTGGGGAGCCAGTAGACCCGTTGTTTGGGGAACCACCATAGCGGTGATTTACCACTAGAAAGAATGAACATGGGTAGTGTCTCAGAGATATCTGGTGGTGGTGCATACATTAAGATCGATTAATCTCAAATTGTGTGCTTGAGAAGGAAATATTTACAATGTATGCGTACATTCCACGAAAATATAAAATGTAGGGTACTGTAATTGACAAACCCCACCTATAAACAGCATAAATGAACTGGGGGAAAAAAGACACAATTGTGCAATGGAACTGTGCGTTAATCGTCCGTGGTCAGAGCTGCAACGACACACGTGCCCCGAGCTCCAGCGTGCATGTCACGTACATGTATACATGTGTGTGCGATTCAGGCAGTCCCGTGCCTGAGTCTGTTCACAAGTCAATTTGTTTGCAAGTTGGAACACAATACAGTATTTAATATATAATGCACTGCATTCAAATCAGTAATGCGCTCTATGCTTTCAAGATTTAAACATTATTTGTACTTGAACAGATATGTATGGTTTATAAAAACCTAAAATGGGAACATAATATTTAATATCATACTGTATACTGCGTGCAACATAACTTGAATAGTATCTTACGGGAGTTTGGTTCGAATGTACGAGTGCTCACACATCAGACATTCGTTAAGCCGGGGACTGCCTATATGTGCTGGATGTTGTCGTTTTATGAAACACGGCTGCCTTATCTGTGGCAACGTGCAGCACTTGGTCACATGAAGAGCCACAGAGTATGGCCAGGAGAGCAGGAAAAAAGATAACCGTGCACAAAGGACCATATTACTTACATTTGGCTCTGCAATCGTTGACTTGGCAATGGGAACGCTACTGATAGAGACCCGGTACTAATCAGGTCGGGAGAGGAGAGCCAGAGCTGCCAGGGAACCGGAACCCGGGATGGAGATTGGCAGCAACAGTGTTAACAGACAGCTGGGAGCATATGAGAGACCTTCAACAGTGATTTCCCATTTATCCTGAGAAGCCGCATTGTGTCTGAAGGCTCGTTGTCAGGAGGATGCTGCTCTCCATATTTGACGGTGTTATGGCTTGGTGGAAGCACATTTGCTGCTGGTGCGAAGGCTTGTGTTTTGAATTCGGCGGGCAACCGTGATTCATCCTGTGGGTGCGTTAACTGCAAAATACGCCGTCTGCTTCACAGTGGATGCTACAGTTCCTGTGCTGGCGGCATGGTACAAAATGTGTCACATTTGTAAAATCACTGCAAATTACTCAGTTGGGCTTACACACGGCAACATCGCCCCCTGCCGTCACAAACAGCAGACTATGTACTAATAATAATTGCATTTATAGAGCGATTTTCACACGAGGGTCACAAAGCACTTCACAGAGCTGCGGAGAGAACAGCACGTCAACAATGGCACCAGAACGAAAAATCAGCAGCAAGAACATATATTTTTTTTTGGGGGGGGGGGGGGGGGTTAACGTCGCACCTTGTTGATAACCTTGTGCTATAAGAATGGCATAAAATGTTCTACAAGACATTATTTTTATTGTTGTTGAGCAATTCCTCTTTAGGTAAGCTTGTCTTGTGTGAGAAGGGCAGTGCCTGTGTCAGTGTGTGACACATCCCACATGAGCACTGTTACACAGTGCTCATGTGAGATGTGGTGTAGTGCATTGCCTCCCTTGTGGGGAGTGGTGGTGCAGCAAGTTCAACTACCACTCACAGACACCAGTGACGATTATCTGAACCAGTCATGGGCCTCCACTAGGACAACTCAGCCTGCAATGAGTTCCTGGTGCAGTGCGTAAACATCATTACTAGGGAGACAAAGAAGCTGGACATGGCGCTGGCCACCCACTCACTCGATTTTGTGCTGTGCTGGCCTGCATAGATGCTCGCTATCGGCACTTGCCTCAACAGCCAGGCTACACAAGGATATTTCTCTTTGTGCTCACACAGTTCCTAATGAAGGTCTTAACCTCTGCTGGAAATGAACGTTAAACCTCTGAAGGCTGAAATGTGCCCTTGATTTAAAAAGCAGAATCTTGCCAAAGCGGGAATAGTGCTTGGGTAATGAAATCAAGCAGCGAACCTGTTTCAGAGAAACTCAAGCGTCTTGTGGACACTGCCTCCTGTGACCAGCCAGCTCGGCGTGTCCTCGTCACAATTGATGGAGGGCTATTGACTCGCGAGGCAGTTGAAAAATATTCCACCAATTAAAGGGTATCGTCGTGAACATCACATTTAACGTATTTCATGCCACATTCAGATATTTTATTATCGCAGAGCAGATATAATTATATATGTGTGAATTTTTTCAGGAGGTAATTTTCAAATCTCAGATATAAGACTGGACAATACCACCCAAAAGGCTATCCCTGTGTTATGCCAACGTTTTTTTTAAGATTTATCTCACAACATGTGTTGCGTGTCAGTAACTCCCTAAAGGAGTGACCAGGTAATTATGTGAATTTAACTGCTGATCCCGTGTGACCTCGTTCAATCAGGAGAACTCTGAGTCAGCTCAATACTTCGAGCAAAGAACCTGCACACAATCTGCTCCATCTTCCTGCCACAGGTGAGGAGGTGGCTGAGTTTGCATGCTCATGAGAGTGTGCGTGTAACATTTAAAAAAAGACGTTCACAACTTATAATGCGTGGTACAGTAGTCATTCAATGTCGCAGGGATTGGTTGTAAGAGAGAATGACTCTGAGGTGCAATGAAACCGCAGAGAAGCAGGGAGGGAGAAGGCAAGCATGTGGTTAGCCGGCGCCAACATTTGCCAGACACTGTGTCCTAAATATGATGTTACCAGTCATTTGTTTTTTTTTGTTTTGTGAGGAAACGGAGAAGCCGGAGGAGATTTATGTAAAACAGGGGCAGACCACACTGCGCCTCACAGAAAGGCACCCAAGGTGGGAATCAAACCACCTCAGGCAAGACCTTTATTTGCATGAGGCTCGAATCCTACCACTACGTCATCCTGCATCGGCCTCCTGAACTACATCCCGAGGGATGAACTTGACCATTGCTGTGGTGGTGCCTGTCTCAGGGCCCTGTCGTGTCGAATGGCCAAGGCTCACCACTGGCTCATTTCTCATGGACAGGCCCCGGTCGGGGGCCTAATTACGTGGGGATCATTTACTTCAGCAAATGTATCAGACAGGAGCCATCCATGGCAATGTAGCTCCTTCTTCTTAAAGGAATGCAATAGTGAGACAAAGAGTTATTCATGGGAAAATGACGCTCCAAGAATAGCTCCAAGTCTACTTAATAATAACAAAAGTAACACTCAGACTTATGTACTGTACATAACCATTTACACTGTAATTGGCATTCAATGACACTGACATTCATGACAAGTAATTATCATAGTCTCGAGACATCTCAATACGTTCCCAGACTCTTCGAGATGGGTCCTGCATTACAATGTTTAATCAACTATATAAATGGTATGCTGGGGGAATCCAAAGTACTCAAATACACCCTGGTCTGCATGGATGTATTCCATGTTCTCCAGTTTCTCCCCATAGCTAAAAGTCTATACAATGTAACCTGTTTCCTAAAATTCCAAAGCTAAAAGATTATGTACAAACTGCAAAACTGGCATTACACACTGTAACATCGCTCCATACTGCGAAAACTTGGGCTGGTTCCTCCTGAACAAGACTTGGATAGGCTATCCTGGCTAAACTATAATAACTGGGATGTGGCTGCATAATGATGCCTTGCAGTGTATGATGGCTGTTCTCAGCATCCACAGATCAGCTCGTTCTGTGGACAGCAAGCGCTTTCAGTGGATGGCATTGTGTGAGGACGCATGTTTGTTGGTAGTACCGCGTTGATTGGCAGAAGCTCTTCAGCCAAACAAATGACCTTTAGAATGAATGAACTTGTGGCACACAAAGTGGCATTCGTCATGCACTCCAACGATTTTTTAAAATGACCTTGCAGAGACATCCACCAAGTTCCATTATTAATTAATCTGCACACTTCCACAGGGATTGCCACAGCAGGCCGGTTGAGCAATGGTAGTGTACGGCCACATGGAAGAGCCTTCCATGCTACGACCTTGGCAGTGTTGTAATACGGATAGACATATCCCTCTTGCTTTTAGTCAGTGTTAATATGCTTGCGTCACTTGCAGACGTGGACAATAGTTCGTGTGTCTGAAACAGCGCATATCTCTATGAGCGTGTGTCGCAGTGACCTGCTGCACTCACTATGTCTCACCTAGGAAAGCCTCAGTGAGTCTCCAGACCCTTTTACAAATGGATTTTGCGAAGGTTTTGCAGCAGGTGGTGATGTGGCCATGTGTTTTCTCAACGGATTCGTATTCGGGTTTTTTTCAGCACTGAGATATTTGGCCAATGCCAGTTATATTATAAGTGTGTTTTAGCTATGCGAGGAAACTCGACGCCCATGCAGATCAAGGAGAGATTAAATAAATTCCACACACTGCAGACAGGGGAGAACGTATTAACTCCATACAAAAAGTTTCGAATACGGGCCCTTCTTGCCGTCAGTTACCATTGCGCAACACTACCCCAAGTTTACAGCCAGCGGCTGTCACGTGTTTATCCAGGTTAAATCAACAGCTGCATTGCAGTTTTGCTGTTTGTAGCGCCTGGGATGGGCGAGTCGACAGTTGGCTGTCTCTGCATCCCCACACTACCCTCTGCTGGACAAAATCTGGACTCCAAGCGCTCAGTGGGCGCACAGCGCTACAACGCGCCACTGCACGTCTATTGCTGCTGTGCCACATACGAGCCGATACGAATGTCAGACTCGGCTCATATGGGTTTGTGCGGAGAACGCAACAATACTACTACTTCATATGTCATTGTTGCTGACATGCCGTTCTCTCCACAGATCTGTGCAGCGCTTTGTGACCCCCGGGTGAAAAGCGCTCTAGAAGTGCAATTATTATTATTACAACCCCCCCCCCCTCATTAATTAATTGGCCGGTGGTGTCATTATAAGACGCATCATATGGAAAATGTTAGCGTCTGCTAACCGCATGGCTGCGTTCTCGGCAGACAGTCTGTAGACAGTACTGAACCCTTGACGTCAACATAGTCTCTCAATCGCAGTTACCCTGTCAGAGTCTGATTAGGCGAGGATGGACCAGAATAGAGCTCACAATTTTCACTGTGGGGTAAATGAATTGGCGATAGCACTCATTATCTGTCCAAATAGGATGAACGTATAACTACACGCATATGTCTCTGATGGCACTTGAATTGTCTAAGTTTGTGTTTTACTACATGATAGACACTACGGGCCTAATCCGTGTGTTTTATGAATTGCTTTGGACTCTCATCGTGGCAGCAATATACTTTTCCACTTCATGCAGGAAGAATCTTTCAGCCAACACATCATGTCTCACTAGGACCTTTACTAACAAAATGAATAGTCGACTACTGTTGTAGATCACATAAAGAAGTCAATGTGAATTCCCAACACAACGCGCCAGCGCCGGGGATGGGGGGAATAGTGGTGGCATTTACCGAACAGCATAAGGGAGAAAGTAAAAACCCTTGCTGCTGGAGAGCAGCCCGTGCTGCCACTGAGGCTTACAAATGCACGATCAGCCGTGCAGAGTACTGCCCTGCGCTGACCCCTGAACCAGCTGCAGATTGGAGGGGATAGGGGGCTATAAGGACATTACCTCCCACCCATCAACCTTCCCCCTTTGAAAACAGAGCCTTTTGCTATTTTGATATTTACCAAATAAGACACATTGAATATGTTGCATGAATGTAAGGCACTATTCAAAATGTCTCTACAGATCCACCTGAGTCCACACACTGTATTGTACACCAAATTTAGGCCATGGAGAATTGTTATGAATACCGAAAGAACAGCTGTGAAGAGCAACTCTCCATAGTTGTTCGTTCGGTATTCAGGCCTCCTGGGCATATTCTGTAGATTTTGAGTATAATGCTGTACAGTTTTAGTGTGATTACATTTTTCTCGTATCGATACAATTTGAAAAGCGTGACGCGGTACCGAGGTCGCTTGGTTTCTACTTGGGAAGATTAATCAGCATAGAGGTATCACTTAAAGTGGTATGTGGAATTGGCTGAGGGGTTCATGGTGATTCAAAAGAGCAATCATTTACAGAACAACATACGGTGATCCACAACAGTAGTCGACTATTCAGCCTAGGGCTAAGTTGGCACTGCTTAAACCCTACGATTAAATATATTCATCCGTTAGTATTTTTATTACGAAGCATTTTATCCAGGAAACTCTCACCGAGTCTTACATTTATTTTTTCGGAGGTTATTGCTAAGGTTTTGCATACGGGGGCGATGTTGCTGTGTGTGTGATTGCAATTGATTAGATTGTAGGACATTTTTAAGCGAATTAAAAAAATCAACAAACTTGAAATGAATACTTTTTATGTGTACTATCGGCGATGGACTGGCGTCCTTTCGTCGGTATATCCTTGCCTTGCGCCCTGTGTCTGTCGGGATAGGCTCCGGCTTCACTGTGACCCTGTATAGGACTAAGCGGTTTCAGACAATGAGATGAGATGTGTACTATATTTGAAAATAACACTGTACAAGTAAATATTAGTGCTCCACTTCACAACTTGCTAAATAAGCAAAAATACATTGGTGGATATACGGTATACTTGTACGCTTTACCAGACATTTTAAAACACAGACATGTTAAAAGTCAAACCGATGTGTAAAGGTAAAGAAAATACTAACAGGATAAAGATCAAATTCCGAATGTGATTAACAGGACCCTCACATCAAGGCTCTGAAAATGTGTTAAGCAGAAGGGCTGGAGGTAAATCCAACAGATTCTTTCCTACTTTAGACTCGTCACTCCTAAGTCCAGACTGTTTGGCATTTACAGCCGGAGGCACAGCAGAGCCAGTGGCGTGAGAAGAGAGCCGAGCAGACGGGACGCCGGGCACAGGCAATGCGTGTCGAGCGTACGGGTCATCGACGCGACAGGCTCAGGTCCATTGCAAGCACAATCATGCATGCACGAATTGTATTCTATTATTGCATTCGATGGTTATATGTTTAAGAGCTAATGCCAATGTTTAGGTCTGCTGCTGGTTACAAGAGGGCTTCAAGAGAGAGTTCGTGTTGTTTTGCTGTTCCACCTCCTCCGTTGCAGGTGTAAACTACAGTGGTTTACTATATTGTCCACAGTTTCGGTTGCTTGGCCATAGTTACGATGCGGCTTATCTGCAATGTCATTATTAAACAGCGTCATTCACTTCTTATCGGCAAGGACACTTGTAGGCTCTGTGAGCATTATCTCCAACACCGTGGATTTTGTTTTATATTGACACTGGCTAGCATGTTTTTAGTCGCACGACTATCGTTTGTTTTTAATATATCTCTATCCGCTAGTCCCTTTTCGTCTCTTAGGGTTTACTATAGGGTCCACAGTTTGGGATCCATGTCCATAATCGCAGCACATTGATGAAGGAGATGTGCACATCAGCCTGTTGATGATGTGATGCGCTGGATGATAAAAAAAAAATACAAGATGAAGTAGAGTTCACTCTTGATTCTTATCGGCGTCATGCTAATTAAGCGATCGAAGGGGGGCAGTGATGTCAATGCCACACGCAACATATTCTGAACTTAACAAGAGCAACATGTTGGGATCTTCCTTTTCGAGTGTGGGAAAGCACATGGCCTGGTAATTCGTTATAATGAACCGTGAGCGTTCAACCCGCTGCGCGCGATGTTTGCTCCAAAACAATTAAGTTTTACGCCAAACAGGGCATCGGTAGTCTGGCTCGACTTTTTTTTAACTCGGGCATAACGGAAGCAGACCAATTAGTCTCTACGAGCGAACGTTTACAGTGCTGTATTTATTTAGACAGCGGTAAGAGAGCCCATACTTAAAAATCATTACATCCAGAAAACATGCATTTGTAAATGTGAGAACACACAGTACTCCAGAGCTATCGTAAAGTATTTACAGACTACCTCTGTTTGGCAACATGATACAAAGCATGTCTCTGTAGCCCCATATCCCTCCTAAGACGGCCGAGTTTCGATGGCACTACAAACTCTGCCTGCGGATGCTGCACACCTTGCTTGTTAAAAACAATCACGGCACACCAACCATCTGCGCGACGTCTGCGGTCGGTGCGGAGATCCCGGATTTTTTTTACCCGTGCATATATATATATTTTAGCGCACACACTTGTGACAGGCGGATTAACTTACACTGTGCTGGAGTTTAGGTGACACGGGGTGAATTCTGCTCGTTACTGACGGTCTCGCGTGGCCGGGTCCGGGCGGGACTGCGGCCGGGTGGCGCTGGCCCCATGAGAAGGAGACCGTCTAGAAATTTTTTTTTTATGTCGGATGGAAGGCAGTCTGTGGAATTTAGATGATAACACAACCGTTCTCATAGGCGCATACCTCATCTTTGTGGGTTTCGCACAAGTCTTGGTGTTATTAAATGATTTTTTAAAAATACTCTAAAATTACTTTAAGGCTTTCGGGTGAAGTGTTGTAGTACAGGAGTTTTCAACATTTTACACTTCAAAGCCCACTTGGCCCGTTTAGTATGGTGTTCACGGACCACTAGGTGTCGCGACCCATCGGTTGAGAATGGCGGTACGCTCACTATGCATGACATGGGACGCCGTTCCACGAATTTATCGGACGCTCGACCTAGGTGTGTCCTCCACGAATCAATTCAAGAAATATTTTTTGTAATCTAATTTTTACTGCCTTTGTATCATTTTGACTCTATGTGATGCGAAAATTAAAAAATCTATTTGAAATTACGGATCAAAAACACATGAGTCGCTTAAGAGAGTTTTTTTTTTAGTTTTAAAATCTACCGTGATTTCCACCACCCTAGAGTTGGGAATTCACAATCATTACCGCGTCAAATTCCACTCACATTGAAAATGCTCTGCACCAAAGATGATGGGCATTGTACAGTGAATTGAAGTGGACGCGCGACCCCCCTTAAACCACTGTGTTCTCCCCAACGCCGATTTCTAGCTACGCAGCCAATCACTCAATTCTACAGTCACACGAAATCGCTGTAACGTGAACCACACCGCGGTGGGCGTTTCACATTCACAGGCACAAAGCCATTTTCTTAAGCGTTTCTAGGAACTGGGGGGGGGGGGGACATGTAACACCGAAAACGAGCTGATCCGCTAAACACTCATTAACCTTTCTCTCAAGAGAGGCAAGCTCTCAAATACAGCCTCCAGTGACACGGTCACCTGGTCGAGGTAGTTCATTTCAGTTGAATACTTGCGCGTGTGTACCTAACTTCGTGCACGTGTAAAAATAATAAGATATTTTACAATATGACCATTAGAGACACATTTAATAATTATTAGATATCCAACTGATTCACATAATTGGCTACAGTAGAAGCATGCTAATCCAAAATAATTGGGCTGAATTCTTTACAGAGAAGGGAAAAAATCCAGATTGTGGGACGGAGAGTTCAATGGGAACCGGACATTGTGTTTCAGTGCAAGTCAGAATCATAATTGAAGGCAATGTTGGCTTGCACAAATAGAACATAGAAACAGCTCAGAGCACTCATAACGATGAATATGGCCGGCTACGAGGGCAGCACTGAATCAATCGGCTAACACCTTCACGTGGTGCCGTTCTCTCAATGAAAAGCCGCGCAGAGCGGGCCTTGGTGGCCTCGGCGCACGAAAGCATTGTGATACTGACACGTGGTCGCTGAGGATAGCAAACTGCTCACGGGACACACCCGTCTCCCTGCACACACGAGTCCGCTTTCCCTGCAAAGGGCTTGTCTACATCAAATCCGCTTGGAACCCATAGCCCATTAGGTATGATGCTTGTTGACTGGTAATGGTTGGTAGTGAGGTTTACATTTCATTTTAGGGCAGCAGGGTGTTCCAGTAGTAATACCCATGCCTCGCCAAGACAAATGTTTGGAGTTTGTATACTCTCCCCTTTCTGGATGGGTTCTCCGTTCTCCTCCTACAATGGCAAAAACTTACAATGCAACTGGTATTGGTCAAATATTACCTTCTGCAAAAACTTGGCAGGACCCTCCTGAAAAAGAGTCTTGAGACTCAGTGAGGCTTTCCTGGATGAACAAGCAGAATAATGATAATACATCTAGCTGAAGAGGGTGATGAATTTTGTGCAATGCAGCACTTCTCTCACCTTGTGCAATTAGTCAAATCACATTCATATTTTACCTAAGAAAAAAAC
This sequence comes from Mordacia mordax, assembly GCA_036362905.1. Classification (NCBI taxonomy): domain Eukaryota; kingdom Metazoa; phylum Chordata; class Hyperoartia; order Petromyzontiformes; family Petromyzontidae; genus Mordacia; species Mordacia mordax. The sequence goes on from JAZEWT010000001.1 coordinate 22,298,195, forward strand.
GTGGCTTTCTAACATTAATGACGAGCACAAAGTTTAAACAATGTTACGCTGCACACTGAGTTAGAAGCCGTCATACCCAAGAGGGGATTTGGTGGGTATAATCAATCATCTCACAGTTCATGTTCTTTGTGTTTTCTTTAAATAAAGGCATAGCGTAAAATAAATAACCAGCAAAAATCATCCAAACCACTCTCTTGACAATACAACACAAACCACCAAGAGAACTGTTCATGACAACAGGAATAAACCGCATTACAACTATTTCAAACTTGCAGGTATCTTGCTATAACGTTAGTAAAATTACTCATTTGTGAAACCAGATGTAGTGTTTGGATTGATTTAAGAATTAAATGACGGGGCCATAAGCCTGACGTTACAAATGTCCTCTGTGTTTTGTTGTGCGTCAGGCTATTTCAAACAGATGCAAGAGTGCTTACTCCCAATGCCTGTGAGAGTTACGCTGGAGTGCTTTCTATTGTTTATCACATAACCTTATAAAGATGGTGTTTACTTGTGAATGGTAGTTCATTTACTGGTCTAATATCTTCTTTGTTTCACTGGCATCTGGGTCTGCAATTTGAGCGAGTCCAGTGGAATTTTCAACATGATTTAGCACTGGTGAGGAGTTCAAACTTTTTCAAAAGGATAAATATTGACCATGTGCAATAATAACATTCCCTCCAAATTACAGCTTAAATTGCGCAGTTTTTTTCAGCAGATACATTTGTTAAATCCGAAAACTTATTTTGCGTATTTAACTAGATTTTTATACTAAACTGTAAGATGATTGTATAAACTTAGGGGACTTAGTAAAAAAAATGCGAGACATTCCAGTCATACATTGGAAACAAAGGGAACTTAACGCAGTGAAATCACATGAGCCACCCATCATATATTGGCGCCAGAGCTCGAACTCTCGACACATTGATGAGAGGCCGCAAGATTCACAGCAAAGAATCGCTCTTTGCTGATGGTAACCTCCTCCAAACCAACACACAGCCACTTGCTGTCTTCCTTCCGGGCAGCAGAGACAGCAGCCAGGAGGTGGCGTCTGGAAACGGCTCTGGCAGGGCCGGCTAACCGATGGATGCGCCACTCCAGCACATTTTCAAACACTTTGCTTTAACAGCTGCACGATTGTGTCGAAGACCCCCCCCCCACCTCGACGAGAGGCGCTATGATAAGTTTGAAACCCTAAGAGCAACCATCGACCAAGATTAGCAGACAGCGGGGACGGGGCGGCAACTTAAAGCGGGTGACCTCATGTGACCTCCCACACCACGGACAGACAGCCGATCTCACTTCGGAAAATAAGCGCCCATCACTGGCAACACAAGGAACCACGGTTCGTCAAATACAGTGCTATTCGCGTGGGAAACGCTCCAGAAAGCGGCGCGTACCCTGAAATCACGAATACCGGTTTTATGTTTCACTGGATGCGTTAACACTTGTACTCAGCTTCTCCCTTTAGGTCCCAGGTAGGGGCTACACAATGGTGATGCGGCACAATACGATCCAGAACAAAGACTAGGGGATGCGGATAGTGGTAAATGCTGCTCGAACTAGTTCTTCTGTCGTGAAGCAGCCACTTAGTGGCCTCAATACAGTTCACAAAACCGCCAAGGTGAAAGGTTGACCTGTACACATTCAGGTACAATGCAGCGGTTGGATTACACATAACATCGCCCCTACTGTGAACCTACCGCTTGGAGACTGGGACACAGTACCGCTCTTCGTGAGGGATTTGCGCTAAGAATGGTGCAAATAAGAGAAGAACATTGTTACAATAACTTCGACGCCTACGTCTGAGAATATACGGTTGCCGAGTCCAATTAAACAGACCTGAGCGCTACGAGTGGGGTGAGCTCGGCACTGCAATTCCGAGCAAACTCCTGCATCAGACGTGAAGTCGCCATGACAAAGAGCACTTGAAGGGTTTTTTTTTCATTTGAACACATAAACAAAAATACGCTAAAGACTGCGAGTTCTTTTAGAAGAACGGCAGGAGCTTATGACCAACACAGATTGGGTCGTATTTTGTGGATGGCTGCCAGCAGTGTTGTTTACACCACAGTGAATGCTTCACTCGCTCCTATATGCAGATTATCGAAGACTGCTGATTACTCGTCCGTGTTTTTCCCCCCAGAATGTATTTATATTTCCCCCCTATTTCATTACCAGTGCAGGGCCAGCGTTCCATCGCCAGCGTTCCGTCACCAGCGCAGTCTCTTCCAGAGCCGAATGGCAGAAGCTGGGCTGCGGCGTGGAAGCAATCATTAAATTGATAACCGCGGTGAACTCTTGACCGTGACAAGACGTCATTCATCCACGATTACTCGTCGACTCTCAACACTCTTCCAGAGTCCTGAACTGAAATGTGCAGTGCGCTAACAAGCTACGCCACTATCCCACCGCACATGCACTTGTCTGAATAGCACATAATTAGATACGATTTACAATAGCCTGCATTGGATATGTTTTACTATTGAACCTAGAATACAACACAACAACGCGTGCATTATGAGCACAGGGAAAATCTCTGGGGTGTCACATTGAATTTCATTGGTGTAACACTGCCCTGAGGGAGAGAGTAAATATTTATCTTTTCTGTGTGCCCTCCTTTGTCTTGCAACGTATAACAGTTACAGACGCTGTCGAGTGGTCACCGCAGCCTTGAAATTATATATTAATTAAACATATATTACGTCTTACAAATATCACCATTTGGAAGTCTCCAAACAATATATCTCACGTCGGGCCATCATCCTTGGACAACTGACTAAATCACGAGCCTATGACTTAATGGGCTGGCCTTCGTGAAGGTGTGGCGCTTTTGGGGCTTTTGATTATGTTCCACTGCCATTAACAATAATGACACTGTAATAAGTAGAACAGATTTTTTACCATTTCTGGCAATTATACAGGTGTTAGGATCTTAAAACACCAAAATAGACACATTTCACAATGTGTCTGGTTTGCAAAAGCCACACATACTTGTGGCAAAGTATGTAAACAGTAAGCTTTGATAACATATGCATTGTCATTCATATGTAATAAGTAGAACTGTTCTACTTAAGCTATGGGTACTTTTTGCTGGTGTACACTGGCAAAAACTACACCATAGCTTAAACAGCTCCACCTGAGCTACTATTCATTGATATCGCATTGTCCTGAGCTGACTGTCTTTTGGCAACATCCAGCTGACACTGACAATCAGGCTCAAAAGAAAGCCATGTCTGGTGTAGGCCAATCAGTTTGAAGGACAATGCATATGTTATCAAAGCTTCCTGTTTGCATATTTTGCCACAAGTATGTGTGTAGCTTTTGCAAACCAGACACATTGTGAAATGTGTCTATTTTGGTGTTTTAAGATCTTAACACCTGTATAATTGCCAGAAATGGTAAAAAATCTGTTCTATTTATTACATATGTACACTGGCAAAAAGTACCTATAGCTTAATAATGACACGATACATTTCTACAGAACCTTTCACCCGAATATTGCAAGGTGCTGTATAGAACTAACTAGAATACAAACAGAAATAGGAATATAAAGAGGATGCATAAATTGGGAAAACCACAACCAATGACACAAACAAAACCGTATGACTCAGGATATTTTAAGAAAGGAAATGCAGTAGTTTCAGGTTTTCATTCTTAAATTGGTGACAGTTGCTGTGCAGTTATTGAACAAGCACTTGTGTGAAACTAATTACTTAATTAGGATCACACAGAGAAGCAACATCGCCCCCTACTGCGAAAACTTGGCAGGACCCTCCTAAAATAAAGTCTTGAGCGAGGTTTCCTGGATGAACCAGCATTGTGAAAGTGTGCTTCAGGTTATTCACAATTTGCATGCCTGTGTTAACATCCAATCAGCAAAAGTGAAGCAGGTGCAAATAACACACAGTGTGCTCAACTAACCCTGCTGCAGACACTGTTTTTGCATAAATCAGCTGGAACACAAAACACATCACGCTCTATCTATGCTCTGCATATATACTGAACTGAAACAATTCGGCCAGAACATGTGGAAATGTTCTCCACTTTTCTCGGAAAACTATTTCATCTCATTGATTCCCTTGATTTGTTTCAGCAGAAATCCCTTTCATTTCAAATATCCAATATGTTGTCTGCAGAAAAACTTCATTGTAGATTTTTACATAAGGGAAACCATCTGGTTAACTATTCTTATTCTACAGAAACAATTTTCAAAATGCAGAATCGATTGGTATGTTATTGCGCTCACAAAACAAGCTTTAATTAATCAATCATCATGACAGTTTCCAAGAAAGTCACACAAAACAAAATTCCAGAGGCCGTGCTATGTCAGGGATAACCTGCTATAAGAATGTCATTCACGTGCAAGTCATGGTCACACAGCGTGCGGTGTTGTGCTCAGTCCGACCATCGGCTCGAGGTTTCACCTACCCTTGCAATCCCTCGAGTGAAAGCAGGTACTCGAGCTCGGAGCTCCATACCCTGCAACTCTTGGCTTCTTTACGCTTGGCTCTGGGCTTGTCCCAGCGCCTGCCTCACGGTGCTCGATACAATAAAAAAGAGCCTTGCTCTCATCTGGATTGATGCTGCCATCTAGCAAAACCTCTGGGTGACAGTTTCTCACCCACATCACCAAATAAATGAACTGTCTCCAACTTTACTTTCACAGCAGCAACAACACAAACAGGTATGCAGTCAGTAGGTCACTGTCGATGTGCTTTTTTAGTCTCATGTACATATAACATATCCAATATCCAATACATTGATGTTAATGAATTGTCAACGTTGAAAAGCACATCTATCGTTTACATCCTCAACGTGAAGGGTCACTCTGATTCATAGAAAATATCCATTTTGGATTGGAGCCACGCTGTGGAACGGTTTGTAACTCATCTCTGAAAGGAAGACAATGCCCACCACTCGAGATCTGTACCTCTAGTTTCCGAGCTAGAGGAAACTATCGGTACAGATCTCTTCCCTTCAGAAAAAGTGCAGAGCCAAGCTTATTGTGCTTGGCTCTGCACTTCTCTTGATGCGTATTAAAGATGCTGGATCGAATCCACTTTCATTAAAATCACATTGCCATACAGATGTTATGGAACGTTTGACAGCCAGATCATTCCAAGAAGAACAAAACTGGAAGGACTTTAATGTGAAATCATGACGTGCAGTTCCAACAGATCACAGAAGGGGAATAAACAATTTAACTGGGAAAGGCATCTATTTAATTGCTGATATAAAATAACAGCAAATTGCGTCTGGTATTCCCCCAGCATTTGTTTAAACAGGGAAAGCTGTGGACCAGTTTTTATTAATTTGAGGTTCATTGGAAGGGTGTGGCTTGTTAAGCAAATCCTGCCGAGTTGCCTGGTGTTCTTGACAAGAGCACTGTGTGAAGGTGGTGACCACAAGCCACAACAGCCGTGGTGTAAAACCAGAAAGAATCACTCCAGCAACCCGGAGGAAGTTAAAAGATACGTAGGAACGAGGATATATACATGATACATTTTATTTATTCATCAATTTTATCTTGGTAAAATAAATGCATTTTCACCAACTCCTCACAGCTTTGTCGCCTTTTGGTACCTCAGAGTTGAGATAACAACGCAATTGTTCTTAAACATAGATTGGAATCAACATGAAAAAAAGAGCTAAAACTTACAATTAGAGCAAAGTGCACTTGCTCTAAAACCCACGTGGTAATTCCGTTGGATGAAAATGACACAGATCCTCCAGTACAGTCATCATGTGGGACACATGCTTAAGAATACATAGGTCTGTGGTTGCTGTTATGGGCGATAACAATGACCTATAGTGTTTGGTATGAAGAGAAAGTTCTGAATCAATGCACAGAGACAGTCAAAACATCGAGTGAAACTTCCACAGCCAATATGTTATAAAGCAGAAACCCACACAGCAACACGGGAGGAACGTGTTTGAAAAAAATTCAACAAGATAAGAGGAGCAACAATCCGAATAAAAGCAACACGGCCGGCCCGTGGGAGGATGTGTCGCTGCGAGGGATCACAACTGGTGGGAAAAAAAATTCTGCTCAGAAAACTGGCAATAAAGCGGCCAATAAAGAACTACAAAATTGAAGCAACATACACGGAGTGAGTGGATTGCATCTCCACAGTATTGTAATTTTTAGACGCCTTTGCATAGCAATTGGCTATAAAAGGGATAACAATAATTTGATCGGGCGGCACGGTAGCCCAGTGGGTAGCGCTATCGTCTCACAGCAAGAGGGGCCCCGGTTCGAATCTCGGCTCGGGTGCCTTTCTGTGTGGAGTTTACATGTTCTCTCCCCGTGTCCGCGTCGGTTTTCGCCAGGCGCTCCGGTTTCCTCCCACAGTCCAAAAATATATGCTGCATAGGTTAATTGGCGTGCGGACCAAATTGTTCTCAATGCCCGGGATGGACTGGCATGCCTTCGTGAGTAAATCCCTGCCTGGCGCCCTGTGTCTGCAGGGATAGGTTCCAGCTCACCGCGACCCTGTACAGGACTAAGAGGTTACTGATAATGAGATGAGATGAGAGTTTGATCGATAGTAACATGCTTTCTGTACCAGGAAAATTGCAAGACAGTCATTGTGTCGCCGTTCACCACCTTACACTTCCAATCGTCACTGTCACACCCACCACTACAATCAGTGTGGCGGTTTTAACCGTGGTTTCTTAAGGCAGCACGTTCTGTATTTTGGTCTCAATGTGGTAGCCACTATCAGCTCTGGATGAATCCCAAACATCACGAATCCTAAACATCACAATCCCAGACAGGAAATTCTATCGGACGCTATGGTTTGGACGTTCACTCATTCTGCTAATAATTAATCTAGGCTCAATAATACACAGGTCTGTGGTTGCTGTTATGGTTGCAATGACAATGTTGGCAAACGTAAAAAAAACCTGTAAATACTTAAATTAATTAGTGTTTCAAGGTCCTGCTATATGTCAGCAATCACCTTAAATGTATTTGGCCTCTGGCACTGCAGATTCCAGGAATGCAATTATGTTGCTAATCCGTGGTCGTGCCCTCGCCTAGCTGACAGCTAGGAATATTGCTGTCATTCATAACTCCGGTGCCTACTGTCCCCTGCCATGCCTGTGTGCCTGGGTCGTGTGTAATTGTAAAGTCTGTATCTCCCTGCCACAAAAGGTCCCATTCAGCGCAAGTGCTATCGCCCAACAAGAGGCCTTTCTCTGACTCCCATCGGAGTGGGGTGGCTCGCTCATCAAGCCTCTCCTTGAAGGGCAAGGCTCTGCCGCCATCAATACCCCACCACTCACAAAGGGCCATCTCATAGGGCAGTAATTACTCACTTGGCCCTCTCCACGTCCATGGCTAAGAGTCAGCTATGCGTTCACGGATATTTAGTTTCCTGTATGTTTACTCTGTTTTAACTCTACACAATTGCACCAATGATTCACTTCTTTCCAATACACGATATGCAGATATTTCCAGTCATATACTGCAGCTATTATCATATCAATAAATGGGTGACATTTTAACATTCGATAAAAAATACGCTCAATAAGTCTATAAGCAATGGCAAATAAAAAAAACATAAATGCGTGTTATCAGATGCACGCATTGGTCTTAGCGTACTAGGATGTTGCTTTCCTGCTAGTCCAGTTTTGTTCTTCAACAGTGAATCGCAGCCGAACATACGGGCGAGTGTAGTTCAGCATCTCTGCCATACAGGGTGTGGAGCCATGACCCAAAGTGCTGGCCAATTCGAGACCCTTCGCAGTGGGTTTAAAGGTACCAAGATTATCACTAGAAATTAAATATTAGTCCTTTTACTACCGGTCATTAGTCATTTATCCTGCATCCATCGGATTTAAACAGAGATGCCCGCTCGTCCTCTTGTGCAATCAGGCAATAAATCTGCAGGATGTCACCCAGGCTTGACGTGAGCAGGTAACATAGGAATAAAGGAACATGCGTGATCAAAGAGGACATCAAAGACAAAATGGATTGATAGCATCAAAGAATCCTGCGGTCTCCAGCCATGAAAGTGCTTCAGAAGAGTGGCGAAAAGGAAGAGATGGAATTCGATGGCTGCCAAACTTTGAGCGAGACAGCTCGATTGATTGAACGTCTACTCTTATGCCTCACAGTTTAGAATTAAATAAATTATGGACATTAGACATAACTCTACAAGTCTAGGAATACTACTCAGGTCACACAAATGTTAAATTGCATCTCTTAATTCCGGGTCTATTCTGTGGACGTCGTAATGGCCAGCCTATAACTGACACATTTGGGATATCGTTACAGATTCTGGTAAAAGCTGTCTCACACTGGCCGTAATATTACTAGTTAAGCTGCTTTTGAATTTAATAGCTATTGGTATAAAGTGTTTAATTGCAAAATCCAAGAGCAATTGTAATGAAAATAGCCTTGGGCAGTCTTGCATCCAATCATTAGCTTGAGCCAGAAAGGGAAGTAACCCCATCGTGATCTCAGCACGTGGTGTCCATCACCAAGGGAGGAATGCACAAACCAACACTGCACAGTGCAGCAGCCTTCTCCAGCCACCAGGGCCAGTGTTGTCATGGCCAGAAGGGAAAAGGGCCCCTTGTGTGGCATGGGAATCTCGTTGGGTGGTTGGATCGCCGCTGCCGCCCCACGTGGAGTTGTTCCTCTTGTGTCGCTATGGCTGGCGAAGGCTTAGTAACGCAAACAACAATGCCACAGTGCAGTCAATTTCAAGGTCATTCCGCAGGTGTGGAGATGACAAAGTGCAGGTGTATATCCGTTTAAACCGAGGCTTATTGAACATACATAAATGGACATTGACTTTGTCTTTACTCTCATTGTAAAATGAGAATGAGAAATGAACCGAGTTTTTCTTGTTCCTCTGAATTTGCATCTGAGTACATCATCAAACAAGGACAAAGGAAGATTGTGGCAGAGGCAGTTGCACAAGCAGACACAAGCGGCTCTGAAAGAACTGCTTTAAGTAGTCTTCATATCAATGAACAACAGCGGTCTTTTACTTTTAAAGGGATTTATTTGTGACAATTACACAGGTCGTATGTGAGAGCTAAATATGATTCAGTGCCAGGATCAACACATTCCACATTTCCATGGTTGATTATAAGTGTCTGAACCTCACTCGGACCCAAATATAAAACCAAACATGGTCTCACAAACTTTACGTCTGGTTCTCCTCCCTGCTTGATTCCTCCTCCTCTCTCCACACTCCCACAACTTACCCTCTCCCAACTATACAAAGCCTCGATGGATGCACATTCACGAGGCAGAACTCAAGGCAAGGTTGAGGATGTAAATATATTAAGTGGTATATATAATAAATTGTAACCAGTACTCCAATGAAAGGTTAGGTCATTATGCAAAGCTACAATTTCTATGTTCAACATGTTGTTTGTTAACTAATGTAGCTCAATAGTTGAGAGAACCAAATTGTTTTATGGTCATGATCTAACATTAGTTTACCAGTGACTGGGTCAGGCTGCAACGTCACAATTTTTTCCCAGGTCAACTCAGGTGTAAGGAGCACCACTTCCTTTCACCAGCGTGACCCTGTGCAACTGGGCCGTTGATAGCTCAAGGTCACTCGAAGCACGCAGCCACTTGGTATAGGAGCCAACGCATTCAGAACGCCGCACGCGGTCGATGCACCGTGGAAACGGGGCAACACAACACGGGCCCACGATCTTGGCTGCGTTCTTCGCGGGCTTGTGACCACTGTCCGACAAAAAGACATTATGTCAAGTAGCCAGAAGCGCTGACTCGATAGTGCAAACACCTCTCTGCCAGTCAGATACTTTATGTTTGCTTTGTCTACAGGAACAAAACACTGCAACAATTCATTTCCCCAGCGCCTGTCTTGCACAGCGTCTGCGAGCATGCCTCCTGTTGCTCACTGTCTTCCTGAGCCAATTATTTTTCTTAATTAATACAGAACTGCACGAGGGTATTAGAGTTTGCTCGTATTCCGTTGATTCCATTGTCTCTGTTTATTGTTAATGCCAATTTGTTATTGGAATTGGTGACAAAACAAAGCAAGCTTACACTTTCAGAACTTTCTGCTGATAACACAGACACAAATATGTTCGTACTGTCACACGTTCGGGGCAAATACAATTTTGGCAGTTTGATGGAATAATTAGCTGGCGTAGGAACATAAAATATGATAGTGTTATTGTACGTGCGGTGCCAAAGCGTGTCTCACATCGCCACTGTAAGAGGAGTGCTGGCACGACTGCCTGACTCGGGAATCAGTCACCTGAGCAACCTGACACCTGTCTAGTGCCACTCGGCTTGAAACTTGACACTAATGAGGCAGCAGTCGAGGTGCACGTGGCACTTGAAATGTCACCATTAATAGGTAAGGCCACTGGTGGGACGCAATGAAGTAGCGTTTGTAAACTGTATTTATCCTTTCTACAAACTATTGTTTTAGTGAGCATGCATATTTAATGCTCTTTGAAATATGTCAGTCCTTTCTGGCCTATCGTGTACTTAAAATCTTGTTGAAATGATAAATTTTGCATTTTAAAATTTCAGTAATATTTTACATGTTGTTCTGCAATGACGTATATATAAAAAAAACAAACCCTAAAAATGTTATTGTTGCTCATTTCCCATTCTATTGTCGTTGTTGTTGACGTGCCGTTCTCTCTGTAGCTCTGTGTAGCGCTTTGTGACCCTTGAGTGAAAAGCACTCGAGAAATGCAATTATTATTGTTAGTAAAAAAAGCCAAATCATTTTTACGTTGTTACCTTCTACCCCTGGGCCAGATGTACACTCAGCACACGTGTATGTAAGTGGTCTCACAGTTGGCTCTGTGAGGCCAAAGCATCACGCCACAACTTCTCAATGCCCGCTTCATTCAGAACTGATGCTGGTTGTGCAGCACGAGACCTTCCATACAGTAGATGCGTCAACGTAACATACTGTGACGTGGAAATCCAGATGCGATTAAAGCAGGAATTCTATGATCACCACCCTGGTGCGCCATGCGCACTTCTGAAAGGCAGGATCCGACCGATCAGCATGAAAAAAAGAATAGCTGCAAAGCTTCACTTCCACACTTATGTCTAAGTTCAGTGCTTATTTGTTTTGGAAATGTAACAGCTTTGGAATAATAGACTAAGACAATTTTATAGATACAACATTTATCCTTTTTATACCATATCTTTAAAATTATATCCCAATAAATTTCTGACTGTTTAATGACAATAGAATGTTTCATATCTCTGGGTTAATTTACGTAATATGATATCATTAAACATATAACAACGGGCGGCATGGTGGCCCAGTGGGTAGCGCTGTTGCCTCACAGCAAGAAGGTCCTGGTTTCGAATCTCGGCTCGGGTGCCTTTCTGTGTGGAGTTTGCATGTTCTTCCCGTGTCTGCGTGGGTTTTCACCGGGCACTCCGGTTTCCTCACAGTCCAAAAAACATGCTGCTGCATAGGTTAATTGGCTTGCAGACTGAATTGCCCGCTGTGCCCGGTGATGGACTGGCGTTCATCGTGGGTATATCCCTACCTTGCGCCCTGTGTCTGCCGTGATAGACTACTATTACAGCTACATTTATCAAACAAAAATCTCTCCCCACTGCAGCGCATTCTAACACTTACATTATTTGACATGTATCGCTACAGCTGCTGCGTGCTGTCAGTGCAAATCAATTACTAAATAAGGCCTCGCCGACTATTTTGACACTCATAAGTGAACTTCTGGCCCTTCGAAGCCCAAGGAATTGTCAGTGATTTGGGCTAATATTTACGCGCGCATACAAAAACACACATGCATCCCCGTGGTGGACTGGGCGTCCACATACATGCGCCACATATGCATTTCGCAGAAAGGACTCAACAAATGCATAAATGAGGGAATGCACTTACACCACACACAAAGACATAGAATTGTGCATAAAGACAAAGACAGTGGTGAGCTCCAGGTGGGGTGCCGCTGGATGGATCTAATTCAGGTTGCTTAAGAGCAAAGTGCATATGTGGCTGTGAGATGATAACCAATTATAATGCTAATTGTGCTGTTTGCACAAAGACTAATTTACATAGCATGGACAATAACTAATTGCTCACTCATGTGGCAAGAGCTCATCAAGGCTGTTGCTGGGAGGAGTAGAGATGTGCCAGTTTCAACCGGTGGAGGCACGTGAGATGAGGTCAAGTGTTGACGAACTGTGGGCGCAAAACAACCCGGACCAAACTGGTTAAAGCTATAACGGTTGTCCGGGGCACATATAAGTGGTACACGGAGGAGACGGGAGGAGACACACAGGAAAACGGAGACAGAGACAGATAATGGGAGAGACATCGAGAAGAGACTGCAAGGAGGTGCCACGACGATGGCAAAACATAGTCTTGCAGAGTTAAGGAATAGGGGGGGGAGGGGGCGTCAGCTTTCTGGTCTCACATAGCGGTGTCTCGTGATGTCTCATGATATGGTGACTCATTAGTTTTCCATCGTCACGGTGTTTCGTGATGTGGTGACGATGCATGGGGTTAATGATTGACCAACGAGTCGCCGCAGGGTTATAAGGGTCTCCGGATGGGATAAGAAAGGAGAGTCTCCGGGGGGAATTGGAAGGAGGAGGCAGCGTCATGATGTAGGAGCTCGTTGTGTGCCACTACTCCGGCCATGTGTTGCTGGTTTGAATAAGGCATAGAAAATCAGGAAGTCTTTGCTCATCCGTGGTCACTGGCTGATCTATCGCGGAGTGAATGCTGATACTCGCCGCGGTGTTGCCGCTGTAAGCTGTCACAAGCCCGGAGTCAAGGCTGTGGCGTCACAGTATGGTGTCAAAGGTTGGGATGCGGACTCACGTCGGAGACTGCGGCGAGTGGCGGCTGGGGAGAGCGGCGAGGAGTCTAGCGGCAGAGCCAGTGAGCGGAGTGAGGATGCCAGCAAACCAGCAGTGGAATGAGCGGCGCGGGCCGGAGGGAGGAGCAGCGGCGGCGAGAGGGAGCTACGGGGGAGAGTCGCAGGGGAGTGGAGGCGCGATTCGGAGTGCAATGAAGGCGGGAGGAGTCGGAGCTACGGCAGGTTCAGCTGGCTGCGCCAGGCCAGCCTGGCGTGGCTCAGCGAGCCGCGTGCATGCGCAAGGCACGCGTGGTGCCAGAGGCCGCTGAGAGCCGTCTGTGATGGGGAGCTGCCATTGTGGTTGCGCCTCGTCGGCACTGGAGCCGGCGGGGGGGCCCAGAGGGAGGTGACGGCGAAGGCGGGAGCTGCGTGGCAACCATCGGGGCTGCGGCAAGTGTGCAGTGTGTTGTCCCTCAGTGTGTGTTGTCCCTCAGTGTGTGTTGTCCTTCAGTGTGTGTGTTGTCCCTCAGTGTGTGTTGTCCTTCAGTGTGTGTGTTGTCCCTCAGTGTGTGTTGTCCCTCAGTGTGTGTGTTGTCCCTCGGTGTGTGGTGTACCGAGTGCCCCACTGGATTGAGTATA
>JAZEWT010000001.1:22311682-22323045 GCA_036362905.1 Mordacia mordax
GAGTGCCCTGGCCGTGTGAAACTCTTGGAGCGGTGGCGCAGCGGTTAGCGCATTTGCCGCAGGGAGCGGTGGCGCAGCGCTTAGCGCGGTAGCCGCAGGAAGCGGTGGCGCAGTGGGTAGCGTGGTAACCGCGGGGAGCGGTGGCGCAGCGGTTAGCGTAGTAGCCGCCGGAAGCGGTGGCGCAGCGGTTAGCGCGGAAGCCGCGGGGAGCGGTGGTGAAGCGGTTAGCCTCGGAAGCCGCGGGGAGCGGTGGCGGAGCGGTTAGCGCGGTAACCGCGGGGAGCGGTGGCGCAGCGGGTAGCGGGGTAGCCGCGGGGAGCGGTGGCGCAGCGGTTAGCGTAGTAGCCGCCGGAAGCGGTGGTGCAGCGGTTAGCGCGGAAGCCGCGGGGAGCGGTGGTGAAGCAGTTAGCACGGTAGCCGCGGGGAGCAGTGGCACAGCGGGAAGCGCGGTAGCCGTGGGGAGGGGTGGTGCAGCGGTTAGTGCCGTAGCTGCGGGAAGCGGTGGCGTAGTGGGGGAGGGGGGGTTGGTGGCACAGTGGTTGACACGCTGCTTGTGTGTTTGTGTGTGTGTGGAGACAGGTGGTGCAGCGGTTAGTGCACTATGTGAGAGAGCGAGTGCGGTGATGTGTGCTGGACAGAGAGTGCCGTGGTGTGTACCGGGAGAGTGTGCCGTGGAGTGTATGTGGTAGAGAGATAGTGCGGTGGTGCAACATTTAGAGCGCTGTGGGTGTGTGAGAGCGGTGGCGCAGTGGTTTGCGCACTGTGAATGGGGGGTCTTGACGTGGCGGTGCCACAGGGTTTGGGGGGGGGGGGGCTATTTGCTTAAAAGTAATTACTAATGGGTAATTATGGCCCGAGGGTGGGCCTTGATGCCCGGGGGGGGAATTGCAGAGTTAAGGAATGGGGGGGAGGGGGCGTCAGCTGTCTGGTCTTGTCTCGCAGTGTCTCGTGATGTCTCGTGATATGACGACTCATTAGCTTTCCATCATCATGTGGTGTCTTGACGATGCATGGGGTTAATGATTGACCAACGAGCCGCCGCGGGGTTATAAGGGTCTCCGGATGGGATAAGAAAGGAGAGTCTCCTGGGGGAATTGGAAGGAGGAGGCAGCGTCACGATGTAGGAGGTCGTTGTGTGCCACTACTCCGGCCGTGTGTTGCTGGTTTGAATAAAGCATCGAAAATCAGGAAGTCTTTGCTCATCCGTGCTCGCTGGCTGATCTATCGCGGAGTGAATGCTGATCCTCGCCGTGGTGTTGCCGCTGTAAGCCGTCACAAGCCCGGAGTCAAGGCCGTGGCGTCACAGTCTGAGCTCAACAGTGTGTGTGATACAAGTTAATAGAAAGCTCCTGTGAGAAGATTGCTTTGCAAAGTTACATGAGAACACGCAAGGCTCAGCAGTACAGTGAGTCAGTGGCGCTGGGGTGGCAAAGCATCCACAGCAGCAACTGCAGGAGTGTCAAGTACGTCTGCATGAGCAGTGTGTGCAAAGACGGCAGCGACTGTCTCAGCGAGGCAGCGCAAGCCAGCAGCGGACCGAGTCTGACTTGGGTGTGCAGTACAAAGAATCCAGCATCTGCAGCAGAGAGAGCAGGGAAAGCAAGGCACTGCCTTGAAGCAGCGCCGCCAGTAGCACAACACATCCCGGGAGTGATGCAGCAGAAAGCTGCAGTTACAATGGTGGTACGAGACTACGAAGTTATAACTACAGTACGACTGCAGGACGAGGCTGCACAAGCCAGCAGTAGACCGAGTGCTGTTTGGGTGAATGCGTGGGCTGGATCGCATCCGCCACCGTAGCCGACAGGAGTGAACATCACAGTTGAAGCGACAGCGAGTGGAGGAGGAGGGTCGTCTGAACGGAGCCGCGGCTAAACCGACGGTGGGTCGGGCCTTCGCTCGGGTGAGCGGTGCTGAGAGAGGAGGCGTCTGCTGCGAGGGTGAACGTGTGGACATGTGCAGTACGAAGACAGAGCATCACCTCTATGTCATGCGTGGAAACCGCCACGACCATTTTAGGGAGGGTTACTACGGACTCCACCGAACAGGGCATGCATTTAAACGTCAAATAAATGCACGTGAGGAGCGATGATAAGCGGACACACTCTGGGGACAGTCACACAAACCCACACGCATGAGCGTACAGGTTGTTTGGTGAAGGCGGTGTGGCGAGTAACCGTGAAGGTTGATAGGTGGTTTATTCATGCGATCGGAGAGTACAGGGGAAGCGATGCAGCGTACTATTGAGGCAATGACGCGAGTTGTGGAACTTGTTCACTACGGTTATTAAATTGACAGCGTGTTAACGCAACTACTTCGTATCATTGGTTACCCATCGCGTGGTGAAGCTGTAACTTGTCCCTGTGCAGCCAGCCCTCATCGAGATCCCGGGGCGAGGACACTCCTTGCTATCTCGCCAAACCTCTCCCTCTCCCACTATATTAGCCACGGCTGCCTGCACTCGCTGGTGGCTGTGATAGGCATAATGATGTGATATTTGCAGGTTTGATCTTGGATGATACTCCAATCATCCAAGAGAAGGAATCTGTGTGACCGCAATCAGATTACATCGGCCCGGGTCAGCCCGAAGCTTTGTGCAGGTCTTGTGCCATGTCGCAAACACACACATTCCACCCAGGCATCCAAGCTGGGAATCGATCTCAGAAACGTCTCACTGTGAGGCATGAGTGTTACCACTGTGCCACCCTGTCGCTCGTTAAGTAAAGCACCCGATCTGAGTGAAGTCGCTAACCGTGTACTACTCCCCTAACTCGCATACCATGAGCCAGACAATAACACCACCCTCCATGGCTCATCCAGAGTACCTTTCACAAAAAAAATTCTTCAACTAACCAGTTAGCTGAAAGAATAATAATAAGAGAGTTAAATGTGTTTCCTCCCACGGTCCAAAAAGCATGCTTGCTACATAGGTTGATTGGCTCGCAGGCTAAATTGCCCCGCAGTGCCCGGCGATGGACTGGCGTCCCATCGTCGGTATATCCTTGCCTTGCGCCCTGTGTCTGCTGGGATAGGCTCCAGTTTCACCGTGACCCTGTATAGGACTTAGCGGTTTCAGACAATGAGATGAGAGATGAGATGAGAGTTAAATGTTTGCACACTGCATGACGCTATACTTATTTGTGGCTTTGCTGCATTATGTGGTGGAGCGTCTTGTGGCAGAAGATCGAATCATTATGCAGCCAAACACAAAATCCATTGTTGTGTATAAGACTACTAAGTCTATAACTCCTCAACTTTACCAAAACGTGCTGAATAGCACAGTTAAGTATGGTCAAATAACCCTTCACAGAAATATCGCTTAGAGAGGCCCTCATCTAGCAGTGGATTGACAAAAGGTCTGTAACATGTGCTCATTGTATAATTCTTAATAACTCAGAGTTTGCATGCCTACATATTTAACATTTAATTGTGTGAAATATCCATTCATTTAAACTGAAAAGGATTATGAAATAAAATGTGGTTTACCATATATAAGAATTTAACCTTCTGAATATATTGCCATAATAATTTTATACATCCAGCTTTTATGTTCATCCAGTATTTTCGATCAGATATTACTGCAATAAGCATCTGCTTGCCTCTAGTTTTAAAAACATCACATTTGCAGAGCATCTCGGCTATTTAAAGGGATTGTGCAGGAAACCTTTATCTCAAATTATGTTGCCAGCTGACATTTCCTCCATAAAGCCTACCCAATTACTAATGAGAAGGGAAAATTGCTGGCGCGCAAGCTCGAACCTACAGGCCGCCGCGGCCACCCTCCTCAGCTGTGTCAAGTCCATTCAGAGCGCAGCCAGCGGTCTCAATGAGCCGCGACCCCAGGGCCCTTCTACCGGGACAGCAGCAACCCTCGACAGTTCCACTTTTAACGAGTGCGTCTTCGACATATGTTTATTTTTAACGAATACTTTACAGTGAATCTCATCTCATTGTCAGAAACCGCTTAGCCATGTACAGGGTCGCGGTGAGCCGGAGCCTATCCCAGCAGACATAGGGTGCAAGGCAGGGATATACCAACGAAGGGATGCCAGTCCATCACCGGGCACTGAGGGCAATTTAGTCTGCAAGCCAATTAACCTATGCAGCAGCGTGTTTGTTGTACTGTGGGAGGAAACCGGAGTGCCCGGCGAAAACCCACGCGGACATGGGCAGAACTTGCAAACTCCACACAGAAAGGCACAGAGCCGGGATTCGAACCCAGGACCTTTTTGCTGTAAGGCAACAGCGCTAACCACTGGGCCACCATGCCGTCCACTTTACAGTGAATCGCACCAGTGAAATGTTCGAATAAATATTTTTTGTAAGTATATATATACACAAGCAATATGTGCATATGATCAAATCAACCGGAATGCATCTCATCTCGCTAGCTTTCAGAAACAAAGCAGAGTTGAGCTAGACATGCTTGGGTGAGTGACCATAGAGCATAATGTAAATGTGGCACCATGCATCACTTGAGCAGGAAGACAGCATGACCTTCACGAATACTCCATGCTTTCTGAGGGGCTGCTTCTGAACAAAATAAAAACCAATGATAGAATTTTTTCTGTCACATTTATGTCAAATAAGTATGAGGTAGTGCTGTTCTTGCAGATGGCAATATGTTTAGGAGCTGAATCTCAATGTCTTGATCCACTGGCCAAAATGAGTGTGCTTCAGGAGACACTGTGTAGTTTGGCTGTCCCTCCTTTTCCGTTAAAGAAGCATGGCCACAATCGTACTACTGAGGCTGGTCTTTCATTTTACATTTGCGAAGATGTTCCTGTCGACCTGGTAATGTTCTGATATCGTTGATGGTTACACTATGGTCTTCAAGAGAAGGAATGTCAAAGACAGGAGGTCAGAGTTCATCTCCTCAGTGGCCCACAGCCAGTAGCAAAAACCCTACATTATCATGGAAGATTCACTCTCTTCTTAACAAAACCACAAATTACTTCCCACAAAGTCGTTCTTATTTTATGACCCCATAGCGATAATGGGCTGAACCAACCCAGATCATATTTTAAACTCACAGCCTTCCAAGAGGGAATTGAGCACTTGTGCCACAGTGG
The DNA here is from genome assembly GCA_036362905.1 of Mordacia mordax. NCBI lineage: Eukaryota > Metazoa > Chordata > Hyperoartia > Petromyzontiformes > Petromyzontidae > Mordacia > Mordacia mordax. Next base: position 22,316,755 of record JAZEWT010000001.1, read on the forward strand.
CACATGCCAGATATGGTACACATACACGCCTCCAAATACACCAGCAGGATGGGAACGTTTATAGCCCAAGAGCATTACACCTATGCAAGCAATGATATTGTGTGTCCATCTGTCTGGACATTTGTCTGTCATTATCCACGAGCCCAACATGTGACAAGCCATGGTGCACGCTGCGGTCACAACTGCCAGCGAGCAGCACACAGCACATGTACCACAGCATACACATGTTCTGCAGCCCAAGGAGGTTTGAAATGTGTGTGCTGCAAGACACGGGTGTGCTGCAGGACACGGGTGTGCTGCAGGACACGGGTGTGCTGCAGGACACGGGTGTGCTGCAGGACACGGGTGTGCTGCAGGACACGGGTGTGCTGCAGGACACGGGCGTCTGACGTGTGTAATGCAGGACACAGGGTCTGAACGTGTGCGCTGGAGCCTACAGGGTTGACACATGTATGATGCAGATGATTCTGCTAATGCCATAATAATATGGTGGCCATTGTTTCCATGGTGAATGTTGCAGGGCAGTGGTAGTGAAATTATAATGTCGTATACATCCTTATATTTCCAATGTGAGAAAAATAGTCTCAGGTCATGGTCATCTTATAATAAATAGCACAGGGCAGCTATTCCTGATAGATTTTGACAAGGCCCACCTGTTGAATATGATGGAGTCTAGCCCACCACTGTAACCTCTACCCACTTGCAGTCCATTATATGTCAGTGATATAAAATATCGCATTTAATCCACTCTGACCGTGCCCATGGAATGTAACGTGATTTTAACGAAGCTGAAACAGACCATTGTGTGCTTTTTTTTCATTGTATGACTTACTATCTGCCAAGACGGCACGTAATGATGTGTGGTTTTCCTAAACCACACTGAATGAACCGTACAGTGTTCTTGCCGTCTGTCTATAACACCAGGCAACATGGCGCTTTTGTGAAACAAACCTCACCCTGATGGAAAGACCTGGAATGTTGAAACGGGTCTCTATTTTGCCTGTTCATGCAAGTACTGCTGTGAAGTACTCACTCAAAAAGGTCTGCTAAAAGCTGGACAAATATAGTTAAAACTATATTTTTGTTTGGTGAAAGAGATTTTACGTGTCCATCGTGGCTGTTACCCACAGTTCACCGGTTTTGTTTAAAAACGTGATTTAAGTTTTTATCTGTTTCCGTAATTGTTCTTTTCCTTTGCTTTATAAGTCAAGTTATAGAAAATCATCACTTGTGCAAAGATGTTCCAACATCACTAAACGGTGCATGTGCACATGTGGTGGACCTGACATGAAACCCTCTGGAACTCTAATGAATCACCCCAGCGAGAGAAACGGTATTCTTAGCGCGAGCTAAATTCACCCGGCACTCTAGCTCACGACACTGACGGCATACAGCAAACTCACTCACAATGCTTGGTCAGCATGCCTATTACTGTGACATCCGCGTATGAGGCGTCGGCCGTATTTCATTGGCTTGGCCAACAACAGAGGCAAACTGGCCAAGTGGTAATACTCGTGCCTCACAGCAACAAGGCCCTGGGTTCGAGTCTCAGCTTGTGCACCTATGCAGTATGTAGGTTCCTTCCCTGTTGAGTGTGGATTTTCTCTGGATCCCTCCCACAATTAACAAACCTCGTGCAATGTAACTTGCAATGGCGAAACTGCTCAGTGAAAAAAAAAACCCGTGAATTTCTTAATATGGATTATACACAGCAGCATCACCCCTGCTGTAATAACGTTGTAGAACCCTCCTGAAAACATCTCAAGACTTGGGAAAACAGGCTTATGAACATACAAAATTCTTAAATAATGGTGAGTTGAGAGCTCTTACTGGAGTGCAGCGCCAACAGTTTTTGAAATCTGTTTTGAAAAATAAGGTTAATGTTGTTCTCTATATTGTAAATGCTACCACTACTTAGAGGCTGTATAAGTGCAAAATAATTATTCTTTTCCCTATGTACAACAGTTAGCCCACTGGACCACTGGTTGAGTAAGTAGAGTTGAAACTCTGATGTGAACATTTTGTAGACAGTGAGTTCCTGATCTGAATAATGTGCCTGGGGAGCGAATGTTTAATGTGCAAGCTTTCTCTGGGGCAGGGGAATTATAATTGTGAAGTGTCTGGAGAAACACAGTTCTGGGGATGAGATATCTGAAGAGCGAGCTGTTTGAAAGGGATACTTCTCCAGGGAGTGAGTTGAACTACTGGCTGAGTCGCTGGGGAGTGAGCTTTCTTTACGTGATGCATGTGTGCCGAGCTCAGAGACTCTGCGAGCAGCTGAAATGTAATCGCCGTATCTAATTAGCTCAGTGTGCTTGAATGTCACCACATGGCAGCGTACACCGGTTGGTTATTTAGGGCATGTTCTTTGTTTAGAGGCATGTAAAGCTATCACAAGCTTAAGTACAAATGCTCCAAACTGCTTCACACTTAATGAGCTGTGATTGAGACACTTGTGTCTCACAGCAACAAATTCTGGGGTTCGATTTCTGACTCGGATGTCTTTCGGTGTGGGTTTGTACAGTCTCCCTTTGTTACGCACATGCTTCTGCTTGGCTCCCTGGTTCCTTCCTATAGCTAATAAATAAAATGGAAACAAAAATTAGTGACCAAACATCTCATTATAGAAAAAATATCTGATTTTTTTTACATTCCGATCACATACAGCAACATCGGCCCAGATAAAATAAAAACCTGGCAGAGCACCCCGGAATAAGGGTCACGAGACTCAGTGACGCTTTTCTGGGTAAATATGGTCATGATATGATTTTACAAACCTGTTAAATGAGTACAAATAGTACCACAGTGTCAACATCACTTAATATATCTCAACAAACCTACCCCATCATAGGAATATGAATTTTCACAACTTACTCAGGCCCACCATCGGAACTGGATATCACTTAAGGTTCACGTCTGTCCAGATGCAGTTTACCATTTAAGACTTTGAATAGTGTGCTGTAAAGGAGTGCATTCCGTCTCAAGCTCTTTTACCGCTAAGCAGGCATAAGTGGAATGGCTGGAATAATTTAATTTATTTAAGTTGGCACTCGAGAAGAACTCGGAAGCACCAGATCTCTGTGCCGAGCACTTAAACGGTTCCTTTATTTCCTAAATTGTTTTCCATGCACTCAATGTGGGCTTAACGGCATATCCACACGGAGCTGCTCGTTCCCTTGCTGCCACTGCAGTCTCCTCCCCTGTAGCACCGTTTGCATCACGTCTCATACAAACATCGCACCACGCTCCCTGCCCCGTGAACGCTTCATCAACTCGTCTACTCTGAGATTATTTTTTTTATTTCACTTGTTTAGTCAGGAAAGCTCGACTGAGCTTCAAGGCAAATTTTTAAGAGGCTCCTGTCCAGTTTGCGGAGTTGGAAAGAATGTTGCTAGGTGTAAGCCCAACTGAAAACAGAAAAAAACCTCCATTTAACGGACTGTAGAGTTAAGGAACAGCGGGAGGGGGGGGACTTTTACTGGAGAGGGGGGACAAAAGCTACTTGGGGGGACGAGTAGCACGGACTGCGGGGACTTTTACTGGAGAGGGGGGGACAAAGCGCCGTGGAGGACGAACAGCACGGCCTGCGGGAGGATTTTTACTGTAGAGGAGTGACGTCGGTTAGAACTTTCTAGAAGGGACCGCGGGGATATAAGAAGTGGAGGGTTGGAGGGGCGAGGAGAGTCTCCTGGGGGAATTGGAAGGAGGAGGCAGCGTCACGATGTAGGAGCTCGTTGTGTGTCGCTACTCTGGCCGTGTCTTGCTGGTTTAAATAAAGCATCGAAAATCAAGAAGTCTCTGCTCATCCGTGGTCTCTGGCTGATCTATCGCGGAGTGAATGCTGATCCTTGCCGTGGTGTTGCCGCTGTAAGCCGTCACAAGCCCGCAGTCAAAGATGTGGCGTCACAGGACCAATCGGGGGAAAGCATGTGCAGAAGACTGTAAACTTAGGATATTTATATGACGATTTTATATACAGAGTTATGATCATGTCTTACAACAACCTAATATATTATGAAATCCATTAAACAGAGTAATACATGTATCTAATAGCAATAATTAAAGCACTAAGATGAAAACAAATATTATTTCCATTATTTACAATGAAAACTGCTTTCTTAATATTAGCAGACAACGTCCATAGCTCTTGAACATATTTCCATTATTTATAGGTATGTTTTAGCTAATACCATTTACACTGTCGATATTATTTTTTTACCTATGGGGTAAACTGGAGATATCACAAGAAACCCACGCAGAACAATGGATGTACATACAATCTCCACATCTATTGATGCCTGAGTCTGGATCCAAAAAACAGAACTTTTTGCTGTGAGGCACGAGGTGTTTTCAAAATGCATTGGTAATAACCTGCAAAGTTAAAAAACTGATTAACAGGTGATTGCACAGTACACACAACCGAGTCCAAAATAGTAACAAATATTTAGCTGACGCTGTATCGGATATTAAACTAGAATAGCCGCATGGGGTGGGGAGGGGGCCTCTGAGGCACCGCATGGTGTCTCGTGTCCTTGCACATGAACGCCAACACGCTTATCACAGAGACAAAGATCCCCCGTATGGCCGTTAATGAGGAAAGTGCTGTTAGCGAGCAGTTATGATTGCCAACGCGGCGCACAAAGGAGCGGGTGGTCAGCACCATGCCCGGCCACCTTTTTCTCCCGAGTGGCGATGTTTACATATCACACCAGGGATTAATTTCACCATAAGTCGACCTAGGAGAGGTCACTGGTGAGACTTAAACTCGGGTCTCTGCCGGGTTCGTAGCACAGCACGCAAACTATGACGTCACTGCTCCGCACGTGTGTACACACACACATACGAACGCAAACCCGTATAGCCTCAAGCAAGTGTACGCATGTAAAAATATACGTCGGCAATTGATAAACAAACAAAACATATAGAAAAAAAAACATCAACTGTAAAATAAACCAGTGTAAGAATTATAACTGTTTTTTTCATCCTGTGCCGAGCTGACACAAAATCACAGCAAGCTGTGCATATTCCTGCGAGACACATTTTAAATCCATTAAACAGCAGATCTGCCAAAACATAAAGGAATCCATTGCTGGCCCGCAGAGAGCCTATGCAGGACTGAGCCCCAGGCCCCAGGCCCCAGGGTCCTCTCCATTCAGCACCAACCCCTCCACCTGGCTCCCTTGCCATCCACTATTTTTTTGCTGAGGTCTTGAATAAACTAGGCCCAGGCCCCCCCAGGTTGCACTGATCATGACGTCGAGCTATCTCAGGGGGCCAGGCCACGTGCTTGACTCAGAGATGTGAAACATCACTATCATCACTGGTTATATTCTCAGAAGCAAATGTAGAAGGTGGATGAGCAATGCACCAAAACTGTACAAAAATAACCGCCTCCAAAATATTCAAAGATTATATATCTGCAGGGAGAGCATATATTTAGATGTTATTGTATATGTGTATTATAATAATCGCACTTTTATAGCGCTCTTCACCCAAGGGTCACAAAGCGCTGCACAGAGCTTTGCAGAGAACAGCATGTAAGCAACAACGACATATAAACAGCACATCAACAACAATAACATTTTTTTCTAGTTTTAGTTACATATCTGAGCTGTGGAGAGCATGTCAACAACAACAATAACAACAGAGCAGTTCAATTGAAAATCACATAAAGGCTATAATTTAGAGGACATAAAACAAGGAATACAAGTAATTGTTAAGCAAACGAAGGAAGGAATAAGTGTTCCTGAGCAGGTGCAGGTCAGCAGTGAGCCATCATCCCAGTACAACAACAGTGAGCTGCATCAACAGTTCTAGCCAGAGGATTTCAAAGTCTTTTGGAACAAGTGTGCCTTGAGACGGGATTTGCAGATGTCCAGGGACTCAGCTGACCAAATCTCCAATGGAAGGGCATTCCAGAGTCCGGACGCAGCACACGAGAAGGCTCTGTCACCCTTCGAACGGAGGTGTGATCTGGGCACATGCAGCAAGCCTGTATTGGAGGATCGAAGATGTGTCGAGGAGGGTGCCTGAAGTAGGTCACGGATGTATATCGGAGCAGCGCCAGTGAGAGCCTTGTAGGTGAGAAGGAGGACTTTTATAGTAGAAGATACGCAGCGAGCTTGCAAGCTCTGGATGTGAGATTCATCTGATACAACAAACATTCGAACGAACTAACGCATGTTCATTTCTTGAGAATGGGCATTTAATACAAGTATGACGCCACAGCCGGCTTGTGGCGGCTTACAGCGGCAACACCACGGCGAGGATCAGCACCCACTCCGCGATAGA
>JAZEWT010000001.1:22336883-22352551 GCA_036362905.1 Mordacia mordax
CTTGCTGTGAGGCGTCAGCGCTAACCACTGGGCCACCGCGCCGCCCTGCATTCCCATACTACATATACATAATATAACATGTACAAAACAATTTGTATATTATAACACAATGGTATATAACCTGATTGAGGCCAAAATATTGGGCCTAAACAGCCTAGTATTGGAAAAACTTGATTGGACCCTCTTGAAAAAAGAGTTCTGAGATTCATTGAGGCTTTTCTGGGAGAACAAGCATAGAAATAAGGTTTCCAAAGTCATTTATTTAATGCGGATCGCACGTTTGAAGCTACTGTGTTTATGTTTGCCGTGCTTCACACGATTGAACATAGCAATTACGGAACAGTAATAGCGTTAAGGTAACAAATTTCAAACACTTTCATTTGTTTGGACGCCTTTAGCAAGCAACATCTCATATTTGCTGCTCGTGACCAAGAAGGTCGCGGGGATTCAGAGGAAGCTTGACGTAGCGAGCGATGCCCTGTGCTCCCCTGGACGACGAAGAGACAGAACGACATAGATGCCGTCTTTGCTACACGACGATTCTAACGAAACCATGCGCCCTGAACGAACACACATAGTTACGATGCCGTGCATTCAGCGTGCAACTTACATGGCATTCAAAACAACACTCACAGACACGTTCAAGCACGGCTCCAGTATTTACTTTGCCGACACATACCCTGCATTGCAAGAGCTCAACAGCTGCTTGCGAGGAATTAAAACTGTTACGCAAGGCACAGTCAATGATGTTTTAAGTTTGCCCCCATTGCACCGCTGGTTACCAGTGCCCCAGTTCTTGGGTAAATACACCAGCGGCATGTGCCGTGCACGCATTAGTCCCATCTTCGGAGCTTATCGCCATCCAGCTAGCCGATAGAGAAGGGCATGTTGGGAGTTTCTGGGAGGAATTGGTACATCACAGTTAACTCCCCATTCCTGTACACTTTGCACATGACGTCTGGAGATAATTCAACAGCCAGGCGGGCCCCCTCACCCTCACCAAGCAGCAAATTCCAGGACGAGGAATGTCCCCTTTGAGAAGAACAGCTTTTCTTTATGGATGGGCACGAATGTTTGCATCCCATTGATTGCATAAGTACAAGTGCGTTTACAGAATGTGCGTGTCTGTACTATTGTCCAATTGCTCCTGTGGAATAACCACCTCGCTGTATCGAGCTGACAATTGTCCTGTTTAACTTTCTGCAGTCTTATCAGTTGCCACTTAATATGTTTTTGATATTTCTCCAACATACAACAGGGGGTATTAAACACGGAACTGCCACTGGAGGGGCGAGGACTGGAAAGGGGATCACGGACGGCATTCCCGAAGTGGAGTGGACTGAAAGTATAAAACAGGGCGAGAGAGGAAGAGCCAGGAGCAGACTTGGACAGTGGTGCAGGGGAAAAAGAACAGCAGCGATGGAGAAGTAAGCAAGACCTTATTATAAAATAGGCTCTGGGTTTAATTCCCTACTCGAGGGCCTTTCTGTATAGAGTTTGCACGCCCTCTACTCTACATGGGTTCCCTTTGGCTTCTCCAGGTTCTTCCCGCAGCTTAAACAAACCCCATATAATTATGTACATTTTAAAGGCCAAAACATCTCAGTACTGAAAAATACCCTCCAAATTACACAACTGGAATTACATGCAGCAACAGAGACATTGCTCCCTAAAGTTGAAACTTGTTAGGACCCTCCTGATAAGAGTCTTGAGACTCAGTGCTGCTGCCCTGGGTAAACATGTGTAATAGTAATACACATCAATTCCCAAGTTGGTATATTATTTATTGGTGACTATTAGGAGTGCCTCAGCTAACGCAACATTGAGAAATATTGGTGCGTCAACGAGGCAAGAAGAAGCTAATCATTAAACGGCATCCGAGTCCATGGGATAGTCAGGTGCATAGCTATGGTCTGACATCAAACTAATTATACATTTCTTTAAATTTTGGTGCGTCAACGATGCAAGAAGAAGCTAATCATTAAACGGCATCCGAGTCCATGGGAGAGTCAGGTGCATAGCTATGGTCTGACATCAAACTAATTATACATTTCTTTAAAGTTCAATACACAGTTTCCTAAAATCTATTTTAGCTTCTGAAGTTTTTCAACTACTCCTAATAACAAGGAACTGCTTTTACAGTGATTTTACCAGTGCAGACTAAACGTATTATTGGTATCATTATTCTGCTTGTATAACCATGAAGGAGGGTCTTGCCAAGTTTTATTTATAGCAGGGGGCAATTTTTGCTGTGTGTATCCCAACTGAGTAATATGTAGGTGATTTTTTTCAGCATTAGGATATTGGCCAATAAGAGCTACATTGTGTGTCTTTAAAAATTAATGATGGTCATCAATAACTCTTCCTAAGCCCACTCGATATTTTCATGTGATAATGATGACAGCGGTGGGGTATTTTTCGACTATGTATCAATCAGATTTGTTTAACACAGAACCAAATAATGGACAATAAATCCACAAAGCCAGGGTTCTCTCAATGGCCACATGATCGGTACCTAATGCACTGCCACACACTTGTCCAGGCAAACATGTTTAACCCACCTCTGGTGTGGGTACCAGAATTTAATCCAGGCATTGTGAGACACACACCACAAGCCAAAGTGACTGATCTGCTATCCCCCAAGATGACATGCAGGATTGGTGCAGAATGTCAGGAATTCCCTTGTAATCTGAAAATCCCATCCTGCCAGACACAATGTTAACTGCAAGCTGCCGTCGATATAGATTTGTTGCCCAAAATGTACACACACAGTCACCAATGGAAATGGTTAAAACAATATTTTCAATGGCTAATTTAAACCTTATACTGGGCCCGCCTGGAAATGAGTTAATTATTATTACACTAGGTGGGGCGACCCGTCGTTGCCCTGGAAAATTTGATGGTTGATCCATGTGCGTTGTCCGGGTAAATGTTATGGGTTACCCGTGCAAAAAGGATCGGTCAATTGGCTTGCAGACTAATTGCCCGCAGTGCCCGGTGATGGACTGGCGTCCCATCGTTGGTATATCCCTGAGTTGCGCCCTGTGTCTGCCGGGATAGGCTCCAGCTCACTGCAACCCTGTACAGGACTAAGCGGTTTCTGACAATGAGATGGGGATTGTAATAGCGTCCCGCTTATCCGAACTGGGGATTGTAATATCTGCGGCACTTATCCTAACTGGGTATTGTAGTGGCGGCGCCGTTTACCGTACCGTGAGGGCATGGGCGTAAGCACAGAAAGCGGTCCCGGTGCCCAGGGAAGGCCCTGTCGGCGCGCACTACGGCGCCAAAGACCCGTCTGGGACCGAGTGCCGTCGTTCTGCGAAGGTTCCGTGCGATTTGGTTGCGATTTGGCAGAGTTTACCCTGATCAAGCAAGCAAACACAACTTTATATATATATATATGCTTGTTTATCCTGTAAAGCCTCACTTCGTCACAATGCATTTTTTGCAATAGGGTCCTATGAGGCATTTGCAATAAGGGTAATAATTACACGGTGTTATTTGCAAAGACCAACTATATTTTACGCTATTTTAGCTATGGCAGGAAACAGGATAAACTAGAACAAATCCATGGAGAGAATGGGAAGAACATATGAACTCCATAAAGAAAGGCACTCGAGTTATGGAACCAGGCCCTGCTGGCTATGAGGCGCAAGTGTTTCTACAGCTCCACCTCCAATGCCACCCTATCTGCTGGGTGATTGATGAATAACGATAGCATTATCATAGCTGCAGGACAGGTGGCCAAACTATCAAGATAAAAACATGCTTAATGAACCATACAGGTCTTCTACACGTTCATCGAATTTGCTACCTGACAAATAATTAAGGGCCAGGGTCCGATTTCTGACCTGACCTCCATTCTGTGTGGTGTTTGTATGTCCTCTCTCTGATCTGCTCGAGTTTCCTCCAGATTCTCTGATTTTCTCCTCTGGGTTCACATGTCCCTTACAAGTACTCATGGATGATACATTCAGCTTAAAGCAAAGGATATTTTTTCGCATTGGATTGCGACCCTGAATCGTTACAATTCAATTAACTGGGGGGAAATTCACGAGAAAATGGTGTTTCTGTGTGACCACAGGATGGCTTCCACATGTTGCCCTCCACTGCGACTCATGTGGGCTGGCACTGTCACTTCCTCTGTAACAAAGATACATTCATTCCCTTCATGGGCCAGTGACAGGCACACACCACCTATTCGCTCTTGCTAGCACGCCGTGTGAAATTTGTAATCATGCACCAAATGGATTTACAGGCAGCGCTAGAATGCGGCTACGGCTTCCAGAGATATTTTCCATAGAGAAATAGATTTTCACCACACCAGCCCAGTGACATATACGAAGTTAGTTAATTGTGACCCATGTTCGTCATATCACGCCACTTATGATGGAAAGGTCTCCACGAAGAACTTGACAACTGTAAAGGGTACATTGGCCAATTCTTCCATGCTGATTAAGTGCTTTTAATGAGGCAAAAGTAGCCACACTTTACTCCAACACGTGCAACTTTCAAATCCACGGTGAATCACGCTGATTGTGTCACACAGCCTTACATTGTGTTTTTTAATGCATGGCACCGACTATTAAAATTATTTTCTTATGTTTATTAAACTGAAATCTGCTAGGGTTAGTCACTCTTTGAACACATTCTGTTACTGTATACAATAAAATATCCTTGGTTTGAAGCCAGCAAACAAATCCGATGGCATATGGCTTGTAATTTGGCATAATGAGGCCAAAACACTGCGCCCGTTTGTGAGGAGGCATCGATGTGTACAATGCGGAAAATATTACAAGAGTAAAGAACCCGGCTGTGGTGGTGGTGGTGGACGCTGCAATTGTATGCAAGGTACGAGGCTCAAGCTCCAGTGCCGTGCCAGGCCTGTGGCTTCCTCCATGTGTGCCCGGACATATCACAGTAGCTCATCGGGGAACAGGCAAGCCGCCGAATACACAGTTAAAACACAGACAATTAAATAATGTAGTTTACCAAGCCTATCTCACTACATCACCTGACATAAATTGCAACTCTGTCAGGGTAGACTGTTGCATTGGGCAGGCCTGTGTGTCGGGCAACATAAACATTTACATTTGAAATCCGCTGTCATTTCCAGCCAGCAGAGATAAGATTACAAAGAGATGAATGTTACTCTGGAGACATCAAAGAGAGCTGCAGATGAGAACGAGACGGCGAGAGCTGGCGCACACCTGAGGTCGTGCACGGATGAAGTGCACTGTCAGGTGTGAGGAGGCTACACTAACATTGTTGTGTCTGCACTGGCTGGCAACGCCCGGTTATGTTTGGCTTCTGACGCACTATCTATTTAAAGGCTTCACATCAGAGCCCAAAGTTAGACTCCTGTTACTGCGGTTTGCATACAAGCCCTGGTACACGTTCTAAACGCATGACCATATGCGAAAAATATCTCGCAGTCAAGGCGCTTACTTTCTAGACAGTAAACCGGTTCTCAATGCTTACATTTTAATTTGCCGTGATTCCAATTAAGGTGTTGCCGTTTACAATTTACTCAAAACACATTGACTACATTAACCTGCATATCAGGGTCACCGGTTTGATTCCATCTCCCGTGACCTGTTGAAATATGAGGCAGGTTTCATAAATTCCCCCCTCCACTGTGTGTAATGTGATGAGATCACCATGACAGTCGGTTAATCTGCAGGTCGCTTGTGGTGGGGTAACGTGTGGATATGGCCAGCTTAGTAGAGTAGGATAAATAAACTTTGGAAAAGCTCTCCACAGTCACTGCAGGGAGGGGCATTTGGAAACTTTTCCCATCTCGAGTATGGTGCCCGTTACACGAAGAAGCAGGCGCCTTCATTTACTCAGACATTTCTATTTGTACGGCGAACTATTTTAACCCATTTTGTCAAAGGGGTTACTGGTGACACAAAAATACCCCAAATTGTATCAGTGCTGCTCGTGGCAGCAACTGGAAGTGAGCACCACGCACGTGGGGCCGGCTAGATCACAGTGACCCCGACCACTCCCAGACTTCACGGGGAATATAGCATCACTCTGACTCCTGCAAGTCCAGAGGGAATGCGTTCACTTCCTCTTGGTCCTTTTCTCAAGAATTCCCCGGTATCTTTAGCCCCCCTCCCCCACAGTTAGCACGCGGCATGGCCCAATTCATCATATTCCTGTACAAACACGCACAGGATGGAATCGTGTGCGTATTTTCTTAAGATCAGCTTAAACACATGGGAGGAATAACCATCCTGTTTCCTTCGGCTTTTGTTATATATATATTAATTTATTTTAAAAAACACACTTTCTTATTCATATTACCAAAAAGAAATAGTTATTTATTAGTAGTTAAAATCTGAGGCCTTTATGTTCCTGTTCTGTGCCACTGACAATTCCCTGTCAGTTTTTTCTTGAATGTGTCGTGTTTCAGCCTGATTTGCCTGTACTGTAGCCATATGCACATGTTTACAGACAATGTACAGTACAGAAGAAGATCATCACAATTATTATCTCATCTCATTGTCAGAAACCGCTTACCTGTACAGGGTCGCGGTGAGCCGGAGCCTATCCTGGCAGATACAGCGCGCGAGGCAGGGATATACCCACGATAGGACGCCAGTCCATCACCGGGCACTGAGGGCAATTTAGTCTGCGAGCCATTAACCTATGCAGCAGCATGTTTTTTGGACTTTGGGAGGAAACCGGAGTACCCGGTGAAAACTCATGTGGACACGGGGAGAACATGCAAACTCCACACAGAAAGGCACCCGAGCCGAGCTTCCAACCCAGGACCTTCTTGCTGTGAGGCCACAGTTCTGCCCATCATTATTATCAATACCCGCTTAATCCCGTACAGGATCGTGAAGGGGCTGGAGGCTATCCCGACCGACAGAGGGCACAAGGCAGAGGAATACCCAGGATGTGATGCCAGTACATCATAGGGCACACTTTTTCATATTCAGCTAATTTGGTCAATGGAACCGGCATTCAATGGTCTATTCGTATTGAGTGACGTGAAGGAACCTTTAACGTCTGCTGTGAAGCAGACATCGAATATTATTTTGTAGGTAATCCATAGTATTAACAAGGGCGGCCTATTGGGTTCGAACTCTACATCAAAAGAATAATCCAGAAAATGTACTGATGATATTACCGCGTCATGCATGATGACTGACTCAGCACACCTGAAGATGCCTCCAAAGTGGAAGGCGAAACATCGCGAAGGAGAGAAGAGGAGCGCTCGACACGGCTATCTCGAAAGCACAGCTTAGATAAGCAAATTATGAAACCAGAAAAAAATAAAAAGTATTTCATTTCTATAGCGCTTTTCACCCGAGGGTCACTAAGCGCTGCATAGAGCTGTGGAGAGAAAATGGTCTTGATAAACTAGAACTATATACAGGAAACTGTGTTATGAGTCCAATGGGAACAAGACATGGAAGTGATATTTTCAGTGACTCAGTCAGTCAGTATCAGTAACCGCTTAATCCTGTAAAGGGGCTGCAGCCTATCTCAGTAGACATAGGGTGCAAGGCGGAGCTATACCCAGGCTGTGGCACCACTGTATCAAAAGGCAATAATTTTAGAGGGCAATTTACTCAAGAGGTCAATTCACCTAGGCAGTAGCGTTTCTTTGAAAGGTGGGAGGAAACCGGAGTACCCTCCCAAAACACACGCAGACAAGGGGAGAACAATCGAACCATACAGAGAGGAACCTGAGCCAGGGAACCCAACGCGGGATCTTTTTGCTGTGAGGCGACAGCGCTACGAACTGCGCCACCGTGCCACCCTCTTTTCAGTAGGTTTCACTTCAGCTAAACACCTCCAGCGGTGTGCATGCAGCCATCCCACCGAGAGGAGACAACAGCGTGGTCGTGAGGCGTGGGACAGCTCCCGAGAGAGGAGCAGCCGTGACCACTACAGCGGTCAGGGCTACAGGGGTCACGGCTGCAGGGGTCACGGCACGCAGGGCATCAGCGACAGAAAGTAACACCACCGTGGGGGGGGGGGGACGAGCGGGTGGCATGGATGGCTCCCCCTCTGCTCGCCGCACACGCCTGACACGTGAGCCCCACTCCGCTCTGGCAACAGAATGTTACTGGAAAGCAGCCGTGGCTTCTGTTAGAAGTTTATGCAAATCTCCTCCTCGTTATTTTCCATGGCAACAAGTCAGGGCACAGCGCCCTTCTCTTTGGGGAGTGAGACGTGTCTGCTGCAGCGAGGAGGAGGCTGTCGGCACTGTGAGTTTACCTGTGGTGATGACGCCTCTGACAGTCACATGACGGCTTTGTGGAGCGACAGCGCAAGCAGGCACCCAGCGCAATCGAGAACCCGACACGTCGCGTTACACAAACCTTCCTATAGACAAACGCACATCCACCTACATGCACTCACATACGCTTTCCTGCTTATATTGCCTTGGGCCCTAGGATGTGGAGTCAGTATGTTTGTGAATGCTTCTCTTCCCACCACCCTCGCACAGAGCACTCACTCTTAGCAATCTCTTGAAATTAGACATTGCTCAGAGGCTTGAATTTTAATAATTGTATTATTATGCTTAATTACCCCGAGTCTCAGGATGATTTGCAGTCGTGTCTTGCCATAGTTTAACAATTGGTGGAGATGACTGCTATTTATATTCTAATTGAGTAGTTTGACAATGGCCCGCAATGATCTCCTCTTCCGAATTATGATCTCTAACGTCCACTGTGAAGCAGACGGCACATATTTCTATGGTTAATACAGCGGATACAACATGTCACCGCACCTGTGACTCTGTCTTTGTCTTTTGTTCTTTTGACATTTACATTTCACATGCTCGGCATGTGAAATTAAGCTTTATTTATACAGTTAAGTCTACAAGTGGAATGCAGAAGCAATGTCATCTCGGGTCACTCTGACAGTTAAAATATTTCAGCCCAATTTTACTTTCCATTTTGGAATGTGACACAGAACTACTGGGTCACATCTCCGATTACAAAAAAATTCCCACTGGCTAGATCAGCGGCATCAGATGGAGTGGAGAGAATTATAAGGTACTCTTACTGCAAAAAGAAAACAATGGATTTTCTTATAATTTTCTTGCGAATAAGCAAGTTCCAATTGCCACCCTTCAACTCATCAACTTAATCTCACATTTTTTTTAAGCAGGGAGGGTGATTTTTTTTAATGGAATAGTTTCAAGATACGATGAACGGCACTGAACGGTATCAACTACACAGGCCGTCATGCATTATGGAGTGGCTTATTACAGCAGAGTTTATATTTTTAGTTATTTGGTTATACGAAACCGCACAGACAGCCATACATCCGGATTGAGGACAGTTACTCTATCCTATGCCAGTCTCAAGAGACTTAGTATGCAATATATCTCGTTTAATCAGCAGCTGCATTTCATACATTATGGCTCTTTGGCTAAGTGGAAAGTTTCATAGCTCAAAAAAGTCGTTCTTATACCAGCAAACATTTAAAAATATATATTATTATGCTATTTACCCATGCAGCCTCACTGAGCTTTCTTTCAGGTGTTCACGATAGGAGGCGATGTTGCAATGCGTTATTACGATTGAGTCATTTTCAGATAATTGTTCAACATTGAGATGTTTGACCAATAGCGGTTCCATTTTATTGGGGAGTTTTTACATATATATGGGAATAAACTGGAGAACCTGGCGGAAACCCATGCAAAACAGGGTGAGAGCGTACAAACTCCACACAGAAGGTTGCCAGTCAGGGATCGAATCCCGGGATTTATTGATGTGAGCCAGGAGTGTTATCAAAGCGCCACTCGGCTGACCATATAAACACAACTAGCAATGTATATACAAATAGCGGAGGTATATCCGTTTGTTGTATGTTATACAATGCTCTGAACAAATGTGTCTCACGTAGTTTATAAATTGGATATAAACACAATAATGGGTGCTCAGTGGCAATATTTCGTTGGTGAGGTCATGGTGGCAAGGGTTAAAGTGGTAAAGGATTAGTATTATGTCGTCTGCCTTGGTAAATTCTGATGAAAAATGTCCATGTGCAAGGCGTTTGTACCAACACAATACCCAACCACCTGCTCCCCCTAGCTGTGTTTAATCACAGGCAATATATACTGTGTAATGCAAAGGTTATCAACATTTTCCTCATCTCGGGCTGTCAAATATCTTTGATAGGCCACACATTAACATATATATTGACGATTATATAACACAACACACAACATATTCTGTAATAGACTCTGTAATAGACTAAAAATAATCGGACTTCACCTTTATATTACTCTGGGAACACTAAAATTAGAAACTGAGTGTTACAGGTCAAAAATATCCCACTCTCATTCCCAATCAGCATAGCTAAGATGCAGTCACGACAAATATTGTTTGCAGGTCGTTTCGCAGGCTTCATGTGGCGCTGGGCTATGCGGAATGATGTCACCGACTATACGTTTTCTACCTCTGGTGTAAACATTACGTTTTTTTCTTGACTTTAGCGCAACTTTTTTTTTTCGAATACTCAATAGCTTACTGGAGAATTGTTGTAACATACCATTCCTATGCATAACAAAATGTCCCATATACGTTTCACAGATAAGTTTGAAAGGCCTCTTCCAGGGCCTATACTCCTCAAAATCTGTATAATATGCCTATGGCTTTCCCATCATTATAAGAGTGCAAGGCTATCACAGAAAAGCACTACGTTTTCCTGACAGGTATAGTTTGCCAGTCAGGAATGGTATTACTGTGTGTAATATCAATTAAGTAAATTGCGGACATTTCTTTTCCATTTAGTACATAATGCCAGCACATTATGGCCTACTCATTGTGAAGCACACAGAACGTTACTTGTATGGGTAATACATCCCTGCATTAAGCACGGCAGCCTGCCGGAGTAAAGCCACGAACTTCTGCAACAAGTGAAGAATGCCGGGCCATGTCACAAATCAACTGCTGTAAATGTCTCCCTTATCTGTAATCTACAGACACAAGAGACAGGCAGCAACTCAGGCGGTGATGCAAATTAATAATAATATTAAGCTCAAAGGCAGGCAACTATAGACTACAGCCTGATCACAGGTATCGACTATGTTTCGTTACCTCTTACAGCTGTTAAACCTTGTCATATTCTTAGATGTTCCCATTGGCTGCAATGCATTCAATTAAAATCAAGCGACAATACAGAGCACTTTATAAATTCACTACTTGATGTGAAGGCTTTCCAAGTAAACCAGTAATATGAGTTGTTTGACCACACTGGTCGGGGTAGATTGGTAAAAAAAGAGGGGCAGGACCGGTGGAGATGTGACTCGTTACTTATGTTATTAGCTGTAGCCGTGAATCAAAGAGACGTTGTTGGGCTCATAGCAAAGTGCACTAAGCCCCCCCCCACCGCTGAAATAAGCAGGCCCAACAGCGACACAGCTTAAAATAAACATCACCAAAATACATCTTTGCATCGTGCAGGTTCCAAGACTACACAAGAACAAAATGCAACGCTGGCAAATTAAAATTCGTAGTCTGATAATATTCTAAAGACTAATTATGTAAGGACCATTGACAAGACCAACTAAGCATGAGTATGAAATGTATGCCACTGACAGAATGGATATTTTTTCAATGGAGCTACATTGCTACAATTTTGCTAGTGCCAGAAACACCCAATTTTTTTTTGTGGAATCGCTGTGGCAGTGCTGGACCCAAGCAACAGCAGAAAGGCCTCTTCCTAGTGCACAAACTTGGCTCAAGTAGCAGTTCTCATTTAATCTCGATCGCTCAGCAACACGTCAACACCGCTTACTGAGAAACCGACATTATTCTAAAGTTCTGTTTGATAGGATCTCACTGTGTAAAACTCCACCGTCGGGCTTTTACATTACAGCGTAGACAGAGCACATGGTGAAACACAGTGACTGGTCTTTCCAATTAATTTGAGTGCACTTAACCGCTCATGTCATTGGGTTACGTTCAAGGCAAGTTACCCGTTGCATTTAACCGTTGCCTTCAATGCCAACAGGTTGTGCGCCGAGCGGCGAGCTGCGTGTTGAGTGTCGCTGGCCTCAAAAGGGCCTTTTCACGGCGAGCAAAGTTGCGGGCGACGGCCCCTCTGGGCTGACCCCTCCGCTCGCACGGCGGTGGCGGTGGCGGTGGCGCTCGCCCTCGCGGTGCTGCCGAACCCCCGTCATTCTGCCAGCTCACGAAAACAACTCTGCCCGCAAAGCTGCACAAGCAGAGCCCGCAGAGTGTGGCAACATGTGCGCGCACTCGCGCAGATATTGCACAAACGCCACAGTGTGTGTGTGTGGTGTTCCAGTGTGCACATGAGAGCATTAGCGTGTGTGATGGGTGGAAGGATTTTAAGTAATAAGAGAACGGTTGTGATTGTGCAGATTATACCATGCGACAGGGCTGATTAACAGCTAGTATTACCCGACGTGAACAGACTGTTATTGCAAAGCGCGGCGGCATGGTTGACTTCTGCTCTAAGCGTGGAGAAAATATTTAAACCAAACCGTAATACAGATTCGTCCAAAGTGACGCTCAGCTCATGCCTCAAATTGAAATAAAATAAACAATCCCGTAAACCCAGCGGGATTTCACTGCTCCACTTAGCTTCATACACAACAGTGAAAGGAAGTGGCCATTGTGTTGATCGCATTGTTGTGTGATGTTTGTTACGAATAAAAACTGATATTCTATAACGGCAAGAAAAGACTGAAAGAACGGCAGAGAGAGTAGATAGAATGAAGAGTTTGGCATTACGTGTGTTCAACGGCAAGGGTACACTTGATCTTCCGGCAGGCAGTAGACTATACAAACACCTGTGTTTGTGACCCCTGGTGATGCTATCAGCTCAATGCTCCCGTGTCTGGCAGACTGTGTTTAGTTGGCACACAGCTGTGCTATGTTTTGTCTCAAGATAAAAAAAATGCTTAGCCAAGCAATTTGCTGCTGTATTACAAATGGTGGCATTTCCCTCTAGGCTAAAACACCTTTTCATGTGAAATTATGTTCATTATGTCCTGCATTATGGTATTCGGGTGAACAAACTTGCAAACGAAAAACGCTCTTATTCAGAATACTGACTCCTAATCCACCCTGCGATCCACCACTAAAGTGCTATTGTGTATGAACCTTTTCAAGGTCTGTCTCCTTCCTATCCTTCCGATCTCAACTTTGTTTCAGCGTCTTTCCACAGATTGCACTGCAGAGACGACAGCATAGTCTTCGCTCCCGCTGATCAAATCTTTTCCACTTTCCCCTTAACTGCCCCCACTGTTTGGTTCTTTCTCCCCATTACTGTCTGCGCTGCAGATTCCATCGTCCCCATCGAATCAAAACTAAACTCAGGTCTCGACTGCGCTAAGTCTTTAGTAATTGCATAGAGCACCACTCCCCTCTCCTTACTGCAAACAACTGCCAACCAGAGTTGGGGAAGAACCTATGGTCTAGCCTCTAGCGTAAGGAAGAGATTTACATCACCATGTAAATCATGAAAAGTGTGTTTAACAACTAAAACAATCAATAATGGAAATGGCCAAACATTTAGACACAAGGATGCTTCACCCTGGATAAATACAGTTTAACAACTAAAACAATCAATAATGGAAATGGCCAAACATTTAGACACAAGGATGCTTCACCCTGGATAAATGCAGTTTAACAACTAAAACAATCAATAATGGAAATGGCCAAACATTCAGACACAATGATGTGTCACCTTGGTTAAATATGGGGCATTTCAAATGCCAATTTTCTTCAAATAAAATGTTGAGCATATGCGTATCCACAAAAGTAGACGTATAAAGTTTGTTAATTCATTAAAGTATTAGTGCTTAATTTGCAGGCCATGTAATACATCATTGGAAGAACAGTGTTAAAAACAACATTCATTTTTTACGCTCGCGTTGTTTGCAGTGATTCGCAATTACACAGAGTGTACCTGTAAATTATACAGACTACAAACAATGTACATATTTCCTCAAGAGGATTCTTAATTGATGAAAGGTAATATATGCTCACTGCGGTGTCATGTTCTGTTTTTGGGATGAAGCGGTGACCTGGCAATGTGGAGCCCATGTTCATGCTAAGTGTCTTGTACAGTATATTGAGATAAGAGGCGCTACGTACATTGAGTAATAAATACTATTATTACTGAAGGGCCATGCCCATTGCTGCAGATGAGTATGGCTTGGCATTGCCAACTCTTTAGCCATTCATGGGCCACTCGTTCTCTACACACAATCATTTAATGCACACATCAGCATAATAATCTATTCAAATAGCTTAATAATGGTCGCTCATGTTATTATATCTTAAAATATAAAGATGATTCCTCTTTGGAAAACCGTTCCTTTGGATGTAATAAGCTATATTAACTTCAGTATTATTAGTGTCATGCTTGTTCACTCAAAACATTGCTCTTTAAATTGCTAGACTATTTTTCAGGAGACTGCTGACCAGTTTTTTCACATTACGGTTCAATAATGTTGCTATTTGTGCATGGATGTGTTACTGTTTACTTTATAATTATGGTTAGGGTTTCATCCATGCACAATATGATGCTGTACATATATTGTATTACCTTTTCATTTTATACATTGCTTACATTGGTTAGTTCAAACGTTTTATGTATCGCAGGAATCCCAAAGCTAGAGCTTGCAAGCTCACTGGGTATTTTCTGCTGTGACAATAACCATCTATCTATCATTTGTGTGTAATCCCAACTGAAAAATGTTCATGTGATTAAATTTTTGTTATTAGTTACATTGTCTGTTTTCTTAGAAATTGGATAAAACTAGAGAACCTGGAGGAAACCCATCCAGAACAGGGGGACAGTAATTCCACACAAAAGGTGCCTGAATCTGGAATAAATCTCAGACACTGCATTATATGCTATAAGGCACAAGTGTTTCCACTGTGCCACCCTACCACCCCAATGGACATTTCACAGAGAGAACATTGGATCTTGCCGATAATACAGGATCAAGATTATCTGTTTATGGTCAAGAATTTATCACGTCTAAATAAGTCTTTAAAATATGTCAAAACAATAACCATAACGATGGACGTTTAAAAAACCAGTGATAAAATCGGTTTATTAAAAAAAAGCAACTAAAAAAATACTTATCAAGCATGAATCAGGGTGACAGACAGGCTGTCACAATAACACGAGCTGCAAATACATTTGGAGAAAGTGAGGTCCCTGTGGGAAACACGGATCGGTGAAGAGGCAGACGCCCAGACGAGAGAGGTGACGCACCAGAGGAAGGATGAAAGCTACGACCAATGGTGAGGTCCCAACAGATGCAAGAGCTCAGGGGAAGCCTGAGGCGACCAAGCAGGAGGCCGAGAGGATTGACGAGAGAGGTCAGGCTCTGGCGCGTGGCCAGGAGACAACAATGTGGAGCTGAGAGGACACAGGTGGGAATGGGAAATGCAAGCCACGAGTCCCAGGCTGGATAAACAGGCTCTCAGCAAAGTCCAGAGATGCACACAGGAGACTGGGAAGATGGGCAGGGAAGGTGATGAGTCTGGGATATAAACAGGCAAGCCTGGGTCTACAGAGAGACCGGCGGTAGGTAATGGTGTCAGGATAAGCAAGTAGGACCGTTATGAACCACGTTTCTATTGCCTGAATTGTCCATCCATCCATCCATCTTCATCCGCTTTATCCGATGCCGGGTC
>JAZEWT010000001.1:22367719-22377908 GCA_036362905.1 Mordacia mordax
TATATCCTTGCCTTGCGCCCTGTGTCTGCCGGGATAGGCTCCGGCTCACCGTGACCCTGTATAGGACTAAGCGGTTTCAGACAATGAGATGAGATGATACAAAGGAGCCAGGGGATCATCAGCTCCACAATATGTCGTTCATTATAACAGGATTTTCAGCATTCGCTTTATATACAATAGAGACTTATTTAGGTCAACAATCCCCTGTTTGCAGATTTCACGGCGAAATCGTGAGCAATATTACCTGTGTTTATTTTTAAAATAATTTTTATCACGAGGATGTCCCATGCCATTTAAGTCATGGGAACACAAGCAGGATGTGCAGAGGAGTTTCTGCAGCATGGAAACATTGCTGAGCCAAGCAAGTGGAATAGTGGAAACACAACAAAATATTTCCGCTGCCCAGTCTGCTTGAGAGGTAATGCCCATGGGTTCTAAGACTGTGGAGACATGCTGCCATGGTATAACAGTCAGCGCTCTGGACCTATAATCCAGAGGTTGCCAGTTCGATTCCATCTCCCTATTGCGTGGCAGGTTAGGTTTCTTAAATGCACCTGCCATCTCTGCGCCCTAGCTGCATGAATGGGTCCACCAGAAATAATAGATAGGCACGTTATGGCTGGTGTAATAAAGTGTGGGTATTAATAATAATAATTGCATTTATAGAGCACTTTTAACCCGAGGGATACAAATCGCTGTGCAGCGCTGTGCAGCTCTGTGCAGCGCTTTTAACCCGAGCGTTACAAAGCACTGCACAGAGCTGTAACCCAGAGAGAACAGCACGCCAACAACAACATTAGAACAGAAAAATCAGCAACAATAACAAAGTGTGGGCATTCCCAGCTCCTACAAGACTTCTGGCAGGCAACTTAAATGGAGCAGGAGAAAAGACAAACTTAGATATAAGGATATGTTACTGCCTAAAAATAAAATTTTGGTCTACTTTGGGCTTAACTGAATAGCATTTGGGCGGCACTGTAGCCCAGTGGGTAGCGCTGTCGCCTCACAGCAAGAAGGTCCCAGGTTCGAATCTCGGCTCAGGTGCCTTTCTGTGTGGAGTTTGCATGTTTTCCCTGTGTCTGCATGGATTTTCGCCAGGCACTCCGGTTTCCTCCAGAGTCCAAAAAACATGCTGCTGCATAGGTTAATTGGCTTGCAGACTAAATTACCTGCAGTGCCCGGTGATGGACTGGTGTCCCATTGTGGGCATATCCCTGCCTTGCGCCCTGTGTCTGCCGGGATAAGCTCTGGCTCATCGTGACCCTGTACAGGACTAAGCAGTTTTTGATGATGAGATGAGAGATGAATAGCATTTATCAGTCAGTCAGTATCGGTACCTGCTTAATCCTGTACAAACTCGTGGTGGGCCAGAGCCTATCCCGGCAGACATAAATCACAAGGTGGGGCTATACTCATGATGTGACGCCAGCACATCGCAGGGCACTTTTTTTGGGACAATTTACTTGGCAGGCAAATTAATCTAGGCAGCAGTTGTAGAAAACCGGAGTACCCGGCGAACACCCATACAGACACGTGGAAAACATACAAACTCTACACAGAAAGGCACCCGAGCCAGGGAGCCGAACCTGGGATCTTCTTTTTGTGAAGAAGCAGCGCGCCACTGCCCCGCTGCTGAACAGCATTTGTTTAACATAACTCATAAAAAGGTTTTGGCTTTACCAGTCCTATCGGCAGTGTCTGCTGGCATGTTATATATATGTCAGCTGCATGATTTATAGGCAAAACAACTGAATTTGTGCCATTGAAGCCACCCAGTGTAGAGAAGAAACTTTCGCACAAAGTGTGCTATGGCAGTGCATTATTGGTACTGAAATAATGACGAAACAGACATAGGCCTGTTTTACAACATAAAACGACATTATATATCATCAGCTTGAAAGGTACAGCAGGCAGCACGATTAAAGCACATATCACATGGCTACTAAAGTGGTGAATAAAATAGGATAAAAATTAAAATTTTAAATGACCTGCTTTTACCACACTCCAAAGTAGAAAATAAAATTTTTGAACACAAAATCAATATATCTAGGGATACAGACTAAAACCGGGTGACCAAACAGACAATATATGACTTACGATTGACTGAAAATACAGTAAGATTTACATTTTAATTATTTTGGTCTTAAATACGTGTTTTTCTAATGTTTTGTAAAAGGAACAACTATCAGTTAGCACTTAATATCAGTATGGCTTAAAGATTCTCATTAAAGGAAAATATTATTGTAGTCTTATATGGTCTGTGTTTGGCCAACGCTTTTAGTCTGTTTCCTTAGATAGATTGATTGTGTTGAAAAAATTAAATTTTCTACTTTTCAGTGTGGTGCAAGCGGGTTATTTAAAATAATAATTTGCATCCTATTTTATTTTCTACTTTTTTTATTAGTGCTTTAAACTTCATCGCCCGCTGCACAGCCAATCAGGCGGCTCGTCCAGCGAGCCCCACCAATCGGAGCCGTCCACCCTCCCCGCGTGCCCTTCCTCCCCGCAGCGCCCACTCGCTATGATCTGTAACAAAGAAAGGATCGTTTCTATGGCGAGCTCAGGATCGGCTTGTCACCGGTCTTCAAACTCTTTTCACTCTATTTCATTGTCATCCGAGTTATGCCTGCGTGCAAAATTTCAGCTCTCGAGCTTTATCGCAAATGCTTTAATTTCGTGCTCAATGATTCTAACCATTACACACATCCCCCAAGGTAAGTCAAGTAAGAAAAAAAAGCGGGTAAAAAGAATACAAGTGCACGCACATACATAACAGACGAATCCTCATCTCCTTCAGCCATCAAGATCAAACAAGCCATTCTAGCACAGCAACATACGCCTGACGTTTCATATTGTTCCAGATTCTCCAAGTATATCGTGAGAGACATTTCCCGCAGCAATCGCTGCCACACAACGCGCTGCTATGAAACCTTCCAGTCTCCCTGCACACTCACAGCGGAAGGGACTCCTTGCTCAATGGAGTTTGCACCAAGTTAAACGCACTGTCTCATCTGTCATAGTTTCTATAAAGTTTGCAATGGACAGCAAACATCGCAATGAAAACGAGAGCTCTCATAAGGATCTAGGAATAGGCCAGGTTGAGTAAAGTTTCTCTTTACTAAGAAAAGTTTCTCTTTACTCAAGAGATCAATGGTTTGGCATCCCGTTGAGCCAGTGTTGGGAATTCCACAATCCCGCGGGATGGACAATGCGGACTCCTCATTAATTGGTACTCATTTTACAAACTATAGAGGGATGATGACGTTAACGTAGCAAACTACTCAAAGGGCAAAAGGACGCTGGGCACACCGCCTAACACGCATGCATATGTGTGGCTGCCTCTGTCTGCTATGTGAGAACCGAGCGATGTGACAAAGGTAGTTACGATGGCAGAACACTGTTTTGGAATGTTAATGTAATCAAGGCAGGAGGCCAATGTAACGGCATTGCAGGACTACACCACAACCGTGCCAGATTTTAGGCACAACCGCAGAGGGAAACTCTTGGTTATCTAATCTCATCTCATTGTCAGAAACCGCTTATTCCTGTACAGGGTCGCGGTGAGCCGGAGCCTATCCTGGCAGACACAGGGCGCAAGGCAGGGATATACCCACGATGGGACGCCAGTCCATCACCGGGCACTGCGGGCAATTTAGTCTGCAAGCTAATTAACCTATGCAAGTTATCTAACACATTATCATATTTCAATATGAAAAAAAGAAGTTCATGGGAAATTCCAAAAGAATACCTCCCCGACAATTGGCAAGGATATACGACTTAAAGTAACAAATACCAAATGTTACATTAGTTGAGGAGATTTAAGCAAGTAACATTCAACATTTTATATAAATAAAAAGAAAATGTGGCCTGAACGTAGAGTTTATGCTTAGCCATGTTTTCCGGTACAGCGAGCAGTGTGGAGGAAAAGCCTCGTTTGTGCAATAAAGAGCGACAGTCACTCCCTAGCTTCGTGGGTGAGAGCAGAGGGAGACGCATCAGCACGGTGATGAGATATGCAGCCTGCTCCCTCACTGCGGTGGTGACTATAAGAGGGTGGCTCTATAGAGACAGAGTGAGCAAGGTTATATATTTACCCCGACTTCGTTCGAACATGGCTTTTACAATGAACACCGCTTTTACAATGAACACCGCTTTTACAATGAACACTGAACTGCATCGTGGACGCCAATCGTGAGGATGCATTTGCTTGGTGATGAATCGTGCCCCGTGATGCGGATGTCCATGGGAACAGTGGATCCGATCCCCTTCGGCTGCTTCCTCGTGTAACCCACACGGGAAAATTATCCTGTGGCTGCACGCAAAAATACACGCTCAAGCTACAATCCTGATGTTTCTATCAAAATAATCAGAACATCATGCATAGTATTTAATCCACACGCGTCATCACAGTCGAAAATGTTCACAGCTGCGCCAAGGTCCCTTGAAACCTACGGGCCCTAGTCATGCCGCTTATGGCCACTTGTTTATGTTATCCAGCACCGTGCTGCCAAAGCTCGCGAACTTTAACATCACCAATGCATGGGAATTCCCACATCCCACCACACATAAAAGGTCTCCGGTTTATGCCTCTCCAATGCCACAGAACTGGTACACGGCACAGGGACGACAGAACAGAATAATAATGTCGAACAGATATTATAATGTCCAAGGGCGGCATGGTAGCCAAGGTGGTAGCGCTGTCGCCTCACAGCAAGAAGGTCCCGGGTTCGAATCTTAGCTCGGGTGCCTTTCTGTGGAATTTGCATGTTCCCCCCGTGTCCGCGTGGGTTTTTGCCAGGCACTCCGGTTTCCTGCCACAGTCCAAAAACATGCTGCTGCATAGGTTAATTGGCTCGCAGACTAAATTGCCCGCAGTGCCCGGTGATGGACTGGCGTCCCATCGTGGGTATATATCCTTGCGTTGCGCCCTGTGTCTGCCGGGATAGGCTTCGGCTCACCACGACCATATACAGGACTAAGCGGTTTCTGACAATGAGATGAAATGACAACTCTGTCCAAATATATCGTTGCGCATTCGGCCAAACCCACAGTGATTGTGAAAAGGACAGCATGGTCTACCAGCTGTACCGATAGCAGGTGGCAAGGACACCCGTGCATGCATTGGGTCTCACGTTAACGTTACGTCTGTCGCACGTCAGTGCCTGTGTCAATAACCATCGTGAGCTAGTCACGATGCTGCAAGCTCGGTTACATTTTAATTCATCTGAGCACTCACAGACAAATGCTGACCCATGCTCCATAGCGACACCTTTGACAAAGTTCAGGAGAGGTTGGTAATCAGGAATCTCGTGCTATGTGCTATGCATATAAAGTTTTCTTTTTAAACAATTAAAACCAATGCCTACCCTGACGGCATTATTATCATTGTTACGATTATTATTACCTACAAAAGTCTCACCGAGTCTCGAGACTTCATGGGTTCTGCTATGTTTCTCCAGTAGGCAGCAATGCTGCTCTGTTTATTTATAAAAGTAGCATTTAAGCATTGGGATTTTTTTGAGCAATACAAATTACATTGGGTTGTTTTAGTCATGGGTAGGGAACCGAAGAAACCCGGAGAAAGCACACGCAGAACAGAGGGAGGAGGGGAACATACAAATACTACACAGAAAGGTGCCGCATCAGGAATCGAACCAGGAACTTTTTGCTTTAAAGCACAGGTGTCACCATTGCACCACCCTGGCACCGATGTGGTGCATGATTATATACACACATTCCATTCCGTATTAACAACTGTGCAGCACGTTGTGACCCTCGCGTGACAAGTGCATTATAAGTGTAATTATTATTAACACTAGTTGCTTTGATCAATATATCCTGAGATTCATGATTGCTTTAATTAACTGGTTCCACGGACAACAGAAAAAGTTTGAAACAAACTGAGCCAAGCTGATGTCTGTTAAGTCCACCCAGAGTTCTTCTAATCTGCTGATGTGCAGATAACGAGGAAGGTCAATTGGTGGATACCAGGATATATCCCACTTTAGCTAGATCGTGCAGCCATTGAGAAGAGTCCAGATACCAAGGCTTGTGAATGCACATGGCAGCCGCCTCCCTGCATGTAAGGACACAATGGTTACGAAGTTGTTTTTGAAAAATGTCACTCGTTCTTTTTAAATAACATGTTTTCTGCTGACAGCACTGAGGTTATGAGAGCCTAAGAAAACCTTTGTAATTCAGACTGAGGTCAGTGACTCCATTTAGCATTCCTCTTTCAGATTTTGCAGTTCAACATTGTTATCTTCTTCCCATTACCTACCAGCAGGAAAAGGGAGTTAATAATTAGACAGCCCGAGTAAAAATGTTACCACCTTAAACACATGAGTAATAACATCTAAATATGCAAACAACCTCCTTCCCATGGCTGCACCTCCACAGATATAAAAGTGTTTAAATTACACTTCCACACTGGACACCATTCTATTCTGAGCCAACAAAATGGATAAGCAGACGACACGCCTCCTCGTAGTAGTAACTCCACGGATAAAAACATATTCCTCAAGCATCAGCCCCACAGCTATCTGGGAGTGTAACATTTCAGCAGCAATGATGATAAACAATAAAGCAATGAACCAGCTCGGATAATGAGCTTGACTGCCAATGAGACGGTAGTGTCGAAACGGTGGAGTTTGTTTCTACTGAAATCAAGCACTCCCAGAAGGCGGTGTGGCTGAGTGATTGTGTACAAGTGATTTTAGTTTTTTTAAGTGCAGCGACAAATGAATATACAAAGGAAATGATTTGTCTGCAATTATCTTATGTTTCTTACAAAGTTTTCGGCGCAATGACGCTAAATAATTTATTTGTATTCTGCGTTAAGGCACATAAGCCTTAACTCGCCGCAATGACAAGAAGCATATAAGCACGAGTGCACAGGCATACCTTGTGTGTGTGCATGCTTGTTTAAAAGCATATGCGTGCAAAGCAAGGGCCTATCAACATCTCATAGTCATAGCCAACGAACATGGCATAACAACCACACGCAGTCTAACATGACCTAGGGTAAAACAAACAAGAGCAGAATATCTGCATGGGTTTATCTGCATTTATTCAATCCATGCAACCCAAAAGAGATATACTCAGCAATGCAGAATTACCACTTTCATTTGCAGCTCTCATAAGTTGGGATAACACTAGTAGTGAGTGCCAAACGACTGTTAACAGATCGTAGCAGCTTGGCCTGGTTACACGTCAACTGTGCTTAACCAAGTGCGAACAAGAGAACAGCAAAGTCTAATTTGCATGGACAATCAGGGGCTGTTTAAGTGCGTATGCCCTAGTAGACAACCGTTTATTATCTCAGTACCTTGGAACTACTGAAACTTGGTTTCACACGTTAGATATTCCAACAGCCAATGTACACTGAGACTAGACATGAACACGTTTTCCAATAACCAATGCCAAATGATACACGTGTAACGTGCGAACAAGTTACTTGGTAAAACTGCTGGAAAACAAAGAAAAACAACCAAAATGTCAACACATTCATCATCACCACTGTGGCCTAAAAAGGAATGAAATATAACGTGTGATGTTTTGTGTATCGGAAAATGGGTCTTTGTCATAACACAAAAATAACCAGAAAGGCCATTGTCCAAAACGTCACCTCTCACGGATAAACCATAGCTCTCTGCACGTGGTAGAAGCAGTGGATCGGTGAAGCGGTCCAGCAGCAGGGAAGGGCTGTGGTTATGGGGCAGAAAGTATGCACCTGCAGGGGTCACCTGCGTTGTGCTCTGAACGTACAACACGAGGCCGCTGCGAGCGCGCTTTGCAACAGGCGTCAGCTCCACCTGCCGCCCGTATTGGTGCGGCCGAACGGGGCCAAGCAGGGCCCCTGCAGCCTTGAGCACTCGGCTGAGTGCAGCCACGGCGTTGGCCTCGAGCACTTGCCAACCGCAAATGAGAATGGCGCAAGCGCACTCGGTGCTGTGCTCATTCCTGTGTGCCCCTATCCGATTTTCAGAATGCATCGCTTGACGACAAAGATTACGTGCGAGGTCTCTTTGAACAGCGTGAGCCAATCAAGATTTTCCTGGGATACACACAGCAGCCGGTGACAGTGAGGCCTCTGTTGCCTTGCAAGGCCACCCACCCGTCTGAACATTACATTGCGAAATCAAACCGGTGGCTCCATTATATACGTCTTGGTAATCGTTTAAAAATCAAATATTTAATTCCCAGGTAATGATTTTGATCTGCTCACTCAAATGCTGTTGTGGCTGGAAAGTTAAAAGTTGAACGAAATGATACTGTATGCCATGCTGTCTCACGGGGTCGCTGGGCACCAAGATAACTCGTCATGTGCTACCCACCTTCACCTCCTTACTGCTCTCGTAGGCACATGCAGGTTTGACTTCTTACCCTGCATTTGGGAAAGCAGAGTGACAGTGGAGACACCCGCGCCTCACAGCAAGAAGCGCGCCTGTGTTGCAGCTGTAATTTCCCAAATCGGTGCCTCTCTCTCTCTCTCTCCACAGTTTTTATGTTTTCCCCCTGTTCTGTATAAAATTCCTCCGGGTTCTCCAGTTTCTTCCCAATAACTGGTATTGACAAAACAACCCAATGCAAACACATTGTCTGCGTTTCGATGCTTTATCTATTTTAAACAAAAACACGCTTGTTACACATTTCCCAGTATTTTCCCAACTATCACTCATGAGTTGTAACATAATACATGATATTAGTTTTTTTAATAGAACACAAATAAGAATAACCACATGTACCGTGCATTACAACTCTCTCATGTGAAAGTAAATAGAAAACAAGAAAAACGTATTCGCAAACTCAATGCCCACACTGAATGCTCGGCTAAGCTTAAAACTCAATACATGCAAAGAGTAACAATCTGTTTCCTTAAAGGAACAGCCTTCTCTGGGATTTGGGTGAAGAGCACACAGACATCATACACATGCACACACCCAGCAGAATTTCTCTATGAAGTGGATTGCGATCTTTTCGAATTAGTTCCCTCATCAAAATTATTTTCAGAAAATGTGACTGACAGCAGCAGTGATGGGTGGTGACATAAAACACCTCTTCGGGAAATGCTGATAGTTTTTATTACTACATTGAAGTAGAATTGTTGATTGCTTTTTACAGTTTTCTGAGAACTTTTTTAAATTCACGGTTTCCTAGCCGGTACTATTAAAAAAAACCCCAAAAAAAAACGTTTTTGTTGCTGATTTGCCGTTCTTATGTCGTTGTTGTTGACGTTCCGTTCTCTCCGCAGCTCTGTGCAGCGCTTTGTGACCCTCGGGTGAAAAGCGCTCTATAAATGCAATTACTATTATTACCATCCTCTCACATTTTTACCCATTACTTGCAGATCTGATTTTCCGTCACGGCTGGTACTATATCTGTATCCTTCCACAGTCCACAAACATGTGACCCCAGGTTACACGGCTAGACGTTGCAGGGTCTAGTGAACTGAACAGACCTCGTCGCTGCCTGCCGATTATTTGCTCTCTGACGAATCACTGAACGCTGATCATCTCACACGCGTGACTCAAGCAACACGCAAACGTTCCCTGGTGACGGCAAGCTGTGACAACGTCCATCAGTCTTTAAAAACAGACGGTTCAATGGGGACATTTTCAAAAGTTTGCGCGAAAAGAACACTGCAAAATGATTGTACAATTTGGAATTTTAGGAAAATAAACCAATGCAGCACAGTTCAACCCCTGCTTTTGTATCCAGAGTAATGAGCTTTGACATTAAAATACTGGGTGTATTCAACCGTGATACTGTACGCCACATTCAAACAAGGCTGTATTTTAGTACAAAGGGCTTCATTGATCCCACTCTGTTTTCAC
Source organism: Mordacia mordax (assembly GCA_036362905.1). NCBI lineage: Eukaryota > Metazoa > Chordata > Hyperoartia > Petromyzontiformes > Petromyzontidae > Mordacia > Mordacia mordax. The sequence continues at coordinate 22,377,556 of JAZEWT010000001.1, forward strand.
ACGTACGAATTTATAAATACCGTACGCTAAATACTATCTCGCATATATTTTTACTGTAACGTTGAGGGTTTAAATGGAGCTCACGCATTAAATTATAATTTAAAAATGATAGCTTTAAAAAAATATCAATGTTGCTTTTAAGAAAGCTGAAAAATTGCACGAAACTAATTGAACGCATCACTCTCTGGAAGCGGGCGGCGCGGTGGCCCAGTGGTTAGCGCTGTCGCCTCACAGCAAGAAGGTCCCAGGTTCGAATCTCGGCTCGGGTGCCTTTCTGTGTGGAGTTTGCATGATCTCCCTGTGTCTGCGTGAATTTTCGCCAGGCACTCCGGTTTCCTCCCACAGTCCAAAAA
>JAZEWT010000001.1:22398190-22418606 GCA_036362905.1 Mordacia mordax
ATGCCAAGCTTCATTCTGTTGGGCTTGGCCTGCTAGGCTACCTGCTACTCAAACACAAATAATGAAAATATATATATTGATCCTGTTGCAGCTGGCACTGGAGATGCCTAGACAATAAAGTATATGTTGTTGCTCTCAATGCATTTATAATACTTGAAACGTCTTTGGTTACATGACCATGGAGGCTGTTGGATTTCAATGCTTGCATATCTTTGATTTCATACTATTTGTTGATGTTATAAAGTAACAGAGCTTTGTGACCCTCGGGTGAAAAGCACTCTATAAATGCAATTATTATTATTATCATTCAGCTGTAAGAGTCTTCACTTTGTGGAAACAAAAAAAACGGTTAAAAGCAAATAAATCATAACATTGCAGACACTATGTAATGCACGTGTCAACAGTGCATTAGCCATAAATCACTTGTCGAAAATAAAGATTTAAAGATTTATATGCGGTTTGGAGGATATCTCTGTTTATTGCTCAAATTCCAAACCTAACATTCAAAATGCGATCGGCGGCCATATTGTTGGGTGTAGAGAGATGGTGCAGGTTGGAGTCAGCTGCACATAGAGACAAAATGATGTCCTCCTTGGGCCAAATGGTGCAACGCGGATACATAGGACTAACAGATACAGACATCCATTATTGAGGATAATAATACACTTTTAAAATCAAAGTACTGTACAAAAACATAGAGAAACACAATACTAAAATAACCATTATAAACATTGTAAAAAAGTGTTTGTAGAGAGTATGGATCTATGCAAATAGTCAAAAAATACAATATATCTATAGAAGGATCTCCTCATACTTTTATGAAAGTGTCTCTATATTGTCTTTAAATTTATCTAGTAGGGTGACTTTGCAAGTGGGGAAGTGGGAGAGAATTGGTATGTGGAGTTAGAGTTTTACGAGCGGACAGTGCGATTGCGAGACCCGTGATTCATCGAACTCGTGTTATTGATTTACGTAATCCCCTGTTGGCGAGCTCCTGTTGTTTACTCATTGTCCCGTGGTTGCTCGTGGTACGTGACTCATTGATTCACGTGACTATGCATGATGTCATCTGGAAGGCGCGAGAGGGGGCGGCGCGGGGAAATATAAGGAATCGGTCAGACGGAGCGTGGGCAGTTGGTCGTCAGGCGGTCAGACGGAGCAGTCATCAGGGCGCCGACATGTAGTCGACCACTCGCTGTTTCATCGCGCCCCGGGCCCGCGTCGCGCTCTGTTCAATAAAGCATCAAAAGTCAAGAAGTCTCTGCTCGCTGGCTGAATGGTCGCGGAGTGAATGCCGACCCTCGCCGTGCCGTTATCGTCGAGCCGCCACTAGTCTGCGGTCCGAGTCGTGGTGCCACAGGTATATTTCTGGGAGGCGTGGGAAGTTGGTATAAGCCCAGAACGGGAGGTTAAGGGGTTGGCTTGAGTCCTGAGGAGGGGGGGGCGTCACACAGTGGTGTGGGGTCAAGGGGGTGCCGTGTGCGCCAGAAAGGGTGGGGGGGTGAGGGTCAAAGTCAAACCAAGGCGCGCAGAACAGAGTCCAGGGATGATGGAGGCAGCTTGATGTTCAGGAGCCGGACTGCTTGTGGGGAAGAAGCTATTGTACAGTCTGGCAGACCTGCTCTTGATGAGGTGGAATCTTCTCCCAGATGGGAGTGGGGTGAGCAGTCTTTGGGAGGGGTGGGAAGAGTCAGCCAGAATGCTGGTGGCCTTGCGGATGAACTGGGAGCTGAATATATCTTGCAAACAAGGGAGAGAGATGCCGATGATCCGCTCCACTGTCCGCACAACTCTCTGAAGAGTAGCGTGGTCGGAGACGTGGCAGTTCCAGTACCAGACAGTAATCAGCAAACATGTTTCACCCGTCCACACAGCTGTGACTTGTCAGGGGTGGTATGCTGTTGATGAAGCTGCACCATGCTATTTGACAGGTCACAGCTGTGAGGAGGGGTGAAGCATGTTTGCTGAGAGGAAGGGAGTACGCTGACCTAAATTATTATGATTTGCTTGCTTACCCAGCAAAGCCTGAGTCTCAAACCACCATTTCAGGAAGGCTCTGCGTGGATTTTACAGTAGGGGTTAACATTTGCAAGTGTAATCTCATTTGAGTACATTTTTGCTCATTTTCGAGCATCGGGATGTTTGTAACATTGCATGTGTTTTTTTATATATATCAGTTATGGGGAGAGGGGGGGAATGGAGCCCGGTGAAAACCCACACAGAACAGGAGAAGAAAGTACAAACGACACAAACATATGTGCCCGGGTTAGGAATCAAGCTCAGGATCTCCAATGCTCCAACCACGGCACAAAAAGTTATAATGAGCCATATGTAAATGTTGAAAACACACAAAACAGACTTGCAATAAAATCCTGCAGCTGGTTGATAGAAAAGTCGCCTATTGAGCCAAGAACAGTTATCCCCAATTGTGCATACCAAGTGAAGTCATACTTGTGTGGCTGCCATGTCTAACGTGCATTTTAAAAATTATATATTCATTTTTCAAATTTTCCGAGGCTTAAACCATCCCCACATTTCAGTTGTATGACTTTAATATATGATGACGTACTGTAAGCATCATGATAGTTATTGTTATGAAATGTCACAAAATTACACCAAAACACAGTAAACAATTTATGAATTACTGATCTAGGTTTTCACGGCTCGATGCAAGATAATCGCTTTCGAAAGCTGCTTTTCTGGGATAGGCGTCCTGTGACAGAGTGCTTTGTGTGACTGTGCTGTGTCATATATCGTCAAGCCCCTCTCATTCTGGGCTCGTCCCTTCTCCCTTTCCATTGTCTTGCTCGCATATTTAAATCCAAAGTAACTTAATCCGACCCCACCCCTCATTTCCCATTAATGTTAATTAGCATTTAGTGAAATCCTGCCGAGTTGTTTACAAGTCTTTGATGAATGTTTTTGATCATAAGCACAGCTGTGCGTGTATGATACAGTCTCTTACCAAGATTTTCCTGTTAAGATTCTTACATTGCCTGTTATCTGGAATTAGTTTTAGGAGTGTTTACTTTTAATTTTAAAACTGGCTGCTACGTTTGGCTGAGTTTTATTCTCATTTCTTGCATACCATTCATGGTTTTGCTGTGTTGTAAATCTTTATAGATTTACGGATTAATCTTGGGCATTTGTGGAAGATTGCAGCCAGTACAAGCATCTATTTAAAATCGATTGCTTGTTGTCTGTCTAGAGCGTGGACTGCTATTGCCGATTTTTCTTGATGCAGCAAACACTGCATATTCTCTCTTCCTAGTGACCCTTGTTCTGCCCGTTTGACTAGGATACAACCTCTGATGCAGAGAAGCTAAAACACATCTTTACCTCTTCACGAATTTATAACTGAAATGCACTGCTCCCTGGCACCCCTGACTACCTGATCAATCATCTCCAACGTGTGCAGAATGCAGCTGCTAGAGTCCTCACTTGCACACCAATCCACGATCAGATATCCACAGTACTGATGTCTCTCCACTAGCTACTAGTTAAATATAGGATTGAATTTATGATCCTCATCCTCCCTGCTCTGATATAAATCCGTGACCTACTTCAGGCACCTTCCTCAACACGACAACTTCGATCTTCCAATATGGACTTGCTGCATGTCCCCAGATCGCACCTCCATTCGATGAGTGACAGAGCCTTCTCGCACACTGATCCCAGACTCTGGAATGCCCTTCCATTGGAGCTGAGTCCCTGGGAATCTTCAAATCTCGTATCAAGACTCACTTCTCCCATAAGGCTTTTAAATCCTCTGGCTAGGATTGTTAATGTGGCTCACTGTTGTCATGTCAGAATGAGGGCTCACTTCTGATCTGTGCCTGCTTGAGAACATTTATTCCTTCCTTCTTTATTGAACAATTATGTTTATCACTTATTTTATATCCTATAAATTATAGCCATTATTTGACTTTTGGTTGAACTGTCCTGAAGTTGCTGTTGACATGCCATTCTCTCCTGTACTTTCTGATGGGCTTTGAAGGTGTTTTTTTATGTTAGAGTTCTCAAGCTATTTACTACATTTGCCCCGGTGATAATCTAGACATATGGCTAGAAGGATGGTTTTGGTGTCTTTGTCTTTATTTTCTTGATTTTGCTGTCATGGTTTTCAATTTATGGTGAGTTGAATCTCTATATTTGTGTATCCGTTGCTGAGTATTGCTTCTTGCAAAGGGTGTAGATTGTCTTTTAGATCCTTTTTGTCTGTTATTGTTTTGGACTGGTGGGCTAGGTTGTGAAGTATATTTTGTTTCAGTTTGGGCTGATGGTGTGACTCAGCCTATAAATATGTGTCCGTATATATTGTTTTTCAGTATACTGTGTGGCTGGGTGTTAGTCTCATCCATGTCTCTTTTTTACCAGCACATCCAGGACTGGGATATGGATGGGTTTTTTTGCTTTCCTTTGAACTGCAGTTGTCTTCACTTCCCACCTAGCGACGTTGCAGTCACAATAAGGTGTTTGTGTCTTACGACCACCGCGAGATCATGACGATGCGATCAGCTTCGAGCTGAGAGAATAGCTGATTGGTGAGATCTTCACTTTAAATATTTTGCCTGATGATGGTTTAGCGTGCAGTGCTTTTTGAAATCTCAGTACTTTCAAAATAACCTGCCATATTTACAGTTTCAGTGTTGCTGAATTTAGAATCATAATTACCAATGGTTATAAAGTTCTTTGATCACATTATTCACAACGTACTTTTTGGGGTGGCAGGGTGGCACAGTGGTAATCATTTGTGCCTTACAAAAATAATAATTGCACTTCTGGAGCGCTTTTCACCCGTAGGTCAGAAAGTGCTGCACAGGGCTGTGGAGAGAACGGTATATCAGCAACAATGACACATGAACGCAAATCAACAAGTCACACACCTTCTGTCTGTCGTTGCAGACAGAAGGTGTGTGTTGAATTCCTTGCATCAATTCTGAACAAATAATAATAATTGCAGCTCTGAGTAGTGCTTTGTGACCCTCGGGTGAAAAGAACGGCATGCCAGTAACGACATAAGAACAACAAATCAGCAACAAGAAAGTTTTTTTTTGTTACAAATTTAAGCTGTGGAGAGAACGGCGTGTCAACAACATCAGAGCATTTCAATCGAAAGTCAAATTAAAGGCTATAATTTCGAATACATAAAATAAGCGATAAAAAAATAAATGCTCAACAAACGAAGAAAGGAATAAGTGTTCCTGGGCAGACACAAGTCAGCAGTGAGCCATCATCCCAGCATGACAATTGAGGGACATTCCAGAGTCTGGGAGCAGATGAGAATCTGGGTTCAATCTCGACAGCATGAATTCACGTTATTTACACTTGCAACAGTGTAACCAAACTGGCATAGGCAGCCAGTGACTGCCATAATCGTCAGTCATTAGTGCCGTCTTAACGCATGGACATGCTGGGCAGTAGTTGCCCGGGGGCCCCACGAGCATAGGGGGCTCTATGCTAATTTATGTATATTGTTACTTGCTCTTGTAACTATTACAGGCCTCAGGCATGAGTTTCCTGTTTAGAGATGATGTGTCCTGTTTTGTGCAGGAAAAGCAGAGACATGAGTCATTCGTTGCGCTGGTTCTGTAGGCTGTTCTATATTTTTTTTTATTTAACAAGATTTATCACTCTTCACATAAATTCCACAATAATCATAAACACATTAAAACAAAGGGTATTTTCCACATCTCCCCAAAATCACGCCTAACCATCTCATAACACAAACACAATCCACTGACCTGAATGAGTGACTTTACATCTCAACAACAATACGCAAACCATGAAGCTCACTCATTCGAAACCACAGCATCCACCCCACATTACACACAAAACCCTTGGCTAAACCAGTTGCTCCAGTGAAAACAAAACTCAAATAAATCAAAGGCAACTGTGCAGGAGCTACAGCACTACAAAAGAAATTGTGACACCACAACTTTGACTCCGGGCTTGTGACGGCTAACAGCGGCAACACCACGGCGAGGATCAGCACCCACTCCGCGATAGATCAGCCAGCGAGCACGGACGAGCAGAGACTTCTTGATTTTCGATGCTTTATTCAAACAGCAGTGCACGGCCGGAGCAGCGGCACACAACGAACCCCTACATCGTGACGTTTCCTCCCCCTTCCAATTCCCCCAGGAGACTCTCCCCGCCCCTCCAACCCCGTGCTCCTTATAACCCCGTGGCCCATTCCAGAAAGTTCTAACCGACGTCACCCTTCTACCGTAAAAGTCCCCCCCAGCCCATGCTGTCCGTCCCCCCACGTGGCTTTGTCCCACCTCTCCAATAAAAGTCCCCGCAGACTGTGCTGTCCGTCCCCCACGTGGTGTTGGTCCCCCTTCTACAGTAAAAGTCCCCCCCTCCCCCTATTCCTTAACTCTGCAATTCCCCCCAGGCATCATGGCCCGCCCTCGGGCCATAATTGCCCATTAGTAATTACTTTTAAGCAAAAAGCCCCCCCTCCCCAAACCCTGCGGCACCGCCACGTCAAGACCCCCAATTCACAGCGCGCAAACCACTGCGCCACCACTCTCCACACACCTACAGTGCTCTAAATGTTGCACCACTGCACTCTCTCCCGGTCCGGCACACATCACCGCACTCGCTCTCTCACAGTGCACTACCCAGTGCATCACCGCTCTCCAGACACACACACAAACACACAGGCAGCATGCCAACCGCTGCGTCACCGCTCCTCCGCGGCTACCGCGCGAAATGCTGCGCCACCGCTCCCCCACGGCTACAGCACTAACCGCTGCGCCACCGCTCCCCCGCGGCTACCGAGCTAACCGCTGCGCCACCGCTCCCCCGTGGCTACCGCGCGAACCGCTGCGATTGTAACGCGCGGGTGTTACAATGGCTGTTGCTGCAGGTGCTGTGCCTGCGAAGTTAATGAATATAATCATTTCAAGAGACGATACGCGTGGGATCGAGTCCTTGTGGTGGAAGAAGAACATCGAGTGTCGGCGGACCAGGAGCGGTGCATGTGTGAGGGGGATTGAACAAAAACACAACGCAGAACTTTACCATCCGTATCAAAAACACAACGCAGAACTTTACCATCCGTATCACTCCCTCCTCGCCACGTGTGCACTCACGTGTGCAGAGTTCACCTGGTGTCTGACATCTAACTGGCCTGGGCGCCGGCCTGCAGTCTCTCGTGCGATCGGCGACCGTATCGTGGGTGTAGAGAGACGGTGCAGGTTGGCGCCAGCTACACTGTCAATAAAAAAATAAACACTAGGTAGGGGCCCCAGTACACTGCTTTGCCCGGGGGCCTGTAATGCTGTTAAGACGCTCGTCAGTAATAATACCTGGAGGAGCTAAACACCAATGCCGGCCACAAAAGGGCTTCATTCGGGAGAGCGTTTGTGTTCTTTGGCTGTTCTTCCTCCTCTATTTAAGGAGCGCAGACTACAGTGGTTTACCACACGGTCCATCGTTTGTGTTTCATGGCCACATTCGCACCGCGGCCTGTCTTTCATTTTGCACGTGTAACGAGCGCAAGCAGCCGGGCGAGGTGGCGGCAGTCTCCGTCGAGGACTCCTCCGATGGGACCCTAAGCACAACCATAGCCGTCTCCAGGCGAAATGAACGCTGCCTCGAATCCATATATAATCAGCTGAGCTGCATAATAATAAAGTAACGTATGATGAGACAGTGGACATTGACTTGAATTTGAACCCCAATGACTAGCTATATCTCATCTCATCTCATTGTCTGCAACCGCTTAGTCCTATACAGGGTCGCGGTGAGCCAGAGCCTATCCCGGCAGACACAGGGCGCAAGGCAAGGATATACCGACGATGGGACGCCAGTCCATCGCCGTAGCTACATACTAGATGCAATTTAATCCTATTTGCCGTACGTTATTTGTTTGGGATTACGCGTTATGTTGGTTATTTCGGACGTCTGTTCGGTCGCAGGAATCTCGCATCTCGAGCTTGCAAGCTCACTGGGTACTTTTTTTCTGTAATAAACATTTATATCACGATGCAGTCTGTGACTGCCATCACAATTGCATATGGCAGTATTTACTGATTTCCCAGCAACCGGTGCTCGCCGGCATGTGGTCTGTGGTGACCAAATATTGCTTTTATAAGGCTCCAAAATATTGCTTGGAATAACGCATCACGGATCCAAGATCAACAATGTTTCGCGTGCTGGAGTGTAATTGATTCCATATGTATTTTACTTTACAATTAAAGTAATTGTAAACAATGTTTGCAATTAAGTAAACTGTTTACAATTACTTTAATTGTAAAGTAAAACTTTACACCAGTCGGTAGGCGACAGCTCTACCTACTGGGCCACGGTGGCCCAGTGGGTAGCGCTGTCGCCTTACAGCAAGAAGCTCCCGGGTTCGAATCTCGGCTCGGGTGCCTTTCTCTAAGGAGTCTGTATGTTCTCCATGTATCCGCGAGGGTTTTCGCTGGGCACTCCAGTTTCCTCCACAGTCCAAAAAAACATGCTGCTGCATAGGTTAATTGGCTTGCAGACTAAATTGCCCTCAGTGCTCGGTGATGGACTGGCGTCCCATCCTGGGTATATCCCTGCCTTGCTCCCTGTGTCTGCCGGGATAGGCTGCAGCTCACCGCGACCCTGTACAGGACTAAGCGGTTTCTGACAATGAGATGAGAGATGAGATTAAAGTACTTACATTTTGAAGGCGCGTTTTAAATTATATTTTGGAGACATCAGTATATGAAAACTTCGTTAATATTAAGATTATTGTAATCAGATAATGGAAATATTATATATTTATAACTGAGTTCTACGTTCTATTTATAACATGTATCATTGATGTGACAACATAAATAGACATTACCATCTGTGATTCATGGGCACGAGATTAATGGATTAATTCAACAGTTATGTATTAAACCCCTCGCCTTAGTAGGATGCGGTATCCAAACAAATAATAATTGCATTTATAAAGCGCTTTTCACCCGAGGGTCACGACGCGCTGCACAGAGCTGCGGGCAGAAGCAGTGGTTACGAATATGCGTAACGTTTTAAGTTAATTTTGTTTTGTCATATGTGACCAGGCTCACCAAAACAAGAAGTGCCTCCTTGAGGCATTCACTGTTAATCTCTGTATGTTGCACCCATGCTTGAAGAGGGTCTATTTGTAGGACAAACACTATCATTCGTCACATGGTTATAATTCTATTCATCCCAGAAGAATGTTGGGCTAAGTCAACCTTAAGACAGAATTTACACCCACAAATTCCTGTTATTGCCGCTGAGCCACCTGGTCTATTTTTATTTGCAAATCCTATTTTTCTGATTGAGGTCACATTTCTTCCCATAATCTGCGGACTCATGAGGATTTTTGTAGAGGATGGGGCGGTGCGGTGGCCCAGTGGTTAGCGCTGATACCTCACAGCAAGAAGGTCCCGGGTTCGAGTCTCTCGGCTCGGGTGCCTTTCTGTGTGGAGTTTGCATGCTCTCCCCGTGTCCGCGTGGGTTTTCGCCGGGTACTCCGGTTTCCTCCCACAGTCCAAAAGCATGCTCCTGGATAGGTTGATGGGCTCGCAGACTAAAATTGTCCTGCAATGCCCGGCGATGGACTGGCGTCCCGTCGTCGGGTGTATTCCTGCCTTACGCCCTGTGTTTCCGGGATAGGCTCCGGCTCACCGTGACCCTATATAGGATTAAGTGGTTTCAGATAATGAGATGAGAGATGACTGCGTTAGGACACGAATGGTAATGTTTGTTCTGCCTCTGTTGGCTGGTGTCAAGGTCGAAACTAGATTTATCATAGCTCTAGAAGTCGGTCTCCTCTCAACACCCCGTTCACTATGAAGTGATGCTGATTGTCTCCATGGCGCCTCTGCCAATCCAGGTGGACTCTCAGGTCACGTGGTGTCAACGGCTCGCTGACGAGACAGGACAGACCCACGTTTTATGCGTTGTCTGCCCGAGATGACTGGCCAAAGCACCATCAACGCTTCTCCGCCCTCTCTGTTGAAGGGCGACTGCCTCCAACTGCACAATTGCGTCCTTTACGAACCTCCTCCACTACTGATACCAGTCATTGTCAAGTCCAATTAGCTTCACGTGTTTCTGCACCACATCAGTCAATTTCTTTTCCAGCCAATGCTGCACCTGTTTCGCATCCTCTACCAGACCAAACAGAAGTTGTTTGGGTATCCGGTGACTGGGCATGCAGGCTACGTGACCCAGCCAATGCAGCCATTCTAATATTATATGGATCTGTGAGCTCCTCACACAATATAGTTTGGTTAAACCGAGGATGGAGCGTAGGCAGGCCAGCCGGAAAGTTGCAAGCTGGCAAAAATGTTCATTCAGAGGTTCATGTTGCACACCCATACAGAAAATAAAGCATGTCTAATGCCGAGAATACACAGAGCTTGGTCTTGAGCGACAGTCCAGACAGCTGCCACACAACCTGTGCAGCTGATGAAAGAATGACTCTGCTCACCTCATTCGAAGAGAGGCTTATGCTACCAAACCGGAATTAGTCAAAATTACACTGCCCAGGTATAAAAACCTATTCATTCCCTCTACAACTGTCCCATGACTCATAGGGAGCTGCGAGGGTGGAGTGCTTGATGGCACAGAACATCCCAGCAGGTGCAGAGTTTTGGTAGGGCTGCTGGTAAGTCCCCATCTCTTCGTGGCACATTCCAGGTTAAGCAACTCCTCCTCATGGTGAGCAGTACGTGTGCCAGATGGAGATTCCAATGATACAGCCATGGCAAGCTTCTCAAACTAGAACATATCAAATAATGTGGGGGGCAGAGGACATCCCTGTCACACCCAAAGGTGGACAGGCAATGGCTCTGACTCTTGGCCACGAAGCCACTATCATGAAGGTCCTTAATGATTGTGAGCAGAGAGTCAAGAACCCTGAATGTATGAAGAATAACCCAGAGCCCTGGTCGATTTATGGTATCATGGGCCTGGACCAGGTCAATAAAGCAGAAATATAGGTCCCATTGGCATTTCTTACGCCTCTGCAACAGTGGACGAATTTGAAACATAAAATCTCTGCAGGACTGCCTTGGCCAGAAACCACATTCGGGTTCTGCAACCCTCTCCTCATTGTGCTTGACAAGGCGATGTTGAATAATCCTTGCCAGCACTTTCTCTGACACACTTTAAAAGGAGATGCTCCTGTCATTGTTGCAATCAGTGCGGTCCTTCTTCTTGAAGAGGGAAACCACTACAGCATCCTTCCAATCCTGCGAAACCCGTCCTGTGGTTCAGATGGCCGCTGTTCTGTCCCCGCTAAGCAGTGCATCACAAAGCTATGCAGAGAGCTTACAACCACTCTCTCACGGACAAACGAAGAGCCAGGAAAAGATGTCAAATTGTGCGTTGTTTAATAAAGGCGTACGAATTAATGTTGCAATTGCAATTGCGTTGGCAAAAAGTTGATGCGCTTGTACTCCTGACAAACACAAGGATATATTCAATAGCACAACAATACATTGCTGTCTCAGAAATACGTGGCTCCTCGACTCGATTCGATTTATCGAACCAAGAACAAGATTAATACCTTTTTATCCCATATGGATGTTGTAGTTGGTGGGAGTGGCCCTGTCACTTCCTCTTAACTAGCCAGAAAGCCTCCTCTATCGACCAGAGTTTTTCGGGAGGTGTGGAATGTGTACTCAGTGGAGCCATTCCAGCTGCATAAGCCACAGTCTTGAGCTTCATCCATTTCCCCCCTGCATTCAGGTAGAGGGAGGGACGATGCCAGCTGCAGCTGCAAGCGGTGATGAAATTCTCGCAGCTTTCATCGGTGAGCTGAGACCAAGGCAATTTCGATCTATCGAACCAAGCACAAGGTTTGAATGGGATCCTAGGTGGTCGCCCATGAGTGCCATGGAAGAATGGCATGTGCATCGTAAAGATAAGCAAATGGTCAAAGGGCAGAGCAGTGTTTGTTGATTTTTCTCTTAATAATGTCTCAATGGTACTATTGGCATCACATCATGAGACGTCGAAATGAGGTGGTATCATGACGCCACCTTCCTGGTATCAACATCAAATGGCAAAATCAGTGAAGTTGTGTCAGAGAGCTTCACTGTGGTTCTCGAAGTAATGTTCTCATTCACAAAGCTTCATACGTTTTTTGAAGTGCCTTGGATGCACACTTTTCGATATTTCATTCTGCTGGAGTCAATATTTTCTTTGGAACTGATAGAGTCAGTACAGTATCACTCTTAGTAAAAGTAAACTGTGTGGCGCTTTGGCAAAGCATACCAGAAGTACAATTATTAATAATTGTAGAAGATGTGTGTGGTAACTCGATATTAACATGGGATTGTAGAACTTCCATCACTGTTTTGTAGTGTGGGGACGTACTTTTGTTTTTGATATTGTCTCCTCCAAAGTGAATGTGGGGAGTGGTGGTGCAGCAGTTAGTGCGTTGCACGATTAAGACGATAAAGCCAGCTACCACAGTAAAATTTCCACTCACGGCCAACACCAGTGACACATCGACAATCTTTTAAACTGATCCTGGGCCTTCCCAAGGTTGGCTCAGCCTCAAATGAGTACCTCATGTGATGTATAAATACCACCACCAAAGACACAAAGGCGGCCGGGTGTGGTGCCGACCACCCACCCCCTCGTCTACCAAACTTGCCTTCATCGGTGCTTGTGAACAGCGCTTTACCCGACAGTCTGTTCAGGATACACGGTGGAATTTCTGACTTTCTGTCTATGTACAGCTCATCTCTGTTCATGACAAAAACAAATTGTTGCTATGCCGTTCAGGTATTGCTGCTGTTGACATGCCGTTCTCTCCACAGCTCTGTGCAGCGTTCTGTAATTCTCGGGTGATAAGCGCGATGGGTGAATGTGCCAATGAAGGAACTGCGTGTTGGTAGTTACAAGCCCATGATGGGCTGCACAGAGGTCTAGCAGCCGCCTACCCTTCTTATCAAGCTTATCTGGCCCATGTCTTCAAATCACTCCACCCAGGTGTTTGCATTATGACCCACTCGTACATTAGTCACCCAGCAGGATGATTTTAATCCGAGAGCTCACTTCAGCCAGTACATGTGACAGGTCATAGAATGCATCCCTCCATTAATGTTCATCTGCGGTGGTGGCGCAAGCCACTACAATTTCTCGCCTCTTGTTGATGAGGAGCGAGCCCACAATAGCCTGGGGCTCACAATTTCCCATATCTGACCCCCATGCTCCCCCCACCCCTTTCATTCATTTGTTCAAAAGAAGAGATACTCCCTATTCTCTAGCAGTTTTCTACCCCGAGTGGAGGAGGTCGAGGCGGTACCGATCCAGCTCTTGACAGAAGCGAGGCAGCCTCGCCTCTGCAGTCACAGTTCAGACTTTCCGCAGTACATTCCTGGTTCTGGGAGGGGCCCCGAGGGAAGCGGGGGGTTCAGTTTCGCTCCACTCAATGGGGTTGTGCCAGAAGGTGACATTGACACCTTTCCCACTCACGCCCACCGCAGTCTCGCCATGGCCACCCGACCTACACCTATAGCACTCGCGCCTAACCGAAGCCAGGCCAACCGCACACACTTCCACCGCACTCACCTCCACACACAGGCTGCCTCACCCTCGCACTCACACGCCTCACTGCAATACAACACTATAGACAGCGCGCAGCGCTTCACTCAGCACCACGCTGTGCTAACTCACAGCGCACTAATACGCGACAGACGCAAGCCAGCGCAAATGTGTTTTAAGCAATTAACACTTCCGCACACGAGCAAATATTGACACACAACCGCAAACAACTCATCTCATTGTCAGAAACCGCATAGTCCTGTACAGGGTCACGATGAGCCGGAGCCTAAACCGGCAGACACAGGGCGCAAGGCAGGGATATGCCCACGATGGGACACCAGTCCATCACGGGGCACTGCGGGCAATTTAGTCTGCAAGCCAATTAACTTATGCAGCAGCATGTTTTTTGGACTGTGGGAGGAAACTGGAGTGCCCAGCGAAAACCCACGCGGACACGGGGAGAACATGCAAACTCCACACAGAAAGGCACCCGAGCCAAGATTCGAACCTGAGTCCTTCTTGCTGTAAGGCGACAGCGCTACCCACTGGGCAACCATGCCGCCCTGTTTTAATACATCGTAAATTTAATCTTTAAATGATGCAAACATTAGCATTGATATAAATGCATCGTTTATTCAAATGCAGTGCACAAATACATTTTATAACATGTGAGAGTACAAGGTGGTACATTCAAATATGACCCAATTTTGTTGTACTGTATAAACGGAGCGAGTTTTACGTCAGCTAACAGCGTCAGTAAAACAAACTCAGTAATGAGAGATGCTGGAAAACGGGGGAGATATTTGCACCAACAAGAAGACGCCTATTTCTGAAATTAAATGATATATTCTCAGTTAATTATAATAGCACTCCATGAATGGGCATCGATAGATTGAGTGTATTATAGTTGTATTGCAGAGTCAGGATACAAGCAGCAGATACGTACGAGACATGCTCCTTAATAATTGATTTTCAGTGTTCTCAAAGTGGTATAACACTGGAGCGCTTGCTTGCCTGCACGAGAATGGCTCTAAAATTATTTGAGGATTTTAAAAGCCGTATCGTTTTTACAGTCATACTGCTTAAACCCTTAGCACCATGTTTTGCATTGTTGTTCAATGCCAAACGTGTTTGTAGAAGTAGATTTGATGGCGAGTTTTATCACAGGGTCTCACTTTTTATTTCCTCCGCACTTTAGGGGGCACTTTGTTTTGTAGGGTATAGGGAACTTTATAAATAAGCTTTGAGTTTATAAAAAAAAATGACGATAGACATGCAGTATTTCTGATAGTACCACAGCATAGTTTATCTCATGAGTGGTTATATGGCAGTCTGGATATCGATAAATTCATAGCTAAACAAAAAAAAATAATCGGTAATGGCCAATATCCCAAAACTGAAAATGTACTTGAAAATTATGGAGTTGGGATTACATATAACAAGATCCTCCATGACACAAAAAACTTGGCAGGACCCTCTTGAAAAATAGTCTCGAGACTTGGAGAGTGTTTCCTGGGCAAGGAATCGTAATGCTAGATAAATCTAATGTACGCCCTTTAAAAAACAGTGCAGTGAAAATGGGCAAATTGAGAGTTCCTCATTTCTATTGTGTTCGAGTATTGTCGGGTTCATGTAAAACAGCATCATGTAAAACATAGCATTGATAAAATGTAACTTTAAGCATTGGACGTCAGTTTTTGAATGTGTAAATAACTGGACAATTTCGAATAAAATTCGACATTCACAAATTATGTAACTTATAGAAATGATAGCACCTGTATTTTTGGGTCATCAGGGGGGAAAATTGAGCCGAGACACAACAGCAGGTAGAGAAACAGTTATATATCACAACCGTGTCTGACATGTTTTCTCTATGCCATTCGGGGTATCAGGGCATGTTTCAGCTGTGCTTTACAAACGTGGCTTGTGGTCCCATGTCACCACGCAATGTCCCTGCTCCCACGAGGCCTGCACATAACATGGTCACGTTAGTTTATCTACAATACCTGACAGCACACTCTGAAATACAGTATTGACTAATGCAAAACTTGGATGGCACTGACACAATTACCCTGGGTTTTAATCTTGCATCATGTTTTACCCATTATAGGGACATAGTAAACTGAGTATTATTTAAGTAGAGGTGGGGATATTGAGCTGCATGTAGGGAACTCACCGGTGACAAGGCAGGCAGACTCGCACTCCATCTGTGAGTCAAATCGGTTGGCGTTGCCTGTGCAGCCACGGTACAAAAACTGCACACAGCTTTTCTGTGCTTCTTGGTAATGCCATTTCACAGAGTAATCATAGCAGCTGCCTTTGTTCAGTGGTAGTGAACAGATGTCTGAATTCTCTGAAAGGACAGCACATTCCATGAGCTTAAACAGAAGGTTATCTCATCTCATCGTCAGAACCGCTTAATCCTGTACAGGATCGCGTTGAGCCGGAGCCTATCCGGGCAGACACAGGGCGCAAGGCAGGGATATACCCACGATGGGACGCCAGTCAATCACCAGGCACTGAGGGCAATTTAGTCTACAAGCCAATTAACCTATACAGCAGCATGTTTTTTGTACTGTAGGAGGAAACCGGAGTACCCGGCGAAAACCCACGCGAACACGGGGAGAACATGCAAACTCCACACAGAAAGGCACCCGAGCCGAGATTCGAACCCGGGTCCTTCTTGCTGTGAGGCGACAGCGCTACCCATTGGGCCACCGTGCTGCCTAGAAAGTTATAGATCTCATAAATATTTTAGCTATAAATATTACAAAAAAGCAGGCATAAGTTGCATCTGTTTCACATCAAGAGCTCTAATTCCAGAACTGCTATGATTTAACCAATGGGCTAGAAGTCGAATTTATTAACGCATCTCATCTCGTCAGAAACCGCTTTGTCCTGTACAGGGTCGCGGTGAACCGGAGCCTATCCCAGCAGGCACAGGGCGCAAAGCAGGGATATACCCACGATGGTACGCCAGTTCATCACCGGGCACTGCGGGCAATTTAGTTTACAAGCCAATTTACCTATGCAGCAGCATGTTTTTTGGACTGTGGGAGGAAACCGGAGTGCCCGGCAAAAACCCACGCAGATACGGGGAGAGAACATGCAAACTCCACACAGACAGGCACCCGAGCCAAGATTCGAACCCGGGACCTTCTTGCTGTGAGGCGACAGCGCTACCCACTGGGCCACCGTGCCGCTCTGAGTTTATTAACTTTAGATTTTAACCATGTAATGCCCATCAAGCTATATATGGTGCTTTAAATATGAAATAATGTGAAACAGAAGTAAGTTGTTAAACACTCTAGACAAAAACTTACCTGCTCTGGCTGGAAAGTCACTTTGCTTTAGTCGGGCAGATGCACCACGCTCTGCAATAAAAACAACTTCAGTTATGTAATAATATTCAAAATGCAACATAAGACCACGTTTTCCATAATAATTCAAATTGAAAATTTGCAAACGAAACAATACCCATGCCACACCTCATATATAACCTCAGCATTTCTGCCTCTGTCTCTTATCAATAGCTAAAGCATTAATTATATTTCGCTATAGGAACGACTTCTCACACAAGAGTAGTTTTCCAAATTTGAAACCGTAGGAAGCTTTTTATACAGCAGAAAATCTTCCCACACCATATCAGTCAGGGATGGAGGTCGTGGGCCTCATGAGACCTTCATGATTAAGGTTGACCTCTAAGTGTTCTACGACAGGGCTGGCAAATAGAGTTGAGGTTGTCATGTCACCATGCAAGGTGGCCCCAAGCATGGTGGTGATATCTCATCTAGTACACCAACAGAGATGGCGCTACATGTAGGAGAGTAAAATAAACCCTGGACTGCCCGTGTGACTGATACCTGAATATGCCCAACCCTGCACTCGCGATCTCCTATACTGAATCAGATGGTCACACTCAGCCCAGGCATTTTTCAGGATGCAGCAAAACCGTAATAAGTGCGCAAACCAACAGAAAGTTCTGCAGGCCCGCGAGGTCACGTTTTTCTCACTACGTGAGTGTGCCGAACAGCCGGGCAGGTGTGCTTTGCACAATCTTTCCGTGACAGCTAACTGCGCCAACGAAATGAAAGGTGCCATTTAGCATTGACCCAGGTCAACTCGTACTAGCTGTCAATTGATATCACTGCTGTCATTCCAATGTATTTCCTCATGTCCTCGTGGCTAAGCTGGAGCTTTAGTTTGCAGAAAACAATAAAAAAAACATGTCGTAATATAGTGGATGGGCGTTCTAACTGTGTTGCTTTGTGCAGTGACAACATATTATAACAAATCATGTTAAAATGCAAACCTACATTTTACAGTGGTATACTGAGTATGTACAACATAACTCACACATGTAGTGGGACAAACACCAATGAAAAGATAGGGGATATTTTGAGGCATTAAGTACTTAAAGTGTGACGCTACAATGCGAAGTCAGCAAGATCATCCTAAATAACTACGACACGCAAAACATTTCCCAAGACGTTTAAAACCTAGCAACCATCCAACAATACGGGATTCTTGTGAGCACAATTACATTCTAAAACTAGACGTAAGTAATAAATGCTTCCTAAACACAGTGCTTTCGTTTTGTTGTTGGTATTCATACAGGAAGATCTGTGAGTAGTACCTGTCTGGGCATGTATCCAGATGGGCCTGCTTTCTGCGTGCCCATAGAGAGCCGTTACTCCCACATAATAGGATGTGTCGGAAACCAGCATATGAAAAGTGTGTGCCTCATGCTTGGCATCCTTTTTCACGCTCCGCGTTTCACCATCGGGGAGCTTTTGAATGTACACATTGTATGCAGAGGGATGAGCATTCCGGGGAGGGGACCAGTGAACAGTGACACTCTCGTCCTCTACAGCATGCAAGGCCACCGACTCTGGCGGAGACATCCCTGTGAAGCACATAACATCCGCACGGGCATGCTGGCCATTCCAAGTACATGCTGTACCATCCATGTGCTGCCATGGACAAGGGCATTGCGTCTAAACAATGCACACATCTCATGAAGGCATGCATGCTTGAAGTAATGCTTCACCTCATCACCCTTACCAGGTGATTGATGGTTTCTGCGATTTGTGAAAAGTAACCTAATGAGGGCCTGCTACAGAGTGGTTAAAGTACAACTGTCTAAAATTTTGGACATAAAATTGGGATATCTGCTATCTTACAATATGTTGCATTATGCAAAATATTTTTCACGAGTGCGTGATAAAATAGGATTAGTATGAAACAAGCATGTGAACTAATATGAAATTACAAGTGCAGGTTAAATGACCAATTGTTACTCAAAGAGTCAAACTATTCAATGTAGTAAAGATTTTTCTACCTTGAAATGGTGGTTATATAAATGTATACTTCCACCTAATTGATATATCTAAATATATAATGCAATCGAAACCCATAGCTATTTACTCACATTTAAATGTAGGACGATTTTAAATCCATGAATAGTTGTTAAATCTTAAAATTGTCAACCATAACCATTCCCACTGCTGGATTCGGTCCCCATCGCCACGCGTCACAGTGCTGCTCCGCAACAATCTCTACGGCACCTACACCTGGTCGCGGTACTTCATCCACGTGGCGCACGTGCTCGCACTCTAACTCCGTTATCCTCCGCGTCATCCGGCTCCCATCCCTTTTAGCCAAACGTTCTGCCCAAGACCGTTTACTTTTATTCGCAAGTTGAATAATGTCGTTACCTTGCATATGTTCTCTGTTCCATATGCTCCAATTTGTGTTCCTCGATGTAATTCCAATCATGCGCATATCTGAGCCTCCAGGCATTTGAAAATCAGATCTGTGACCACCCGATTTTTCTATGATCTATTTTCGTTTAGTGACTTGGCTCTTTTAATTAGTGCAGCTCAAGTCAAGCTAATTTGTAATGTAATTTGTAGTCTTTTGTAACTCCATGTCTGAGATGTTTTAAAGGTTTTTTCCCCCCCCATTTTTTGTGCCGACTGTGAACTCTAATAGATGCCCACCTTTATCAATTCTCACTCCAATACCAAAATATCAATCACTGTCAAACAAGCGTTGGCTCACGACGATGCAACACCTGTGCTAATTCAAGTTGGTTACTGGAACAGATCGCTTATGATCTCTAGTAACGTGGTTGGACTTTGCCCTTCAGCAATGTAAATATTTACTTTTAAAGTATGATATTTTACATTCAACAATAAATACACAATTACTGTAATGGTTTGTACTGAAATATGTAACCCTGTAACGGGAATTAAGCGCTATTCTACTGTCAATGTTAATGATGACGAAAGTTTCCAATTATTGAAAATAAAATTTACATTAAACTTGTCATTTACATTTGTTAAACGGAATTAAGAGAAATTCTTTGAATGGTACCCTACAACTTTTAGGGACCATAACCGGGTTGGACAGCCATACTGTAATTTACTCACGTGAGGACAAATAATATGCAAACAACTGTGCCCAGAACAGGGATCTGACGATTATCATTAATAGGCAAGCGTACTGGATATATTTACATGGGCAAACGGGTTTTTAAATGTATAATTACCCAGACCCTGTTGCAAACCAATGAACAATGGTGTTTATAAAATACATTTTCTGGGTATGGCACTGGCATCACGCAGGCGTGCATAATAGCAAATACGGCAAGTGAATTGCTATTATTGGTGCTCAAGCCAGGGATATCAGACGAACAATAGACTCGTTTGATTTTGATGTCTCCATATCAGCTCTGGGCGACGTCCTGTAAATGGCCACATCCAACCCCTCTTGTGATCACAGGTTGGGAAAAAATCCCCACATTGTTGCTGTTTTACAGCCTGTGTTTTTTTTTCATTCATTATCAATACCCGCTTAATCCTGTCCAGGGTCACGGGGGGTGGGGGGGGGG
>JAZEWT010000001.1:22426721-22500692 GCA_036362905.1 Mordacia mordax
CCGGGACCTTCTTGCTGTGAGGCGTCAGCGCTAACCACTGGGCCACCGTGCCGCCCAGATTGGATAATTTTGTTCTATAAATAAATAAAGCAAAGTTTTGAGTGTGTTATTTGTTTAATCAGGTTATCTTTATCTGTTATTCGGACTTAGATGAAGATCGTGTTTTTAGATAAAATGAATGCAGACACTAAAAATTCTAACGAGAACATAAACTTTTCTCAGCACTGTACACACAAAAAACAAAAAAATCTGTCATCGTCAACTTCCTATTTTGTTTCCGCTGACAGTTTCCAACAAAAAATAAAACTCGCCAATTATATATGAGTAACAATCCAAGATAAAAGTGTAGATATTCATGCCATTTTCACGTCACCAGCCACGTTCTATGTACTGCTGTATGAAGACCTCTGCAAGCTGCTCCCACACTATCATGATGGAACAACCCGAGCTAATGAATTGCTCCCTCTCTGTGGTGGTCATGCCCATGGGTGTGTTGTGTTGGCTGTAACTCAGACGTTAATAATCACCACCTGCCCAGGCACACTACTTCGAGTCAGGCTTAAGGACAAGAGTCAATCATGGCTGCCCTTGTGGATACTACTGAACCTTTATAGAATTAATTGTTGATGGGCATGGCTGGCTTTTCTTTAGCTCAAATTCCGCCCAACTAGAGATATCATTAAGCGTAGACTCCAAGTGGTATATGGAACCTGGCGTGCCTGCAATCGAGGTTCTTCAAGTGTCTGGACTTCCTACTTGGTCACAGGAGGACTCCTCGCAACACCGCCCTCAGTTTTGCGAAGTAAAACACGAACAAGCATCTTAAGATTCACACCCAGCTGCGAGGCATCACCTCTAATTAATGTCCATCCAACTGACTGGGTACTATGTATGATACATGCAACAATTCACTGCCTCCCCCAGGACACCCGTACCTTGAACTGTTCAAACCGAGACTAGATTGGGTAGCAGCATGGGAGGGTTCCCTGGCCTCTGGCCAGATATCCCAATTCTAAAAACTACCCGCAAATTGCTTCATCGGAAGGAAACTTAGCAGGTACATCCTAAAAAAAATTGTTCTAAGACTCAGTGAGGTTTTCTTGGGTGAAAAAAGTGTAATAATAAATAAATAAAAAGATAAATCCATTTTTGGGTCTTATTTTTACAAGAAAAATTTAATAGCTTGTTTGTTTTTTCTGGTTTGTACATTTTTTCTAGCATTCACATGTAATTTGCACATGATGAACACACACTATTTGCATGCAGTTTAAAGCTACATTACAGATGTAGCACTCAGTTTTAATCGGTTAACAGATATACCGTTACATGCCTAAGTATTCACCAAAATAAACCAAGCACACTATTACATTTCTATTGGGTGTGTGATTGGTGTGTTTGCCATACGTGTGGCCTGGCTGGCCATGTATCTCTCGACTGGACGCTTCTGCCGGATGGCGTTGACGATGACTGTGTACTCGTGGCCACATTCCAGTTCAGACACCAGCATCTCGGTGGCCACGGTGCGCTGCTGCAGGATGGGCTTTCTCTTGTCCACATCGATCACAACCACCTCGTACTCCGACACGTCCTCAGCCGCCATCCACGACACCACAAAGCTTTTCTCCGTGATGTTCTTCGTAACAATCTGCTGAACTGAATTCTCTCTCTCAAATGCATTCTCTGCAATTAAATAGACATGCATGAAATGATACTCATCAGTTAAATAGTCATAAATTGCGACATACAGTGGTATGAAAAATATTGTGAACGCTTTAGCATTTTCTGTATAAATTCGACCTAAAACATGATAATATATTCCTCTAAGTCCTAATGGTAGATTAACATAAGCTGATCAAATTAACAGTACACGAAAAACATCTACTTTTTCATTTACTTATTGAGCAAAATTATCTAACATTTAATTTTTTTGTTGGAAAAAGTACGTGGACATCTAGGTTAAAACAGCTCAATTAAGAGAGTAGCCGGTCAGGTTTTTCAGTGAATGGGATGAAAATCAGGAGTGAGTTTGGATGACCCTGCCCTATATATATAAACAAAAAAAACCTTTGTTCTCCACCCTCAGAGTCTGGTCTTCACCACACAGGTTTGTGGAGGTGTGTAAAGTTTCTAAAACTTTGTAACAGTTTAACATGTACTGTTAATGAAGTAATTAAGCATTATGAAGAAATACCACATGTTATAAAAATAAATGGGATATAATTAATCACAAAGCTAATGCCTATCAGTCACCATCAAACCAGTGATGGGTAAAGGCATCCTAAACCCACAAGAATGGTACTAATACCATATGCACTAATTCTTTACCATATATTTCTATGATGACAGAACGTTTAGCTCTTAAGGCATGCTAGATCACAATATACAAGCTCTGCCATCTTCTGAGAATGGGATTTTAAAATACTCACACCGTAATATACCATACGCGAAAACATAAATAAAGTACATAGCGCTATAGAATTTAGGGTAAAATTTAAAATAACATATCACCATACCTGAAATGGTCACTGTAACCTGATCGGCACTGCACACAAGAAAACGGATGCAGGTTATATAGAGTACTAAATATGATTTATTGTTTTAGTCACTGGCATCAAGTATATAAGGATGGAAGAGTAATACCCTCATCCACGATGCAGGCAGCATCAGTGTCCCCACAGTCAAGCATAGATGGAAATTATCTCTGTTGGGGGATGTGAGTTATGAGCCAAAAACCGGAACCCGCTCTCCCCTCAGAATCAACATCACTGATTTACCATTAAGTGGAACTTATTTTAGCAACTCTAATAGGATCACAGACCAAGTCAATCATTGGCCGAAATTGTAAATATAAAGGGAGACCTTACAATCTTGAGTTATGCACTCCAACTGTAGCAGAGGCAATCATGGTTCTTTATATTACTGTAAAGTTGTATGAAAGCAATCACTAATTTTTTAAGGAAGTTGTCAATTTATTGGCTAGCGTAAATATCCTGCATCGTTAAGAAATTTATTATAATATTTAAACACACAGCGTTATCAGAATTTCATTAGTATGTCAGCTGTAAGGGTTATCTTTATCAAGGCACCCTGGTGCAGTGACCTGGCCAAGCGGCGGCGCATTTGCCGCTTGTTGCAGATGTTCATGATGAGAATTTGGCGGGCCACCTTGTCAGCACTCTCAGGTGTACTAAACATGAGCGGTGCGGTAGTGCAGTGAGTGGCGCTATTGCCTCACAGCAAGAAGGACACGGATTCAGTTCCCAGGTTGGGTGAATTTCTGTGTCAAGTTTGCGTGTTCTCCCCATGTCTGTGTGGGTTTTCATCGGGTACTCCGGTTTCCTCCCACCGTCCAAAAGCACGCCGCTGCCTAGGTTAATTGTCCTGATGAGTAAATTGCCCCAAAATGCTCTGCAATATACTCGCGTCATATCCTGGGTATAGGCCTGCCTTGTGCCCTGTGTCTGCTGGGATAGGCTCCGGCCCCCAGCAACCCTGTAC
The DNA here is from genome assembly GCA_036362905.1 of Mordacia mordax. Classification (NCBI taxonomy): domain Eukaryota; kingdom Metazoa; phylum Chordata; class Hyperoartia; order Petromyzontiformes; family Petromyzontidae; genus Mordacia; species Mordacia mordax. The sequence continues at coordinate 22,430,220 of JAZEWT010000001.1, forward strand.
AGGATTACGTGGGTATTGATACTGCGCTGTACTAAACATCATTTAATAAGCATTATCTGCTTCACAATGGAAGTTAAATATTCCTCCATGTTATTCGAAACGAGTTGGCCTTTGTGAACCAGTACCACAATCCAAAGTTCCCAAATAAGAAATTTACCTAAAAATATTACTCAATTGGAATAGCATTTAAAGAGCAATGTCACTTTCTACTGTAAAACCACTGTGGGCTCTGTCTGTGCAACAGCGCTGGCTTCTGCACCACAAAAATAGCGCGACCACCACATGCACTAGTTATTCATTATCACAGCTCACTTGTCAGCTTGAGACTGATTTAATTCCGAGCACTTGTTTTTCGTTTCTTGATCTGGATATTGGATGGTACCTCCTGCATAACAATGAATCATCACATATTATTTCTGTAATAAGTATAAATTGCAGTAACGCATTAATGTAACACAAGTTTACCCTTTTGAAAGGCATGCTGTTAGGCTTCTCCAAGAGGGAAATTAGCAGCAAAGTCGTAAAAAGACATGTTTATGATGGTAACTTTCAAAGACACACTGATGCTTACCAGTGATTGTTACAGATGAAATTAACATAACATGTGGGCACCAAAAATATGAAAGTTTATAGTATACAAATAACATAAATGCTGTGCTTAGCAACCGTAATATTTCATCATAAAGCACTCAAGGGGATGCGAGCCATCAGGTAAACATATGGTGCATTGTAAGAAAATTACACTTATTCATTCATTATTAATGATCACTACCCGCTCAATCCTGTATAAGGTTGCGGGGGAGGGGGGGGGCAAAGCCTATCCCGACCGACAGAGGGTGGACGGTGGGGGAATACCCAGGGTGTGATGCCAGCATATCGCAGGGCACACTTTTTGGGGCAATTTACCCAGTAGGCCAAATAACCCAGGTGACAGCGTGTCTTTGGGCAGTGGGAGGAAACCGGAGGACCCGGAAAAACCCCACGCAGGTAATGGGGAGAACACGTAAACTCCACACAGAAAGGCACCTAAGCCGGGAATCAAACCGAGGGGCTTTTTGCTGCGGGGTAACAGCACTAGCCACTGCACAACTATGCTGTCCTTTATACGTATGATTACGTATGAAGCAGTCAACTCACGTGTGAAGTAAAAGTAGCTTACCTGACCAGTACTTGAAATACTTTCCAATATGATCAGGGTCTGGCAGGTCAGTGAAACTATCAATGTGGATAGAATGCATATCAAAAGGTTTGCTGGAAATGAATTCCAACTCTGTCTTATTAATAAATTTACCAACACCTACAGTCATTATCACAAATCCTTTGCACTTGGCCTTTAAAACAGCTTTGTACAAATTAGTTTGATCTGCCTCATTTGTAGCTCCATCTGTTAGCAGAAATAAAACCTTCAAATTGCGAGGGTTAGGCAAATCAATAGGAAAAAAATTATCTACGGCAAACTTAATTGCATTGCCAGTGAAAGTATTGCTTTGTAAATGGATCATATTTTCCACTTTCTTCTTCATATCTTCCTTGTTCAATCCAGACGTGAAGCTGAATTCAGGAGTGGGTGGTGTATACTTCAGCAATGCTATTCTACTACTATTAACGCCTACATCCACATCAAATTGGTCAATCATATGTTTTAGGTAAGTTTTCACCTTTTGAAAATAATGATTAGAAATTGTTTCTGAGCTGTCAATCACAAAAGCTACGTCTGCATTCTGTATTCCTCGTGGTGGTGGTTTTGGTTCACAGACATCTGAAATGTGGAAAAATTCACAGGTTAATTCAGTGTTTTTGTAGGTATTAAAAACATTATTTCATCTCAATCCCTATCTATAATCCAGAATACATACCAGTTGAAATGACTGACAGGCCTTTATTTTAATATGATTTTAATAAGGTGCTGCACAGCTTTTGCTCACTCTTGAAGAGTCGCGAGGAAGCACAGACAAGTGGAATGCAGCTGTCAGGTAGTGAGCCAGAATCAAATCAACCCCCCTTTCCTAAGCTCTGTGATCATACAAACGTGAAGGTGGTATCGGTGAATTATTGAGTGTGTACATGTGGGAGTAAATCGAAGCTCCCAGAAAACACACACAATCTATCCCGTAGAGGTTCCTCCTCGACTACCATGTAATTTTCACAACGTGTGTGATCCACCAACCCTCGCTGCTGCCTGCACAGTACTGGGTCAGAGGCCACCAGGTGCACCTTAGCCTCCACCGCCCAGCTTCACTGTACTGGTCCGAAAGTCTTCAGCTTATAACTAAGGGATAACTAAGGGGATAAATAAGTGGCCCAGGAGTTTCCATACTACACACTATGGCCTTACTCCACTATGACCCGAGTTACATTCCAAGCCGTTGTTCACATCAGTGGTGATATCAACTGGCCTTGCGCATCTCCTCAACCCTTCATCAAGCTTCGGTAATCAGTTGCGTGACATACGGTCAAATAACCGTAATGAATGACTGTGGGGATGCATTCACTCACAAGTGCATTGGAGAATGGTTGTGAATAAGTTCCCTTTTTTGCAGTATAACCAAATGAGAAACTAATGAAACAAGTCTTAATTGTGTATTATTTTTACACAGTCCCCGTGTTATGGAACATATTCCGTTTTGAATTACGTTTCTAAGTTGCAAGTTGGAACACAATACAGTATTATACTGTACTGTATACAGAGCAGCAATACACTTGATGCTGTCAGGATTTGGATTCATCTGTACTATGTATCGTTTATAAAACCTAGAGTACGAAAACAATGTTTAATTTTATACTGCAATTAATAGTAACTTATGAGCGCTTGTTCATACATACAAGCATCTGTCAGTCAGAAGTCTGTAAGTTGAAGACTGCCTGTACTTATTTATTTGGGAAACCTCACTGACTTTTTTTCAGAAAGGTCTTGCCAAGTTTTTGCACAGCTAGGAGTGATGTTGCTGTATAACCCTAGATAATCCAAATGTTTGGCCAATACCAGTACCATTTCGTGGGTCTTTTTAAAAGCTTCGGGGTGAAAATGGAGAACAAGGAGGAAGCCCATGCAGAACAAGAGTAGAACATACAAATGCCACACAGAAAGACAACCGAGTCAGGAATCAAACGTAAGGCCTTCTTGTTGTATGGCCTTTTACCACCACTCAACGCAATAATTTACACAAAATAAATTACTTACCATGACAAATGGTGTTTTTAATAATTTTATCAATTTCCGTTTGTGATGGAAGCTTATTCTTGGGAACCCGAAAAATGGATAAATCCTGCGAATCAATCTGGAACCAAAAATACAATGTGCAAGCAAATCTTTGTGAACATTTAATCTCCGATATTCCAACAACGATATTACATGTCGCATTCTCATGGAACCCAGCTGCTAAGCCTGATCACAAATTATCACATTTACAGGGGCTTTGGTAAATCTAAAAATACAAGTTAAACTGCAGTAATGACATTGGAGAAGCATTTTAGTGATTATTTACATTTTGTGAATTGCAAGCACAACATAGATTTGAGATTTTTCATAGCATTGATTAAATTTCATATTTTTTGGTCCAGAGACTGTGCTGTAGGTGAGTGCCTGAATCAATAACTGGTGAGGTGGATACACATTTCGTGACAGCTGAATAACGGTGACGTGTGAACGGGAAACGGTTAATTAATTTAGTGGAGAGATACGCATACCCACAGTATGCGAGTATACAGTAAGAGCATACATACTATACGCGACTATCCCGAAAGAGCAGCAGATCTCAGAGCAAGCCGTGGAAACCCACATCAATACATTAATTATTAAGACTGGAACTCAGAGTATGTATGTGTCTGGCAATCAGATTTAGACTTTAAGATGGTCATGGAGTGATATTAGGAGAACATTTCACAGGTGCACAATAATTATAGATTACAAAGACAGAGATCTCCATATAGCCTTCAACACAGTTGGTGTAAATACTATTAACAAACACCAATTAAGATTACGAGATTAAGATTCGTGATACGCACAATAACATAGATCTGCGTGTTTGGGCCTATTGGGAAACAATGCATGTTGATCTTTGGGCCACATCACATTTTGCAATCCAAAATATGTTTTTACTTATAAATACCATGACGTTATATATCCGTTGAGCAGCCAAGAAAAAAGTGCGATACTGTTGCATCACAGGGCCAGTTCATTTTAGGCCTTAAGGAGAGGGAATCGAAATGGTTTCATCCAGACAATATAAACTCTGGGTGCAGCAAGACTTCATGATAATGTACCAAAGCGAATAGGTGGCATCAACATTTTTTAAAACATGAGTTCAATTATTATACGTAAAGATAGGCTTGCAGATCATTCTTCATTATCATTGTCATGTACACAATCGATTTCAATAATATGTGTGCTCCACTGCTCACTCGACAGGCTATAAGAATGGATTTCATTGACAGATGCCATTAGGAACAGAAAGCATTACCTTACCTTAGCAGCAAGTTGCAAATCTTGTGATATTTCATAGGGCAATATCACAGTTCTGATGTGATCGATAGCCATGCGGAAAAACGAAATGGTATGGTCAGACTGATCTGTGAATGAATTAACGCCGAAAAACATGGCCATCTTCTGTATCATGGATCCTCCACGAACTCTCTTGTATGTATTCCTGCGCACAGCACGCATTGCATTTTCTAGGTTTCCTCTTTTGTCTGACTTTTCGAATGGCAGCTGCTCAATCTCTTTTAAGAGTGCATTCTTGTCCGTGAATTCACTGAACCGGATCTTGGTTCGAACTTCCGAGTCATACATGAGGACAGAGACACGGGCTCCTTTTGGGCAGGTTGTTGTAGCGAGAGTGATATTTCTCAATAAGCTCACAATCAGGTTTTTGGTTGTACTGAAAAGTGCTTCTGTGCTTTTAGAAGAAGTGTCTATCACCAGGGTCAACTCCGTGGGGTAGACAGGGCACTCGGACTTACAGCAAGCTGGAAAAAAAAACAAGAGCATGGTGATGATTGTGGTGTTTTATGGCACGTGGTGGTTTTTAAAATGTAATATTCAATGTTGCAAGTAGAACCATAAATAACCCCACTGGGAATATGCTCAGCGACTTGCAATGATCACAGAAATGCAGTTTCAAAGCGTCATATTTCATTGCAAGCAAGATCATGATAATAAGATCGTGATATAAATTACTTAAGGCTTATCTTGTTTTAGTTTTAATTGCATTGTAAACGTATTTCATGATTATCAGGCACGGTTAATGCGATGTCTTTTTTACGAGAAACAGAAATAATACCTTAATTACGAAAATAAAATCGGTCATTAATAAATGTACATGATGACTGCAGGAGGTTGCAATTCATATCCAAATATGTGAATGTAAGAAATGCTATTGCTGAAGTAGGGATCATAGATTGAATAAAAGCTGTTGGAAAAGTACACAAATGTGAACTAGCCATGACGCACACAGATTACATCAAGGTTCTTATACATTTACAAAAGTGTGTGTTGTATTATGTTTCCTATTAATTCACTCAGACTACACTTAGGCCCCTTTGCTAATGCGGGAATAGGGGACGAGTGACCACTGATTAAAAAAAACACATGCGGACACTGGCAGCACCTCTCCAATATACCTAATGCGCCCGGCAAATCAACAAATATGCCCAATAATGTTCTAAAAGCATTGAAAGCAACCCTTAAAAGCAACCCTTAATTAACACAGAAAGGGTAGACATGTACCTTACATACTTAAAAATAAACTATTTTATTCAACAAAACGTGACAGCAAGTGAATATTATAATTAAAATTAACACACCTTAAAAGATGCCAGCAAGGAAATACTATTCACTACTGTACCGAGGTAGATTGTAGAACTGAGCAAGGTAGGATCCGAGAGATAAGTGATGGGTGTCGTCTGTATATATGGGGAATCTGTGTATGCATATGGGTAGGTGTGTTACGTTGGGTGTTGAGATTAATGGCACGGTGCAATGACGCCAATCGTGATTGTGGTCAGTGACTGATTTAGGCTTAAATTCAAGAACTGCTTAAATCAAATGTTCGTACACGAATTGATTATGAATCGTCCAGAAAGTCCAGCGATTTGCGAGTCATTCTTCCTTATATAGGCAGGCCACGCCTTCCACTATAATATAAAGAAATTGCATTTTTATTTGATTTTTTTCCACCACGCTACTCCTCGTTTGTGGATTTTAATTGAATCTCTGATATGTTTCACCAAGATTTGAGAACGGCTATTAATCCAGGCTGGCCCAATCCCATGGGAACATGGAACCGCACATAGAATCCGTGGATAAAGAGAACTAGGTGAATTTCATCTGATAGGGCCCATTGTGCCCAAGACCATCGGCATTGGTGACAGCTGCAAGGCGTTGCTCAGTGGGTCTGTGCAAACTATTGAGAGCAAAAACTAAAATTAGTTTTTAAAACAGGCGAGAGCTTACTACGAATAAGGATATACTACAAAGTGCTTACATACGAATCAAACACAGTGGCATAAAATCCTTCCACAGACATGTGTTAACAAATGGCATAAACAGCCTCAAACTTAACGGAGCCTAGTTATAGCATTCATAGCAATAACAGCAGGGAATACATATTGCTTTGTGTGGGAAACAACGGTGTACATCTATCGGTCATAAAATTATGTGATGTTGACGTTTTGAAATCAAAATGGATCTCGGGAGGCACGCTACATCTCTGCGCACTGCCTTTGGGGAGGTTTGACCATCGGAGGTAAGTGGTTGTTTAATTTAATGACATGAGAGGGAAATTGTCTAGAGAGCCCAGGGTCATCATTAAATATTTCTCAAGCTGGGCAAATGAGTGCAGGATATGAAATTATTTTCACATTGAAGGGGGAAAACGTAATGGAGTCCTCACTACGATAAAGTGACAATAATAAAAATGTGTCATTAGATGTGATGGTGCAAAAAAAGTTACGGCCAAAAAGTTGGGATTAAAATCACCATGACAGGTGAAGCATGCATCATCATATTACACTTGGTTTGTGTGTTACATGTGCCACTTACGACATCGGTCTTTGACGAAATTTCTAATATCACATTTCTGCAAAATAATTCATACAAACATTAAAATATACGACGAAACGGTCTTCATCATCACTCCACAGCAAGACTTCGTGAAGGATGGGGAGACGTGATAATGATGGTGTTTATTCAACCCAACTGCTGCAACCACGAGCAGAGCTGACTGCCGGCTCGAGTGCTCACCAAAACCTGTCCAATCGATCAATTACTAAGTGCATTTCATAGTGGTGCTATCATTCTCATGGCGCACGGCAATTAGTAAGGTGTTGCGGTTCACCGAGGAAGTCTATAATAGTTGCTCTGTGCATTCCCAGTTCACCGACTTAGTCATTTTCAGATTATGACACCAGCACACAATGGCCTATTCTTTTAAAATTACCTTATTGGATATGTAATGTTCACCATGACGCAAACAGTGTATTATTTAAGAGTTCATATACACCGCAATAATAACCAGAGCAGCCTGCTGGGTTTATACCACAAACCTCAGCAACAATCAGTGAACCGCTGGATCATGTCACTTTCTCCAATGAGGACCTTTGTAACTTACCATTGCAAGCATCAGCAACTATGACGATGGAAATGTCGTTAAGTGTGGATTTTCAGATTGGTCACTGAAACGCATGGACTATACACGAGGAGGCATCAAAATCTATGTTCAATGAAATGTGCTTTTATAGGCTGCTAGTCTAACCAGTTTTGATTTGTTTCATGAAATCTATGATTTGACGTCTGGATTACTGTAATGACAGTCACCCTGTGCACCTCGTTGCTTTGCAAAACCTTTCCTGTCCTCAATTAAGATTTGCACTTTAAAGCAAAAAATATCATATCTATCAACTGTCACCTTTCTATGAGTGATGAAGAAAGATTTTATACAAATGAAATGTGTAACACTTTAGCAAACACATTACCGATAACGCATATCCTTCTCTTCCTTTGAATCCCTGAAACATAAATAACAGACAGCGTACAGACAACAGACAATCTTAAATCTATCCATTAGGTCACAAGCTGCCACTGAATTTGAAGACATTGACTGCTAATGCTGCTGCACATATCATGACAGCGCAATCACGAACAGCAACGTAATCAGCAATTGTTAGAGGTTTTTTTTATTTTTGGGGTGAACAACTCTCTTTTGAAAAACAATCCACTGTCAATTGGGAGCCGTGGGAAGTGTGGCCAGTCAGCATCTGGAACCACACTGCACAGCCCGTATTCAGGTTTGTTCAACTTGTTTTTCAGTCGTCACTGCTTAATTTAGTCATGACATCATATATTTAAGTTTCGTTAAAGCAACGGCACACGTCTTTTATCTGAGAAAGACGTGTTTGAATGCAATAATACGTCATGACATTGCGTGTCGATACCCGCGAGCGGGATGACAATTCCATGGCCCGCGAAGGGAGGCAGGAGAGTCTATGCGCATGGCTCTCTCTGCCTACTGTACACAAGGAGGCAAATCCTTTTAGCGCTTGATTTTGTTCAAGTTTTGGTCGATCGTTTTATATATTTCGTAGCTATATCAACACAGCTTTTGTACAAAAATGTTGTTCGTGCAGCCAGGGGTTGAATTGGAAAAAAAAAAAATCACTCCGTGAATGTAACCGGATCTGTATTTCCTTGAAAGTGGGGATCTAGGGATCCTACCCCACCACATTTTTAAGGTTATTGCAAAGCATATCTTGCATTTCAGTGACTTCTGATATGTAAATAACCATTCAAATTAAAAATCATGAAAGCATAATACGTTCCCTTGAGGATTTTCCCGCATGGACTGGCGTTCCTATCCTTTTCTGCAAAATTGCACCCCTACGTATAGCAGCATGTGCTTAGTCTGCCGATTCGGTAATCCAGCACTGGAGTCCAACCCTGAATAGAGCAGCCCAATCCTGGCTAGACCAGGGTTGGGCAATAATTTAGATCACCATGGCTGTTGAATATTAATCAGGTGCTGGATAAAAGTATTGTATGGGCTGCAGGCTGTAATTTTCTCACCCCCATGCGAGCTTGCCAGGAGGAGGTATAGCAAAGTGTGAACTAAGAGCGTCGGTCACTTTTCGCCCCCCTCGAATGTATGGAGTTTTTGTTCTGAGTCATCTGGTTTTCTACCATATATAAAAAAACTAACTGGTTGCAACCATCTTATTACATAGAGGACCCGAGATGGGCCATTGTTAGGTCTGGCTCACCACCTGGTTGCTGCCTGCCCCTTGGTCTCTGGTTCCTCCACGATTGTGAGCTACAAATTGCATGAACAACGGTATGCAAAACAAACATTTAGGATGAAATATATTTGTTGATTGGGTTGTGTCTCCACTTACAGCATGATTGCTGTGAAGCAACAATAGCACTCACTTTCAGTTCTCAAGAGACAAACAACAAAGTGGCGTCAACAAGAGCTGAAGAAAAGATTATGTAACGTGTAAAAGTAGCAGATGGGAAGTTGTGGTAGCATAGTGGTTTTTGATTCTAAACAGACATAACCACGTGCCTGATGTGGGAGATGTGGAATCTCTTTAATGATCACAAGATTGCTCACGTGTCAAGTGATATGGATTTTCATAGCTCCTCCTCATTTTTATACAAAAATGAAAGGCAATGTATATGAAACGATTGTGAAGTGAACCTTTGCATGCTGCAAAAAGAGCAAATCCAACGGACAAAGAAATAGCAAGTGCAGAAACGAGTTATCTTGGAAGAATGCTGACAGTTTTTGTACTAGAGACCGTGAGACACAGCACTATAAGAGAATGGTGGAATCAATAGGTGACACTATGGGTACTTTTTTTGCCAGTATACATATATAAGATTACAACAGGTTTTACCGTATCTGGTGATTATGCAGGTGTTAAGATCTTAACACCTGCATAATCGGCAAATAGGCTCAAAAGGAAGCCACTGCCAGGTGAAGGTCAGTCAGTTGAAGGACAATGCATAGGTTATCAAAGCTACCTGTTTGCATACTTTGCCACTAGTATGTGTGGCTTTTGCAACTGGACGCATTGTAAAATGTGTCTATTTTGGTGTTTGGGATCATAACACCTGCATAATTGCCAGATACGGTAAAACCTGTTGTAATCTTATATCAATAGGTGACGCTGATAGAGAATATCTAACGGCTCCTGTGGGTTGGACATGTGGTCTACAATGGATCCTGAGAGAACAGAATGGCCACGTGGTAGTACGCCCACGCACACAGCATGAGAGGCAGAGGACGAGCAAAGATGAGTGGGGTCGACTCGGGGGAGAATGATGTCGGACAGACAAGTTGATAACGAGTAGAAGGAATCTATGAAGTTGGAGTGAGACAGGAACCAGTGGAGACGTCTCACTCGGCCACTTCATCACTAGAAGACTACTGAACAAAATTCAGGAAGAATATGCTCTTGTTTAATATGGTGAATATCAAGATAATTAAAATCTGTAAAATTATGGGAAAACACATCACAACAAAATACTTAATTTAGGCTGAAAACCAATTCAGTAAACTACAAAGGTGTGCAGCATTGCATGTAATAATAATAAATAATAATTGCATTTTTAGAGTGCTTTACACCCGAGGGTCACAAAGCGCTGCACAGAGCTGCGGAGAGAACGGCACGTCAACAGCAACGACATTAGAACGGAAAATCAGCAACAACAATTTTGTTTTTATATATATACACGTTGTTGCAGAACATGTAAAATATTATCTCATCTCATCTCATTATCTGAAACCGCTTAATTCTATATAGGGTCACGGTGAGCCGGAGCCTATCCCGGAAACACAGGGCACCCGACGACGGGACGCCAGTCCATCGCCGGGCATTGCGGGACAATTTTAGTCTGCGAGCCAATCAACCTATGTAGCAGCATGCTTTTTGGACTGTGGGAGGAAACCGGAGTGCCCGGCGAAAACCCACGCGGACACGGGGAGAGCATGCAAACTCCACACAGAAAGGCACCCGAGCCGAGAGATTCGAACCCGGGACCTTCTTGCTGTGAGGCGACAGCGCTAACCACTGGGCCACCGCGCCGCCCGTAAAATATTATCTGACAAAAATTTTGAAATGCTAAATTATCAGTGTTTATCATGCATATATTGTGAAATGGTTAAATGTAATATTTATCGTGGGCGGCGCGGTGGCGCAGTGGTTAGCGCTGACGCCTCACAGCAAGAAGGTCCCGGGTTCGAGTCTCTCGGCTCCGGTGCCTTTCTGTGTGGAGTTTGCATGCTCTCCCCATGTCCGCGTGGGATTTCGCCGGGCACTCCGGTTTCCTCCCACAGTCCCAAAAGCATGCTCCTGGATAGGTTGATTGGCTCGCAGACTAAAATTGTCCCGCAATGCCCGGCGATGGACCGGCGTCCCATCGTCGGGTGTATTCCTGCCTTACGCCCTATGTTTCCGGGATAGGCTCCGGCTTCACCGTGACCCTATATAGGATTAAGCGGTTTCAGATAATGAGAGAGAATGAGAATATTTATCGTATAATTATAATAATTGCATTTTAAGAGTGCTTATCACCCGAGGGTCACAAAGCGCTGCACAGAGCTGCGGAGAGAATGGCAAATCAACGAGATAAAAACGGCAAATCCGCAATGACGTTTTTTTTTTAGTTATTTTTTTACAAATCCGAGCTGTGGAGAGAACGGCATGTCAACAACATCAGGCAAGTTCAACTGAAAGTCAATTGGAGTTATTTTTTTACAAATCCGAGCTGTGGAGAGAACGGCATGTCAACAACATCAGGCAAGTTCAACTGAAAGTCAAATAGTAGCAGTATTATTGAAAGACATAAAATATACGCAATAAAAAAAAAACCCTCTTAGCCTTATCCAGACTACCAGTTCAAAAGAATTGAATGTGTGGCCATTTAATTGGTTACACGACCTGACCGACTCAAACAATTGAGAAAATATGACCATCCCAGCAGGTGAAACAAGCACACAACTATGGCCGGTTTCATCCCCATTAAAACTCAACAGTACAGTAATCACGAATGTCCGCTGCTACCACACACCTCTGCTGTGTTGTGTCATTGTTTCACTGCTGTTTTTTGGGATGGCCATGCTTTCTCAGCTATTTAGGTTGGCGATCTAAATCACAAGGTTCAGCTCTTTTAGCTAGTGGTTTGAATAATACCGAGAGCTTGTCGACATGCAATGCTGTACACTTTTGCCATGTGTTGTTAAATCTAGGTGAAGCAAAGGCAGTGATATAGACATATTGGTTGAGGGGGTTTTTGGAGTCGAGAAGGCTTTGAGCAGTTGCTGGACTCACCAGTGGACCAGGTGGTCCCAATTCTCCTTCCTCTCCTGGAGAGCCTTTTCTACCCGAGTTTGCCTGCAGGACATCAGTGCACAAGTGTAAGGGGATGAGCACTCAATAAAGAAACACCCAAATATACAGTGGGAGTAATATGTCCTGTGCATGGCCAATCGGTGATGCGTGAGCTCTGGTCCCCCAATTTAATTCACATTATTTTAAACAGGGGCGGCATGGTGGCTCAGTGGGTAGTGCTGTCACCTCACAGCAAGAAGGTCCGGGGTTCAAATCTCGGCTCGGGTGCTTTTCTGTGTGGAGTTTGCATGTTCTCCCCGTGTCCGCGTGGGTTTTCGCCGGGCATTCCAGTTTCCTCCCACAGTCCAAAAAACATGCTGCTGCATAGGTTAATTGGCTTGCAGACAAAATTGCCTGCAATGCCCGGTGATGGATTGGCGTCCCATCTTGGGTATATCCCTGCCTTGCACCCTGTGTCTGTTGGGATAGGCTCCGGCTCACCGCGACCCTGTACAGGACTAAGCGGTTGCTGACAATGAGATGAGATGAGATTATTTTAAACAAATAGGACCGGTAACAACACTTAGTTGCAGCCGAAATGTTGAGCAGCCTTAATATATTTTAAGGTTAAAACTGAAAATGTCACCCAGATGCAATAGCCATATCAGAAAAATAAGACATTCAATGAGTGAATACTTAAGAATGACCAAGACACAGTGTTTCTTAATAATAATTTAATTTTGAAATTATATTCATAGAATGTAGAGATGGATGAAGCTTGAATGGACAATGAGCATGAATTCTATAAACATCTCCACGAGGGAGACAAAGGCGGCCAGGCGTAGTGCTGGTCACCAACCTTCTATTATGCCATCTTCATGGGTACTTGCACTCAGGTCTGCTAGTACAGTAGCAAGTCATATTTGGTGATGACAATGCTCATTCAGAAGACAATATTTGAAAACAATGATAATTAATAGTGAGAGTAATAATAAGGATAACAGATGAAGATGACGATAGTGAGATAAGCTAGTCTCCTGTCTCCATTGATGATGTGAGAATGATGTCATGTGCAGCTGTAATGGCTGCCAGCAAGCAGTTGCAGATGTATCCATGAAAAGCGGGGCTTGAGCGACAGCTGGGCCTTGTGACTCTCACTTGTGTTGTGGACACGTCGAGACGACGGACGATGAGGACAATGATAGTGGTTACAGTGATAGTGATAAAATAACACGATGACTAATGATTTTTGGAAGAATTCAGGTGTGAATAACCATAGAAGTTAGTGATGTCTTTATATTGGCAGGTGAGATAAACATGAATGGGTTTAATTTTAAGGCACGTGTTCAATTGATTGACAGCAGTATATCTGTAATGATGTAGGTTTTCACGGCTCGATGCATGATGATTGCTTCGAAAAGCTGCTGTCTCGGGACAGCCGCGTCGATGGCGAAACGTCGCGAGGAGAGGAGAGAGAGCCATCGACGCGGCTGTCCCGAGAGAGCAGCTTTTCGAAGCAATCAGCAGTATATCTCTTCACTTCTTACCATGCGACCTCTTGTGCCTTTGGGTCCATTTTCACCTCCTGGTCCTTCACCCCCAATGGCACCCTGCGGGCAACAGTTTCAAAAGGTGGCAAGATATAGTATTCATCAAAAATGGAATTCTAGTGATTATTTTCATGTCTATTGCCTAGCAACTATGAATGAACTGAACGAATGAACTTGCATTAATATTGAAATTCGTCAGGTAATAAAAACGTCTTAAAGGTCATCGTGCCTAAATGACAGCTGTTCCTATGCAGCAAACACCAAGGCCTGGGTTATGATGGACCTTAGTTTACTGGTAGGGAACAATGACTGCCATCTGAGTGATAAGGAGGTTTTGCAAATGTCTACTAAAACTGACATTGTATGTTTTTTTAGTTTATGGCAAAAAACCCAGATGATCCAAGAGTAAGCCCATACATAACAAGCAACAAAAAAAATCTCCACACAAAAATTCACCCCCCCGAATCAGAAATCGAACCCAAGCTCTCCTTCCTATGAGGCACAAATGTCTCCACTGCACCACCCTGCACTCAACATTAGTTGAATAAAGCGTGTATCAGGTGCACTCGTGATGGCTGTTTTTGAGCACTTCAGTGCATGATTATAGGGCAGGAAAAAATATAACACAGAAATCTGGAACCCGTATATAAACAACTCCTTCATAAACAACCTGTAAATAAATAATTTTCCAACAAGATCTCTCTTTTTAGCTGCATGGGCTACACCCCCCTCCACTGCTCTTTCTTGTCTTCCCCACTCTGTCAACCCACTCTCATCCATGTGGCGACCTCTTCTTTGTTTACAAACTTCCTCCTAAAAAATCAAACCAGTCTGAATATAGTCTCGGTGAAAGAGTTCATTGAAATTTGTACTCAGCATCAGCATTATTTTTTTACGTCCAATTTTTCACCCATAAGTGATCTTAAAACTACTGTTAACTTTTTCCCGTTTTCACAGATAGATTTGGCAAAGTTGCTTTGTTTGCAATGAAAAGGTATTGTAACTAAAATAAGCATGTAGCAAATGTAGGCATACGTTTTTACCTGAATGCCAGTGTAGCCCAGAAACCCATCTTCACCCTGTGAGAAAATGAGCACGTCACAGGTATGGCTCGAGAATATCGTGATATTTACTTCATGAAATGTTTCATTGAGGTTTTGTGAGATTATCCAATTTTAAATCTGTAGGAATCTTTATTATGCAAACCTTACGTGTGTTTCCATCCCTCCACACGTTAGCAGTTTTTCAGTATCATGCAAGAGCGTCCAAATAAAATTAAGTGTAACAATTTGTTCAATACATTATTCAGCCAATTCATAGTCATGCTAACAACCTAAAACAGAAACTTAAATCCACTGCTAGCAATGAAAAGTATTTTTCTAAATATACAATATCAAACGTTGTGGATTTAGAGAATCTATGATGATAACAGTCTCGCAATAGTTGGCAGTAAAAAGAGTTGCTTCTAACTGATCCTGACATTGATGCCTTGGGAATTCCGTGTTATTGATAAGCAAAGACGAATTCTCCCTTCCTAAAACAACTCCAGAAAAATGCAAAAGACTCAGTGGAACTGAAACGTCTGGTTTGGTAAACTTAACAATGGTAATAACATGGGGTGTCTGAAGGCAATTGCACTGCTTTTATGAACTGAGGATCACCGCAAGTGAGTTATTCCTTCATAAGATTTTTTATTAAATATAACACCAAATAATGGCAGAGCTCTCCTATATAGCTAACAAACTGTTGCGTGCCGTTCTCTCCACAGCTCGGATTTTTATTTTTTTTAAACTAAAGAAAAACGTTGTTGCCGATTTGCCATTCGTGTCTCATTGCTGATGTGCCGTTCCTCTACGAATCTGTGTAGTGCTCTGAGGCCCTTGGGTGATGAGCGCTCTAGAAGTGATATTATTATACGATAAAAGTTGAATTGAACCATTTCCCAAAATATGTATTACATTCACTGATATTTTTGCAGTTTAAGATTGTAGTTGAAGGTCTGATCATGTTTTGCTTGTTGTTCTGCAACGCTGTGTATATTTTAAAAAAACTCAAAATTTTTTTGTTGCTGCTGATTTTCTATTCTGGTGCCATTGTTGTGACGTGCCGTTCTCTCCGCAGCTCTGTAAAGCGCTTTGTGACCCTCGAGTGACAAGCGCTTTATAAATGCAATTATTATTATTATTGTGGTAAGTGCTGATAGTGAGCAACTATTAATGCTGGCACAGCACATTAGGTGGTGGGTGTCCAGCACAACGTCTGGTCACTTCTCAATCCTCATCTTATATACAAAAATAGGTACTCATTTACAGTCGCATCCACCTAGGGGAGGTGTAGGACCTACTTATATATTTGCCCCAAAAAGCATTGTAAAGATATAATACCACAAATGCATGCATACCACTCCTCGTGAAACCAGTGCTACTACAGGCAGGCTGAGCAATGATAATGTTTGTTTGGGCTTCACGAAATTGGTCTTGGCAGTATCCAAACTAGACAAACAGAAAGGAGTTAAATAAATAAGGTATACAAGTAAGTAATCAACACAGCCATGCTGTGTGATATAGCGTAGGTATATCACATAAATTATAGATCAGAAAATGACAGCTGACAACTGGCTAAACCGTTACCATGGCATGCCGTTCTCTCCACATCTCTGTATAGCGCTTTATAGACCTTCGGGTGAAAAGTGCTCTAGTAGTGCAATTATTATTACTTTGGCCTCCATATTCAACCTTGTTCCATGGCTAAGGGATCAAAATACTGATGACAACATCTGCATTGTGCCTCAGTAGTCAATACCTTTTTGCCGACAGCTCCCTTGGGTCCGATCATGTCAGCCCCTGGATAACCCTGAAAGAAAGTATATTTTTTATCTTAATGTTTATGAACCAGTATATTTACAGTGAGTAGAATGAGAAACAGCTGATTTACTCGCGACGTTTCGCCTCATACGTTAGAGGCATCCTCAGGTGCAGTATGTGTGTAGTGCCTGTTGCTCCTTTATATATGCGGGTACTATGTATGTGTCGAGTAATCTTTTGTTGTGTGGGGTCTACATCTAAAGGCAGAAAAGCGCGGGTCTTGATGTCTTCCTCCTCATTTTTTTGCTGTTTCTGTCTACGTTCTCTTGTTATGGCACGTTGGATTCTGTTTTTGTGTATCCATTGCTCGCTAGTGCTTGTTGTAGATATTGTAGCTCGTCTCTTAGATGTTGTTTGTCTGAAATTGTTTTTGACCGGTGGGTTTAAGGTATGCAGTATCCCCCGTTTCTGTTTCAGGTGATGGTGAGACTCCGCGTGTAAATACCTGTCCGTATGTGTTGTCTTCCTGTATGCAGTGTGGCTGAGCGTCCCCTCTGCGTTTCTCTTCACCAGTACGTCCAGGAAAGGGAATTTGGCCGTTTTCTTCTATTTCCATGGTGAACTTGATGTTCGGGTGTATGGAGTTTAAGTGACCAAGGAATTCCTCTAGCTTCTGTCTTCCGTGTGGCCATATGACGAATGTGTCATCAATATATCGATACCAGTGGGTAGGTTTTAGTGTAGATGAGTTTATGGCTTCCTCCTCAAAACTGCTTAGATACAGGTTGGCTGTTGCGGGTGAGACTGGTGATCCCATTGCTGCCCCCTCTTTTTGTTGGTAAAACTCCTCGTGGAACTTGAAATAGGTTGTTGTCAGGCATACCTTTGCCAGCTCTGCTAACCTCCAGTCAAACTATGTTTCAATCATCTTGATGGTTTCTTTGATGGGTATTTTTGTAAATAAGGAGACCACATCAAAACTTACGAGCAGGTCCGTTTCGATGAGTGTAATTTGTTTCAGCATTTCGATGAAGTGTCTTGAAGCAGGGAGACAATCAAACCACATTCTCAGCCACAGCTATGGCTCGGTCTGTAATGCGTTAACTACTTGGTTAGTTTCTTAAACGAGGAAGCAAATGACTCAGCTATGTCCTGCCTCAGGCTCAGCAAATGGGATCATGCTCAGACCTACCTCAAGTTAGATACCCTGGCCTTTACGGTGACCTTCAGCCACCTTAGTCAAGTTTGTTTCTCACAAGTACTGCTACTGGCGAGATCCTCTGCAGAGTTGTCATGGAACACGACCAGTAAGAACACTGACAGATTCTGGAATGACACCCCAACTACCGCATTATATATAGAGAGCTTTGGGCGGAGCTGTGACTGAATATAAGTCATTTACATTGCATACACCACTGACTCTCTGTAACTAGTGTCAATGGAAAATGTATTGTTCTTGAGAACTGAACAGTATTATTATTTGTATTGCTGACACAACAAGCATTAACCACGTGCTTGGCTTGCTGTGTCCTAGCTTGTCGTTTTCTCCACAGCTCTGTTGAACACTTTGTGACCCTCGGGTGAAAATCACTCCAGAAGTGCAACTATTATTATTACTTACAGGAGGACCTCGGTTGCCATCGAGGCCATTAGGACCCACATCTCCGGGAATTCCTTGTTGGCCCTGTAGGACAGAAACAAACTCAATATAATATATTTTTTAAAAATAAGTTTATCTATTACAGGGCTTTCATCTCCCTGGTCAAATTTAAATATGCCATTTCCTGAAATAAAGCCTAAATTTAAATGACAAATACTTCAGTGAGCATGAAGGATACCACAAGCCACAGAATATGATTCACAAAATGAGGCACATAGCTAATAAGTACCACATGGCTCTCATATAAAGGAGGATTGTTCTCTCTACAGCTAAAATTTGTAACAAAAAATCTTGCCGTTCATATGTCGTTGTTGTTGCTGACATTCCGTTCTCTCCAGAGATCTGTGCAACGCTTTGTGATCCTCGGGTGAAAAATGCTCTAAAAGGGCAACTTTATTATTATTGTAGACCTGTGGTTTGGGAGCTGAGCACAACATAGCTACATAGGAACGATGGCAGTTCAGATGCCACAGTGCGGTTGATATGTGCGCCCACGGTGGCATGCACACAACTCCAGCAGGTGAAAAAAAAACCTTACGTTTGATGTTGTTACTTACAAATATAATTCAATGAATACACATTCCACAGCTCTCAGTTAATATTATGCTGTGATATTGTACAATTGTTCCATTAGTGTGGCAACACCACACAAATTGTTAACAATTGTAAATGCTGAAGTGACCATACGTAGAGTATATCAATATGATTGTCTCGCTATTAGCTGTATAATCATTATTATCAATACCCGCTTAGTCCTGTACAGAGTCGCGAGGGGCCTGAGCCCATTCCTGGCAGACAAAGGTTGCAAGGTGGGGCTACACTCGGGATGTAACACAAGTACATGACAGGGCAGCTGTAATTAAATTTAGGATATTCCAGGTCTCACATGCCATTAGGCATATGAAAGCTGCCTATCAAAAACCGACATAATTTATCTAGCATATTACATGCTATGCGAATAGGTTCCGAAGATTGACTGATATTGTGAATTTCATCATAGCCTTATGAGCTAAAAGCCCACTGCGATATAAGGATCGCACCTATGGTGCCTCAGTGAAGGGCACTGTGTTTGACATTTCTGGCAATTTGTGTTGATGATATTTAGCATGGACCAATACGTGGCAAAATATTACCACTGGTGCTAAGCAGAAATCTGTAATCTTTGGTGTGTTTTCGGTCGTACTAAATATTTTTAGCACGATGTATGATATTTCGTTGTGAGTGCTAGAAGCTTATTTAAGTGAATGTATCAACTCATTCACAAAATGCCACTGAGATGATACCGAAATGTTTGTTGTCATTAATCTGTGTGCTTGGGAATTACACTAAACTGTAATACTAATAGGCTCTGTTGGGACACTTAGAAAAACAGATATTATACTAATATTATTAATGTGTACTCAACACATTTTATAGATCTTTCAATTGCTGGAAAATACTTGTATCTGTGGCAGCCATGAGATATGTGGTCATTTTCTCTGTTGGCTAACTGCTGTAGATATTCCTTTAACTGATTCTTCCCAGCTGGTTCGTATGTCTCTGACGCCAGAGACATTATTGGTCAGGTCAAACCGGACGAATTATTGGAACTTGCACATTTCCGATCCTGACCACACCACTTGACAGACTGAGCTGCACCAGCTACAGGCGCATCACCACTGTGTTTATTTCATTGTAGATGTATACGTTTTAAAGGTTATTGCATGTTTGAATATGCTTGCCAATCGTGGTTTCTGTGTTTTGAATTAGAGGTATTCAATAATGGAAACAGAACTGAACATCTGGAGTTCCTTATAAAATGGTTACAAAATTCCAAATGTCACGAGTAAAAACACGATGCCAAAAATGGTACAGGCTTTGTAAAACAGCATGCAAGGAACCCCTGCCAATGAACGCTATACTGCAATGCTTACAGTTAAATAAGTACTGTACGCACCCCAAACATTTTAAAACTTGCATTTCAGCTGTTTTAGTTTCACTTCTCAGCAATATTCTTGTACAATTTGCTAAATAAAATGTTTTTGGTTGAAGATATTGTGCAACCTTTTCTTAACACAATTGTTTGTTACTATAATCACATGAGTCCCTGCCTCAAAACACAACCTATTATTCAGCAAATGGATAAATGTGTTTACTTAAGGCATATACTTACGTCTAACGCTTAACATATTCGCCTTCATTTCGCAATACAGGGACAGTGAGGAAAAGGGCCGGTGTTGGAGTTGCAGTGAGCTGGGCTCTACGCCACCACCAGATGTCCCTTTGGCCCGGCCAAGTTTACGCTCCCTAGTTTTGATCACCGCCATGGTGCCCCCCAACACAACAGCTCTACTGGACTAAACCACATTTCAGAAGAACTGGATCCAAGTATGGTGATGAAACTTGTTATAAAAGAAGCAGATAAACTTGACCATCAAGGTAGACTGGATTTTTGTTTGGGGATTCCCAGACTCTTCCTCAAATTCCAGTTTATTTTCACGCAGTGGTAGATATTCTGGTTCATAAGTCCCACCATGAATTAGATCAGAAGCATTTGACCATCCTTCACTTGACTGGTCATAGTGGGTTAGTAAAGGAAGTGCTGAAACACAGCACTAGTTCGAATATATCTCACTTTGATGTTCATAATGGGAACAGCATGGTGGTATAGCGAGTAGTGGTAGTGACTAACAGCAAGAAAGTCCCACATTTGATTCCTGGGGCGGGTGCATATCTGGATCGAGTTTGCATGTTCTCCCCATACCTGTGTGTGTTTTTCCCAAGTAATTCGGCTTCCTTCCATAGTCCAAAGGTTGCCCAGGTTATTTGCCTGCTGTCTGAATTCCCCAATTTCCCTGCGATGGATTGGTGTCCATCATGGCTAAAGTTCTGCTTTTTGCCTTGTGTCTGCTGGGATAGGCTCTGGGCCCCAGCAACCCTGTACAAGATTAAGTGGGTACCGATAATGATATTAGCTATGGCCAAGAATCGAACACAGATCACTGGGTTCATGGCATGGTGTTGCCCCCAACCTTTACCACCCCATTGCTATGTGTGTGTCAATGTGTTGATACATTTGCCATGTCTATTTATGGAATTGGGCGGCGCGGTGGCCCAGTGGTTAGCACTGACGCCTCACAGCAAGAAGGTCCCGGGTTCGAATCTCTCGGCTCGGGTGCCTTTCTGTGTGGAGTTTGCATGCTCTCCCCGTGTCCGTGTGGGTTTTCGCCGGGTACTCCGGTTTCCTCCCACAGTCCAAAAGCATGCTCCTGGATAGGTTGATTGGCTCACAGACTAAGATTGTCCCGCAATGCCCGGCGATGGACTGGCGTCCCGTCGTCGGGTGTATTCCTGCCTTACGCCCTGTGTTTCTGGGATAGGCTCCGGCTCACCATGACCCTATATAGGATTAAGCGGTTTCAGATAATGAGATGAGATTTATGGAATTATAAGCAGACCCATTTACACACCAATATGTGTGTGTAAATGCGAATGTGTACATTGTACTTATAACAAGTGGTAGTGTTGTGGTTACCACACTGGTGGCGAGTTCAGTTCCCATTCAGAGCTAATAGTGATGGCAAAGAACTGAAAAGATCCAAGGCCTTCCCTAGGTCAACTCAGCCTTTTTATGAGCACTTCAGTTTCCTTGAATTTTTGTAACTCCTTCTACTCGATATCTGTTTTTGCATCTCAGTCTTTTTACGTGTACCTCCCAGTGTTATGAGATACTGCGATGAAAACTATATTTAAAACAAATGCCATGTGACTAAAATTGCCAACGTTCTGCTAGAACTTGCGGGTTTCCACTCTTGCAAAATGTATGAGTCGTTGTGAAGTGTGGAGGCGTTGTGAAACGTATTATTTAGAAATGCTTGGACGTTGATTATGGAACTTCCGTGACTTGACTAATCAAAGCTCACAAGAAAACTATGATGAGTGAAGCCTGCGTGTACAGATTTATCTGAAAGAGGTTTCCACTCGATCATGACATGAACATTTTATGGTGAGGCTGCATCTAATGTCTGAGCAATAAGTATGGGCACAATGTTATTTTCTCTACTTATGCTGGTTAGAGTTTAAGAAAGGTTGTTAAAACAGCACTCATATGCCAGCTATGGCACTCAGATACACACACAAGACAATATGGTCTGCTATGTTAAAAACAAATCTTATTCGTGTATTATTTTGAAACATTCATAGCATATAAAAAGGAATTTCCCCATTTGAAAGGGCTGTTTGGGGAATCCAGCAGAAATAGTTTAACATCTCTCATTATCTGAAACCGCTTAATCCTATATAGGGTCACGGTGAAGCCGGAGCCTATCCCGGAAACACAGGGTGTAAGGCAGGAATACACCCGACGACGGGACGCCGGTCCATCGCCGGGCATTGCGGGACAATTTTAGTCTGCGAGCCAATCAACCTATCCAGGAGCATGCTTTTGGACTGTGGGAGGAAACCGGAGTACCCCGCGAAAACCCACGCGGACACGGGGAGAGCATGCAAACTCCACACAGAAAGGCACCGGAGCCGAGACTCGAACCCGGGACCTTCTTGCTGTGAGGCGTCAGCGCTAACCACTGCGCCACCGCGCCGCCCATAGTTTAACATTTTAAAAGTATTTGCGGTGCCATTTATTGCAAAACCATAAAAGCACTGCCAGATGTGTAGAACAACATTGGTGTAAACATCTGAACATAATTATTATTTTACAGTTTTCAGCCAAAATAACACATTGCAAAACTGCAAATAATTATCAAAACATATATGCAATGTAAACGCATATAACACATCTCAACATTCAATTCATTCACTTGCCTTATAAAAAAACTTAATTTCTTTGTGAAATATGACAACGGAATCCTAGTTAAGCAGGACAGTTGAGAATACATCGTTTTGTTATGAGGGCGCAATCAACTTCTTACAGCATGGCTGCAGCACTACTATGGCGCAAGGAAAAATACTGATGGTTTATTTTGGATGTACAAAATGGCTGTCTGCTATTTACATATTTATGTCTTGTTTTAAAACATGCATGTGACATATTAACATATTGTATTCTTTTTCATCACCATTTGTTTAAAGTTAGCGGGTGTGATAAAGGATGTTTATCTAACACACAAGATTGATTATTCTTCATTGGGGCTGCTTACTTTGCAAAATATGTGTGCATTAAATACAAATGTAACTATGTTTGCAAAAATATAGCTACGTTATTTCTGCTCTTTAGCCTTGCAGCAAGCCTTTTCAGTATCGGCATAAATAGCCTATAGATGAACTAAAAAAGTTTAATGTCCATATATTGAATGCACATAACATAAACACTAGACCAGTTAAAACTACAATTACAATCTGATTGTCGTAAAATGTAAAGTATAAGACATTTAGCTAAAACGAGAGTTTGGATGATAACGGTAAAGCCTAGTACAGTTAGAGGCAAGGGTTTGGGTTGTGGCTAACATTTACATGGGGTCAGTGGAGACCTCTCACCTTTAACCCTCTTGAGCCTGGTTTTCCAGAATCTCCGCTGACTCCAAGCGTTCCCGGAACCCCCTTACATAGTCACCACACAGACACGTGCACATAACCCACCCAATAACGTATGATTAAGAAATATAAATTTTAGTAAATTAAACTCAACGTCTGGAAAATCATTTAGAGTAAAAGACGACTTGCATGTCTTTATGCTTTTAGATTCAGTCAACACTTGCTGTGCGTGGGATTAAGTGTAACAACAGCTGGCACGGCGAGTGTCAGTGAGCAATGCGCTGGCCAGCACATTAGGCTTTCACACGTTTCTCATCTGCAGATCTTAACACCTGCATAATTGCCAGATACGGTAAAACCTGTTGTAATCTTATATATGTATACTGGCAAAAAAATTACCCATAGTGCATATCATTCGTAGCACGTGCCCATGTATATATTGTTAAAATAGCGAAACTGTAATCATTTTCACTCGGCTACAGCAGATAAATCACACAACCATAACACCGACTTTGAGTGTTAAATCATTCTTCTTCTAATAAATGCATTTAACCCAGTGTTTGAGAAGTGATCGTTTACAATTGGTAAACACCTGCACCTCACAGAAAGAATGCCCTGCTCAAGGCGGTTTGATCCCTGCCTCAGGCATCTTTCTGTGTGGACTCTATGTGTTCTTTCCCTGTTCTGCGTGGGTTTCCTCCAGGTTCTTAGATATCATCCCAGAACAAACAAACAAAAAACACTCATTAACGAATTGGCCAAAATCGTTATAATATACAGGAAGTAGTGATTGGCGAGTCGGCACCAGCTGACCGCCTGGACGACTCCACCCTTTCCTGAAGTTTTCTTGCACCTTTATCCATATCTCATCTATGACCAGGCGTGGAAATTGCACGTGTTACAAATTTTATTTTAAATAATATAAATGAAATGGCAATATAAGATGAGACAAGACAGACAATCCACAACACATGCTATGAGGGAACGTGACCAAAACCAGAATCAAAACCTTGGCCAAATTACTGCGTGCAAACCTACAGCATGCTCCAGGCAGTGTAAAAACAAGATCTAAGGACTGAACACATTCATCAGTAGCACTGTGGCAATAAACAGTCCCGTTCCATGCTCTTAAATTCTATGTAAAGCTCTCGTCATGAAAACTCGCCTTGCAAGACACAATCACAATAAAGTACACTCATTGGGTATTTGTATTATGCCTGAATATCGGGCATCGCTATTATATATCACCCTGATATAGTTACATTTACATTGCTAATTTATGAAATCATGATAGCAATAATTATATATGTATTCCATTAACAAGTATATAACTGATATTTGATGTCGGTAATGGTTCTGTGATTTAGCAAGCAGACGCATACAGCGTGACCCGAGCTGACTGGGTCTGCGATGATCCGGTTGGTGTGGCAGCTATACGTACATTGGGGCCACGGAATCCAGGGTCCCCTCTCTTGCCTGGAGGTCCAGGGTTACCCTCTTTGCCCTGGAATGAGGAGATGTACTTGTACACATAAAACATACACTTTTTTGTTGGCTGCACTTCGTTGACATTCTCTTGTCAATATTAGCTTTGAGAAATAACAGTTTTCCAACCCTCCCGAATGTGAATGCATTAAATGTTACCCAGTAAACTGAGAATAATACGTTTACAAGATGTCCACGTTAAAGGAGCAAGTGAAATGTTTGAGATATCTCGATTTAAAAACAACTGCTTCTTCGATCAGTCTGCATTTTTCCTGACGGTTTTTACACCAAATTAATTTACTTGGGCAATTAAACGCTGTTGTTGAATACCATGACTACAGATACATGAACTGAAATTATCACATTACAAATGCAACACAACCCAAAAAATACAGACCACTTTTATATTAGACACAGACCGAGGGTGTCTCCTTAAGTTGTCATACATGAGTTTCAAGCCTCATTGCAATAAATAAAATAAATACATTTGATATATTATTGCTGCACTGACAGCGGTGCTTAAGCACAAGTAAAAAAAAGATCCACACATTCATCAATAAACGTTGTGGCTTAAAAAAAAAGTATTGTAAAAAATTAACATTTGGCTAGTGGCCCTTCTTCGCAGCACATAGAGATAGGCCACAAATCTAGAATGGGTAAAAGATGGAAAAAGCACTTAATATATTCTTAGTCCTAGCTTGGCTCAGACTAGGTTTGGGCTCAAGTGAACTGGCTTCACGCCATGCTTTGAGCTGGTTCTGGCTTAGCCAAGCTTAGGATTCCCACGAGCCGAGCCTGAGCCAGGCAAGGGCTGAGCCACTCACTCGTGCATCTGTTAAACCAACCGTGCGGCTCAAGCCTGTGTTGAAACGGAGCATTAGGGGCCGTGCCAGAGCCATGACTGAGAACTCAGCACAAAAGCTTCACTCCCGATTTCAAAATGGCTTAAAATACCACACCTCAATAATTCCTGTCAATTCTCCCCCTATAATGAAAAAGCCTGCCACTCTTGAGATGTTCCCTGTTCAGCTTCTCATTGTTGCCAACTATGTCCCAGGTCCCAGTGTATCAGTCTCAATTCTGTATCCAATTCATGTTGGTTTAATACTTCGGGTATCCAAGGGTATCCATGAACCATTCGCATGAGCCTACATTATTGACGGAATTATTAATCGCATGTATCTTCTTTAGTTAAACATAAAATTAACAAATGTATTATAAAAAATTATTGCCAATAAAAAGACAGCACAACACTATTTCCAAGTGACCCTGTGGTAGGGTGGTGCACAATGTGCAAAAATGTACAAACGCTCTACTGAAACTCTCTTATGGCGAGCAGGCCATGGCATTGATATTCCTCTCCCGAACACATTGCCATGTGAAGGAAAATAATATAATGGTAAGTGTTTGGATGCTGGAGTGCACACGAGGCCAGGGTGTGTGCATTAGTAGAAAATGTGTTGTAAGACAAGAGAATGCACAGGGGCGCTGTGTACCGGCATGCCGAGAGCACCCCTCACACCTGGCAATCCTGCTCCCCCCTTATCTCCAAGCTCACCCTGCAAAGTACAAATACATTACAATGTCTGCCTGTGGATTTATCAACATCTAGCATATGCATTGAAATATTAGTGTACATAATACAGGAATTTAATGATATACATAATAATCATTTACAACTCATTTTTGTCAACGCACTGTTGGATTAAGGCGTCTCATGCTTTTTAGTCATGGGGCTTGCTTGATCACCATCATTATGTCGTGGGGGACCGGAGCCTATCCCAGCAGATAGAGGGTGCAAGGCGGGACTATATCCAAGATGTGACGCCAGTACATCGCAGAGCACTGGGGGCAATTCTCAGCAGGTCAATTAACCTAGACAGCAGCGTTTCTTTGGGCGGTGGGAGGAAACGGGAATACCCGCGAAAAACCACGTGGATAAGGGGAAAACATGCAAACTCCACACAGAAAGGCAGCCGAGACGGGAATCGAACTCGATAATTGTTGCTGTGAGGCGACAACGCTACTCACTGCGCCACCCTCATTAACAGGGCTGGCCACACAACCCAATATAGGGCCATACATTTTGAGTAGTGGTTTGCACCAGATTTGGCTGTCTTCCAGCTCATTTGTGGTTCCTCACGACTCTGAATCACTCTCACTCTCTAGCAGGGTGATGATAACCAATTATAAATTCATATTGTCATACTTCACCATTCTGGTCAATACAGGTTTCATAAGGCAAGGGGAGAGGGGAGGGGGGAATGAGACCCCTTCAGATATCGCTGCACTGATGTCAACACATAACATGTCTTTCATGCAGAGATCACGGGTCAGCCATGTCATTACATTTTACAGTCATGAATACCCACTGTGAAATGTTTTAAATGAAGACGTCTACTTACAAAACGCTAAAGGAATGAGATTTACTTTATTTTAAACTGCATACTTCGTGAAAATTGGATCCCACAATACTGAATATCGTTAACCTATTGATGTAGTTGTCACGGTTCGATGTGTGAAAATGGCTAATAAGAGCTGTCCTTTTCGGATAGCTGTGGCAATTGCATCTCTTCTCTGCTTCGCATTTGCCTCCCATGTTGGGAGACTGCAAACGCTTAAGCTACATCAGTGAATGTCTGGAGAATATTAGCAAAAACAACAATGTAAATCATAATTAGAGTTTCTTGTGAATGATATAAGTTTACCTTTTCTCCTGGTTGACCCCGCATTCCTTTCAGACCCTGAATAAAATGGGGAAATTTTACAAGGGTGTAAACTTTCATGTAAATAGGATGTTCATGTTCATGAATTGCCAGCAGACAGTGTATATTCCACAACAACCATGAATGCAGTTTATCAAATCACATTGCCAATTATATGTTGCCCGACTAGAGACAAAGTGATGTGATAAAGTGAGTTTGCATATTTATATATTACATATGTTATAAAGCGTGGAAACTTTCTTTACAAAAACTGTTATCACATCAACTAAACACATAATGTAGCAGCCAATGTTATGATTAATAATGAATAATCAGGTTAGGCCATCCCACATTCTGGCCAAAGTTGTGACAAAACCATTTGCCATCTGACAGTCCAGAAAGTGAAAGTGGCACGTGAACAAGAGTATACAGAACTAGCTAGAATTGTTGCAGCCCACTCACAGAGTAAGGTGAAGGGACATTTTCACGATCAAAGTTAGCAGCAATTAGTTACAAAATTTCACTGGAAACTCAATCTATTCAATGGTGTCCTTTGAATACCCATCAAGGCTAGGTTACATGTGCTCTACACCCAAGGTTCATGTGGCAATATATCGCATTGAGTAACCATTGCTCCTGCAAGTTGGAAGATCGGGAGTACATAATATCCCTGCAGTTATTTGGCAACACCACTAGTTCACTTAAAGTTAACTCTCAACCTTTCTCATTGGTCTCTGCAAACATCCTATTCCTCAAAACGAACTCTGACTAAACCTGTTTAAATAAACCAAACAATCAGATTTTATTTTTGCGATACACACCTAGACTGCATTGATTGATTCATTAATCCAAAAAACCACATGGCAGTCAAGTGCTCTCGACTGGCATGTCACTAATGTGTGATTAGTTTATGAATAGTTCAAGATGATGATGGCATTTATGCAAATTAAATCTCACAATCGCTGAGGAACCAAACAAGCTGCAACGCAGCCAGACGTTGAATTGGAACTACCAACACTTACCCGAGCTCTGTAATCCTCTATATATTAAGATGTTATCGGTCGATTTATGAGTGTTTATACATGTGGGAGGAAACGAGAGGTGGCAATATTACACTGCACCATTTTGAGCCAGCGTTTCACACCTTAATGCCCACTTGTGCAATCCACTAACTCCCAACTCAACACAGTCAGATCAACAGAGCATGCTAAACTCACCAAAATAGCATTTTAAAATATTTATTTTAGGTTTTTGGATACATCTTCAAACTCATTGCAAACAGCCAGGGAAAGTGTTCTATCTGCAAGATAAGAGCTATTTGCTGTTTGTTTTGCAAAATATTTGTAGGCATTGCAAATATGCATTGGAAGTGAGATTGTGAAAAAAAGAGATTGTCGTAAATAGTTCAAAATCTATGGCTAATTGCAGCATGTTTTGATGAACTACAAAAAACATGTCAAAAGTTGTAAGATTAACTCTGGTAGTATGTGTCCCATTTGAAGTTATACAAACATTAACTATACATGTACACTATTCTGGCATTAAAACGAGTCACTCACCACTGCTGCAGCATCACCAGATTTTCCATCTATTCCATTCTTGCCAATATCACCCTGTGCACATATTCACAGCACACTTCAATATCATGAACGTTGGATGGGATGGTGACGTGGCTTCTTGCTACAGAGGTAGGTGGTACAAATACAGCAGGCTGCCCTGGTTAATACTGAGGGCGTAATAACTGTAAATATGTACTGTTCACTCTACCATGGAGGTTAAAGATTCCATGATGTCATTCAAAACAGTAGGCCACCATGTGCCAGCGTGAGTCTAAATTTAAAAATTACACCACATATCTAATGATGTAGGTTTTCACGGCTCGATGCATGATGACTGCTTCGAAAAGCTGCTCTCTTGGGACAGCCGCGTCGATCGCTTCCTCTCCTCGCGATGTTTTGCCTCACACGTTAGAGGCTGAGGATGCCTCTAACGTGCACTTGAGGATGCCTCTAACGTGCGCTTGAGGATGCCTCTAACGTGCACTTGAGGATGCCTCCAACGTGTGAGGCGAAACGTCGCGAGGAGAGGAAGTGAACGACGCGGCTGTCCCGAGAGAACAGCTTTTCGAAGCAATCATCATACACCACATGACTGCATTGATATTACATACAACAATAATCACCCCCAAATAGCAGAATAATGCTGTAGGCCAGGCAGTGAGACACCCTGTGCCTACAGGGACAGCTGCAATAGGGGTGCTCTTTACATATTTGAGATGAGATGTAAGTCGCTCAACGTGAGTAAAACACTGAGACATGAACCATTATCTTTACCTTCATTAACTAACCGTATGGATTTCTGTACTACTCTCTGGAATATATTGAGACTAAAAGCCATGTATTTGGACCTAATTGACTCATGGTAGCTGTTGTGTTTGTTGTTATTGCAGCTCCTTGTTGTTGTTTACATAAAGTAACTAAAAATGTATAAGTATATGTCCTTACCTGAGGTCCCGGGTATCCAGTCTCACCATTTGGACCTTGTTGATTATTCCCGATCCCAGGCTCACCCTTTAAACACACGGAAAAAATAAGCCCTTCAGTAATGTTGCCAAACAATGCCCTGTGCACAAAGGGCACCATGGGTGGGCAGCACCCTGGGTGCAAGATGACGATCAGAAATTCACTGTGTGAGTTTGTGATTCTGTAACTTGCTCATTCTGGGAGGCACAGACACCATAATGCACAAACGACATGAAAATAGCACTGTTAACATGAGACTATGATCTGCCTTTGGTCACGATGGGAGCTCCATGGTGCAAAGGCGTATTGCTTACAGCATCGCCTCGAAATCCCGGGTGACCCCGCACTCCATCACTTCCCCTAGGTCCTTGTGATCCCTGATGGAAGAGAGAACAAACAATATCGCCACTCTAACTGAATTCGTACATTCACTGATAAAAAATCATGCTTCAGCTATGTTACAAGTAATTTCCTTGTCTTGGTACCGAGATTGTAATTTTGTCTTACCGATCCTCCCATAGGACTTTTGATCCCAGGAAAACCGGGGATCCCTGGCTCCCCCTAAAAGGTACAAGCAAAGATCTCGTTATTCCGGTACAAGAGGAAACACCAGAGTAAAGAAAGATACAATCCAAATAAAAAATAAACAGTAACTCTTTTAGCTGTGTGCCTCACCTATGTGATGTGCTTCAGTGTGATAGTACCTTTGAGATTTGTCATAGCATAGAGTGTTCTTTTGGCATTATACAACTTTGTGCCTGTGCATTCTAATACATTTCTGCAGTGATGTCACTAGGGTTCTCCTGGCCATAATTTAAAACGTAAGTTGACAGCATTAATGCATAAGCTCTGTATGTAGCAGAGTCACTCTCACTCTTAAAGGTGATCCAGTAATACAATTATGTTAATATCCTGAATTGCTATTAACCCCACTGAGAATAACCAAATTAACGAAAATGTTTCTGAAAATGTTACAGTAAAAAAATCAGTACCACGCATAAAGACAATTAAGTCCTATGCCATGCGAATACCCCAGAATAATGTATGACGTCAGCCCATGACGTCATTTGGTACAATCTCGCGGGGTTTGATAGAAAACTTCTTACATCGCAATGATGTAGATTTTCATCAGCGTACTGATGTAGGGCACAATGTATGACAATAATAGACTTCAGAACGCCTGATGATGCCTCTAACGTGAGAGGCAAAACGTTACAAACGAGAGAGAACGAACACTCGTCATGGGAAACGCGAAATAACAGCTATGGAGAGCAATTCTGATTTTTCAACATCATGATCACCTTCAGCCATGATGAATCCACTACTGAATGAAGGTTTCCCTACGCTCCTCTACCTCCCATAGTCCTACAATATCACAATCGCCCTAGAACCTGCTGCGCACGATCGGAATAATCGCTCTACCTCTGCAGTGGGCATCCTCACGTGGCTGCGGCTCTGTCACTCCTCGCCACCACCACCACCATCTTCCCCATTAACAAAGTTATTTTCTAAGCCCATGGACTGTTCTTAACATTAACAACGATGTCTTTATCCTGCATGCACTCTGTAATCCATGTGTCCCTACAGGTATTCCTTGGTTAACACGAATCTGGGAAACACGAAATTAATTTAACACGAATTACAAAATAGGGTTAGTCCTTCACTGCCTGGTTTAACGCGATTTTTTTTCTGTATATGGTAAGTTCTAGAATGAGCGAGGAAGTGAGGGGAATGAGAGGTGATTAAGCAGTAAGCGATCAATGAGCACACATGACATTGTACAAATGTAGGTTATCACGACTCGATACACAATTGCTTTTAAAAGCTGCTCTTTTGGGATAGCAGTGTCAGTTAAAGCACGCTTGAAGATGCCTTCAACGTAGGAGGCAATCCCAAAAGAGCAGCTTTTGCAAGCAATCATCACACGTGACATTGTTCTCACTACTGGCCTCAATTTTAACTCTTACAATTCTTTAACTTTATCTTACATTGATCCTTGCATATTTCCTTCGGAAATAAATTTCACACCTGGTATATACAAACAATCAGTAAAAACAAAAGCAAAAAAACAAAATATAGGTATAAAGTAGTAAAAATACATTTTTTTCAATCTAGTTGGGATTTAGAATGCAACCTGCCCCCTGTTTGCATTATTATTTTTGACAAATTAGTGCTTGACTAACACAATTTTGTCTTACACGAACCTTTTAAAGAATAAAATGATCCTGTTAGTCAATTAATACCTGTATTCCTCGTTCAAAGCTAATTCCAAGTCTACACCCCTCTATTGTTCTTCACGCACTGCGTTTTTTTTTGCTATATTCTTCATTGAAATCCACGTTTCATGTCAGGTAGTCCACTTTCATTATAATGAGGAAAACTTCAAAGGACCAACGCCCGTTTGACATTGTTACATAATGCACAAGCATGCCTCATTATTTTATTCCCGTTTTGTTTGTACTAATTTTCATATGCATCAAACAGCTGGGGAAATATATATTTGGAATAATGCCTATTCATTTCATACAACTTGAGCACATTCAGAAACACTTGTTTGTGTCTGTTATGGTTTGTGTGGTGTGCTGGTTTAACCTACGTCTTGGCCATTAATTCCATCCAAAGCATCTTCTCCCTGTATTCCCTGTCAAGCACAACAAAGTTTTTGTGTATAAAAATTAATTTATTATTGTAAAGAGCACGATAATTATACATTTCTTGAAGCCAACGTGCTTGTTAATCCATTGTTGTTGCCTTTCCTATGGTAACCCCCATTAAGCTACTTCAATTACATTTTAACGATATCTGTAAATGCCATTTCCTGTAGTTTATAATCATCTGCTATATCTAGATAGCCATAAAACATTTTCTACAGTACAATTCCATATTCTCTCGATTAGAAGACACACCTATTTCCCTGTATTTTAAAATAAAATTTGGAGGTGCCTCTTATACCCAGTATGTGCTACTAGATCTGAATATCTTTATTGCCTCCTCAGAGCCAGTTATATAATTTTTACCATATTCTTCACACTTGCATCACAATGTTCATTAAATATTATTGTAATATCATATTTTATACAATCAGTTCAACTTCCAGGATGTCGTATTTTTTGTAATATTGTCATTCTGAAAGGAATGACAAAGTCCGTTGTTATTCTGAAAGGAATGACAACCAACTTTGGGGTGTGCCTGACCTTTTGGAGCATCTAATAATTTAGAGAATGCGGTTATAGGACGTAAAACATGGCATTTGTGTTCAAGCATGTGTTTCATCTGAGAAAATCATAATATTAAGCTTTTACACTGTTTTTTTGCTTTGTCAAGTATTCAATTTTTGATATGCAGTGAATGTCAATGATTTTTACATCCCATCATTTGGAAAGCAGTGGCAATGTTGCTGTCAATAATCTGTACAATATCTGATATTGAGATAGCGCAGCAATATTTGTATGATGAGTTCTACTTTTTTTCCCAAACGTTAGTTATTGCCAAGATGACAGGGAAAACCTGATGATTCACCGATTCTTCAGACTAACAACACTAGCAAAGACTACAAGGAAATACTCGGAAGAATATGACAGGCTTACGCTATACAAGCGTGTAATCCTGCAATCCTTACCATCTGTCCGGAGGTTCCTGGAGAACCCTGCAAGAGACAGAGCACGTAATTTCACTTCTCACTAGACCACATACACAGGTGACCAACTCGCAAGATCATCTATATAAGCTTTACACAGACATATTTCTATAGGTGGCATATGCAAACACAGAGGAACACAATGTAAGCTCACCCTTATGTCATCATTGCAAGGGCAGGATATCACATTATATGTAAAGCGTGTGTACATACACAAGCAAGACGTTGCTACGACACAACCTCCACATTACCACGGTGACAGTGATTACAATTATCATTACCACTTTAATCTCTGCACAAGGCAGTGTTACATAGCAGTGCCGTGCCGTGACTCTGGATGGAAACAGTGATAAGCTGCGTCTCGAGTTTTTCTATTACTGTGACATGAGCAGCTGATGAGTTACATTAACGGCAACGTGAGGGCAATGCTTGGAGCCTCAGCGGGAGCTCGCCTGTCACCAGACAAGTCCTCTGTACAGGAAGTATAAGACATCTCAGCTCAAAACAAATCCAGAGTGCTGGCAGAAATGGAGATAAATTCGTTCCTCCTCTACCTTCTGACCCCTGATGCCTTGGCAGCCCTGGAATCCTTGTGTTCCATTATAGCCAACACGACCTCTCTCTCCCTGGCAGAGGGGAAGAATGAAACATCGTCACATACTTTGTAAAATCGCGTTGTGTGGTGACAATGGTCTTGGGTGACGATTAAATAGTGAGCAGTAATAGGTAATGACTCATTCTTTACAACAACAATTTTCAACCGGTACGTTGTGAACCATCACTGATGTAGATGTTTATAAGTGGCCCGCGAGCGCTGCCCTGTGGGCATTGGAGGCCATACACAAGTGAGCAATGTGGGCCTTGAAGTGCAAAAAGGTTAAAAACCAATACTCTATAATAACGCGAATGAATATTTTGTTACACAGTTATTAATTCTGTATAGAACTAGGATCCACATCTTAAACAGAAGGTCCTTGCTTAAAGCATTGGCTAGTTAAAAACATAAACCACAACAAAGCATATTTTGTGCACCTTTTGTCAGTATACTGTATATAGTTCTAACATCTCCACCCGAGGTATTAATACACTGATATCTGTATCGTCCTTGAGCTGCTTGCCTTTTGGAAACATTTGGCTTAACACTAATAAGACTAGGCCACAAATGTGCTGTCTCTGGTGTGGGCCAATCATCTTCAGAGCAATGTATAAATGATCAAAGCACATTGTTTACATGTTTTGTCACAAGCATGTGTTTTTTGCAAACTTTATACTTGGTGAACGGTATATGTTTGGTGTTCGAAGATCATAACACCTTTATCATTGCTAAAAAGGGATTAACCATTTTTTTTCTTTTCACATCAAACCTGGTGTATTTTTATGCTTCAATCAGGGTCCAGCCTGGATCCAGGTCCCCTGCGCTGCAGGACCACCATTGCTGTGGGACAGCACTAAGAGGCGTTACCTTGGCTGGGTCTGAAGGGCGTGTGGTGCTAGAGGGCCCACCCTAACACCCCTTGGTGCAGATTGTCTGGGTCTTTACATATCAGTCATCATTTAAAGTAAGCTTAGAAGAACATAACACGGAAATGTAGATTCTATTAAAGGCAAGGCTTATGATTGTTGTACTCACAGTGGGCCCTTCCTCCCCAGGGTGACCAGGGAAACCTTTTGGTCCAACATTGCCCTAGAAAACAGCATTGACATGTGTTACCAACAAGAAAATACACATGTTCCTCATTTAGGTGTTGCATTAACACGCTGCTCATTTTAAACATAAAGCGGCGACACTTCAGAGATATCCAGGGCAGAGGTTACAGTCAATCACATAATTCATACAAGTAAATGTTCCAGTAATCGAGGCAGCAGTTTGTGCATATCCTCGATGAAAATGATTTCCTGTCCACTGAGTGATATTTATTTCAGTCGTTCTCTCTGCAAATGATCACCGCCAGAATGGAATGCATATATGTCATAAATTGTATTCATTATTATGATGGCCGAGTTGAGCCTTCCCTTCCGAACCCCACCAGTATCACTCAACTAAACGGTTAGAATTTAAATCAATAACAACAGTATTCATACCCCAATATCACCAACAATAACATAACACTCTGTGGAATGTTTTACCTGTTCATTGATAAATGCCTTGGGTTATATTTTTTTTATTATAGATTACAGACATCTGTTGGAAAGATGTCGATTGGTCCCAGGCATTGTTCATGAATGATGACACATAAGATTAACATGACTCACACAAACAACACGTGGCACTATTTCCTAGACGAGTGCAGGAAACACTGGAGACCAAAGTCTCTCTCATTATCTGAAACCGCTTAATCCTATATAGGGTCACGGTGAGCCGGAGCCTATCCCGGAAACACAGGGCGTAAGGCAGGAATACACCCGACGACGGGACGCCGGTCCATCGCCGGGCATTGCGGGACAATTTTAGTCTGCGAGCCAATCAACCTATCCAGGAGCATGCTTTTGGACTGTGGGAGGAAACCGGAGTACCCGGCGAAAACCCACGCGGACACGGGGAGAGCATGCAAACTCCACACAGAAAGGCACCGGAGCCAAGAGACTCGAACCCGGGACCTTCTTGCTGTGAGGCGTCAGCGCTAACCATTGCGCCACCACGTCGCCCGGAGACCAAAGTCCTCTTACTAATACGACCGTGGTTTTTACATTTTCTGCTACTATGGCAACCGCATGAACTCATAATACGTTATTTTTGCTGATTTGTTGTTCTTATGTTGTTGTTGCTGACATTTTGTTCTCTCCACATCTCTGTGCAGTGCTTTGTGACCCTCGGGTGAAACACGTTCTAGAAGTGCAAATATTATTATAAACAGAAGCCGTCTACCGCTGCTAACAGCACACTTGTGTAAGGCTGGCAGGGTTACAGTAGCGGACAGATTATGCCGATGTGCAAACATTTCTGTCAAATTTGGATATTCATCCAATTCGCTATTGGTAGATGTGACTTGTTTCAGGGTGTGCCGAGAGAATGACACCATGTTTCACGCAGATTCCAGTATCTGAAATCATCATATGCCATCATCAGAGGTCTGATATTCCTTCAACGTGGAAAGCGAGAGGTGAAGAAACGCTCGACACGACTTTCCTGACAGAAGCGCTCGACAGAAATTATCATTGATGATTGCTTCGAAAAGCTGCTCTCTCGGGACAGCCGCGTCGATGGCTCTCTCTGCTCTCCTCGCGACTTTTCGCCTCACACGTTAGAGGCATCCTCAGGCGAAGCCTGAGGATGCCGAAGCCTGAGGATGCCTCCTCAGGCGAAGCCTGAGGATGCCTCTAACGTGTGAGGCGAAACGTCGCGAGGAGAGGAGAGAGAGCCATCGACGCGGCTGTCCCGAGAGAGCAGCTTTTCGAAGCAATCATCATGCATCGAGCCGTGAAAACCTACATCATTACAGAAATTATCATTTATAATTTCATCTTCATTTTCACGCCTTTCTGTTTGGAGTTTGTGTGTTCTTCCCTGCTCTGTGTGGGTTTCCTCCGAGTTCTCCGGTTGCTTCTCAAAACTAAAAACGCTGATTAAGTAATTGTCTTATAACATAAAAAAATATTCATTATTATTTAGCAGACGCCGTTAACCAGGGGAACATACATCAACACACACACATTTTAAATAAATCATCATCTCATTATCAGAACCCGCTTACTCTTGTGCAGGGTCGCGGTGAGCCGGAGCCTATCCCGGCAGATACAGGGCGCAAGGCAGGGATATACCCACGATGGAATGCCAGTCCATCACCGGGCACTGACGGCAATTTAGTCTGCAAGCCAATTAACCTATGCAGCAGCACGTTTTTTGGACTGTGGGAAGAAACCGGAGTGCCTGGCGAAAACCCACGCGGACACGGGGAGAACATGCAAACTCCACACAGAAAGGCACCCGAGCCGAGATTCGAACCCAGGGCCTTCTTGCTGTGAGGCGACAGCTCTACTGACTGGGCCACCGTGGCACCCATGTATGATGTTATCAGTTAATTAACGAATGATTTAAGTTGTGCGAGGAAACCAGAGAACCAGGAGGAAACATATGCAGAACAGGGGGAGACCATACAAACGCCACGAGCAAGGCACCAGAGATCGAAATTAAACCGCCTCAGACAAAACCTCTATGTGAGGCACACGTGTTACCAATGCAGAGCTGTCCTACTACTAATAGTTATGTGGAGTTGGGGCTTTTCGGGGCAGACAGTGCAGGCTGCGTGATGGTTCGGCTTCCTGTTGTCGTCCCGTGGTGTTTCCTGACTCAACTAGACTCATGACGCCTGGTGTTTACGAGAGGGATGATGTCATATAGAAAGTTCTGGAAGGCGCGAGAAGGGGCGGCGTGGGGGAATATAAGGAAGGCGGGAGAGAGAGTCAGTGAGAAGGGAGACAGTCAGAAGAATCGCCTGGGGAGAACGAGAGGGACGTCAAGATGTAGGCTGCTGCTCGTTTGTCGTTACGCTCCGGCCCGCGTTTGCTGGTGTTCCAATAAAGCATCAAAATCAAGAAGGCTCTGCTCGTCCCTGCTCGTTGGCTGATCTATTGTGGAGTGAATGCTGATCCTCGCCATGGTGTTACCGCTGTAAGCCATTAAAAGTCTGCAGTCGAAACCGTGGTACCACAGATGGTGTCAGCGAAGTGGGATGCAGACTCACTCCGGAGACTGCGACGAGTGACGGCTGGAGAGCGGCGAGGAGTCGAGCGGTGGAGCCAGCGAGCGGGAT
The DNA here is from genome assembly GCA_036362905.1 of Mordacia mordax. Lineage (NCBI taxonomy): Eukaryota > Metazoa > Chordata > Hyperoartia > Petromyzontiformes > Petromyzontidae > Mordacia > Mordacia mordax. The sequence goes on from JAZEWT010000001.1 coordinate 22,469,127, forward strand.
GCCAACAAGCTAGCAGTGGAACGAGCGGCGCGGGCCGGAGGGAGGAGCGGTGACAGCGAGAGCGAGCCACGCAGGAGAGTCGCTGCAGGAGAATGGCGAGCGACGGAGCGATGGCGAGCGGCGGAGCGATGGCGAATGGTGGCGATGGCGATGACAGAGCGATGGCGAGCGACGGAGTGATGGCGAGCGACGGAGCGACGGCGTGACGGAGCGATGGTGAGCGGCGGAGCGATGGCGAGCGACGGAGTGATGGCGGCTGTTTGGCGTTTCGGCCGTGTGTGGCTCGGCGTGCCGCACAGGCTTGGCGTTGCTCAGCGGGCCGCGCCGCGCAGGCTTGGCATTGCTCAGCGGGCCGCGCCGCGCAGGCTTGGCGTTGCTTAGCGGGCCGCACGTGGTACCGGAGGCTGCTGGGAGCCGTCGCCGATGTGGGGCTGCCATTGTGGTGGCACCCCGTCGGCGCTGGAGCTGGGGAGTGGGGCCTGTGGGGGGCCCCCGGCTCGTCCCACCCCAGGAGGAGATGACGGCGAAGGCGGGAGGGGGAGCTGGAGCTGCAGCTGCTCGGTGGGCCACGCCGCGCCGACTTGGCGTTGCTCGGCGGGCCACGGGTGGTGCAGCGGTTAGTGCTCTGTGTGTGAGAGAGAGCGGTGGTGCAACGGTTCGCGCCATGGCCGCTGGGGGGATAGCGGTGGCGCAGCGGGTAGCGCGATAGCCGCAGTGAAGCGCAGTCGCGTGGTGGAGCCGTCGCCGATGCGGGGCTGCCATTGTGGTGGCGCCCCGTCGGCGCTGGAGCCGGGGGAGGGGGGCCCCTTGTGGTCGCCCGGCTCGTCACACCCAAGAGGGAAGTGAGCGCAGAGCGGTGGCGCAGCGGTTCACGCCATAACCGCGGGGGGGATAACGGTGGTGCAGCGGATAGCGCGATAGCCGCGTTGAAGCGCTGTTGCGCGGTGGAGCCGTCGTCGATGTGGGGCTGCCATTGTGGTGGGGCCCCGTCGGCACTGGAGCTGGGGGAGAGGGGCCCCTTGTGGTCACCTGGCTCGTCACACCCCAGAGGGAAGTGAGTGCAGAGCGGTGGCGCAGCGGTTCGCACCTTAGCCGCGGGAGGGATAGCGGTGGCGCAGCGGGTAGCGCGATGGCCGCGGTGAAGCGCAATAGCGCACTGGAAAGCGGTGGCACAGCGATTCGCGCCATAGCCGCGGGGGGATAGCGGTAGCACAGCGGGTAGCGCGATAGCCGCGGTGAAGCGTAGTAGCGCGATGGAGAGCGGTGGCGCAGCGGTAGCGCAGTAGCCGCGGGGAGTGGTGGCGCAATGATTAACACGCTGTGTGTGTGGGAGAGGGGCTTGCTTTTTGCTTGGAGGTGATTTCTGGCAGGCAGTTGTGGCCCGAGGATGGGCCTAATGCCCGGGGGGGAGAATTGTGGAGTTGGGGATTTTCGGGGTGGACAGTGCAAGCTGCGTGATGGTTCGGCTTCCTGTTGTCGTCCCGTGGTGTTTCCTGTTTTTGTCCCGCGATGTCTCGTGACTCAACTAGACTCGTGACGCCTGGTGTTTACGGGAGAGGTGATGTCATATAGAAGGTTCTGGAAGGCACGAAAAGGGGCAGCGCGGGGGAATATAAGGAAGGCGGGAGAGAGAGTCAGTGAGAAAGGAGACAGTCAGAAGAATCGCCTGGAGAGAACGAGAGGGACGTCAAGATGTAGGCTGCTGCTCGTGTGTCGTTACGCTCCGGCCCGCGTTTACTGGTGTTCCAATAAAGCATCAGAATTAAGAAGGCTCTGCTCGTCCCTACTCGCTGGCTGATCTATCGCAGAGTGAATGCTGATCCTCGCCGTGGTGTTACCGCTGTAAGCCGTCACAAATCCGCAGTCGAAGCCGTGGTACCACAGTTATATCAATTAAGCTTATGGTGCTTGCTACTGCCAATGATAGATAAATATAATATGTATGGGCTTAAGATATGGTGGTGGTGGTGGTGGTGATGATGATGAGGGGCGGTGCGGTGGCACAGTGAGTAACACTGTCACCAAACAACAAGAAAGTCTCTGGTTTGATTCCGGGTTCGAGTGCCTTTCTGTGTGGAGTTTACGTGTTCTCATGTCTGCATGAGTTTTCGCCGGGTACTCCAGTTTTCTCCCACCGTCCAAAGACACGCTTCTGCCTTGTTTAATTAACCTGCCGAGCAAATTGCCCCAAAAAGTGTGCCGGGCTAGGCTCTAGCCATCCACAACCTGGCTCCGTGACCCAGCACAGGATTAAGCAGGTATTGATAATGAATGAATAGTGATAATGAGGCAGTAGCTATCACTTTTATAATAATTTCAATCATCGTTATCAATATCACCATCATCATTGTTTTCAAGTAGCTCTGAGCTGAATAGGCCCGGGTAGGAGGCTCGGTAGGAGGCCCGGGTGAAGGCGGCACTGATTTTCAGCCCCTTTCTTGTTGCAGGAGGCGTGCCGATATTGGCTCGGCACTTGAGGCTGCTGATGGGCGTTTGAATTTTATAGGATTTACGGATAAAGCTGAAAGTCCGCAAAAATACAGAAACAAACTGTATGCAAATTAGGGAATAGGTAATTTTCAAACTTTTTACAGGTGTGCGATGATAAACGTTTATATTGGGAGCTTGCATTAAAGTAAGTTAGCAGGCATCATGTACAGTACATAGAGCATTCCGAGTTAAATTTCACTCTGGAAAAAACATTCGCGTAGTTATTTTGTGCGGAAACACAACAAAACACAATGCCTTGTCACTAGTGATTCGCAAACTGTATGCAGATCCATTTAATCGATATTCTCAATGAGGTTTTACTTTTATAAAAGGTAAGTATTACACCCTCAATGCATTTGTGAGGTTATCTGCCTTTAAGGCAGTATTTTTCTACGTGTTTACACTGGGGCCCAGGGTAATGGGTTGTTTAATTTGTACCATCTGTTCATGTGTGTAGCTATCCCTCCAGCTGTTTCCATGAGCTGTTCATGAACTGTACTCCGTTACTTCTGCCCCAAATATGCCCTGCTTTACCTCAGAGGGTAAACAATTGCTAAAATGACCACCGTTGTCACATTTCCTTGTTTTTGACTTAACAAATTCATTATGAACATTAAGTTAATCATCATCTGTGCTCATCCACTGAAAAATTCTAGTAGATGATTTCAATTCTGTAGCCAACGTGCCGCACCTATTGTGGCTAGTAACTTGACCCATTTTGGGCAAGGAACAAGAAAAATACCACTTTACTCCCCTCATCCAGAATCCCCAACTCCTCACTTGCTGGTGTACTATATAGATAACGCAATAACTATGACAGTTGTGCAAAGTGCATTGCAAATGGGAATGAAGGTTAAAGAGCAGAGAATAAAATATCTGAAATCCCACAGGACATGCAAAGATAGCAGATGGACGTTAAACAAAAAATTCAAGAAACAGAATATTGTACAATTATTAGGAAACAAATAAGAAGATAATCGGAGAACACGAAGCAAAAATAAAAGCACAACTGAATGGAAATGCCACAGCTGGCGACAGAAGACTAAGAAAGATTAATACATGGCCACACCAAAGGGGAACGATGGAACCATAATTCACAATAGAGATAAAATCTTCAATCGTAGATAAAATAATACGTTTTCATCAACGTGACAGCTACACTGAGATTGCGTTAATCAAGCAACAAAATAAAATGTACAACATTAGTCAGACACAGCACCAAGTTTTTTGCCAGGATTACAATAACATTTGAACATGCTCTACATTGTATTGTCCAAACAAAGCCAAAAGTATGAACGGAGAAAATATTTACATAGTAAAAAAAAACACATTCCAAATAAGAAACGTCATTGAAATAAAATGAAAATACCAATCATGATAAATCACAGCTGTATTTTACACGTAAGCCTCCTTATGCCATCCGTGCTATGCATGCCATACCCATGCCATACCTGTCATAGAAGTGTATTTGTCCATACTTCACACTGCTCCGTGGCAAACCACTACAAGCTAGCAAGCCAGTACCTTAATGAAGCCTTAGTTGTGATAGGAGGTATTGCTTTACAAATAAATGTATGAATGGGAACTGTCCAAGCTCAGAGAAATGCACGTGCGGAGACATAGACGCGGCAACCTCTGTTATACATAGCAACGCGTTACAGAAAAGATTACGATTTTTTAAAAGTATTTCAACATCCATCTTGCCAAAAACTGCAAATAAGGCCATTAGCATTTGGAATTTGCAGTAAGTTTGTAGGGAATAATTTAGGATTGTATAGCGTTTGTGAAAACACGTGAAATGTCCTCTTTGTTGAGAGTGCAAGGAGTTTTCTTTTGGCTACATTAAAAATTCACACTATTTTTTCTGATAAGCTTATTTATTTTTCCCCAAGCCAGTTTTACCCTATGACAGCTTGCATTCGAGAACCTTTAATAATTCTCCTCTACGATGATTGCTTCGAAAAGCTGCTCTCTCGGGACAGCCGCGTCGATGGCTCTCTCTCCTCGCGACGTTTCGCCTCACACGTTGGAGGCATCTTCAGGCGTAGTGTTCGTGTGCGGCTTCTATTGTCAGCAATCATCATGCATCGAGCCGTGAAAACCTACATCATTACAATTCTCCTCTACATTCGAGTGCAATGGCTTCCAGCCATGCCCACTAGGCAGTCCAGTACCTCAGAGACTGCTCCCCCCCCCCCCCGAGACCAGCACCCCCCGCAAACCGGCTCCTCGGAGAGCATCCTTCCAGAGAATTACGTACCTGCGGGCCTCTTGGCCCTTGTGGCCCTCGAGGACCCGACTGTCCGCTGCACTTGCACATTATTCCACAGCAAATACGCTCTGCCACGCTGCTCTGGAGGGGGAAACATCGGACACAGCCACAGGAAGCAACCTCAACAGTGAGAATGAGCGCACTTATATTACATGGTCGGCAATCAGTGCTGTCAGCATTCCCCAGTCACAGCCGTATGGTGTTCAGGGAACATGATTATGCACATGCTTTTACTGGCATTATTCCCCGTCTGACATTGATAAACTTCAGTTGCAGAGATGGTTTCGGTATAAATTAGTATATCCTAAATTAATATTTACATTATACTTCCAGGGCGAGACGGTGGCCCAGTGGTTAGCGCTGACGCCTCACAGCAAGAAGGTCCCGGGTTCGAATCTCTCGGCTCGGGTGCCTTTCTGTGTGGAGTTTGCATGCTCTTCCCGTGTCCGCGTGGGTTTTCGCCGGGCACTCCGGTTTCCTCCCACATTCCAAAAGCATGCTGCTGCATAGGTTAATTGGCTCGCAGGCTAAATTGCCCCGCATGGACTGGCGTCCCATCGCGGGTGTATCCCTGCCTTGCGCCCTGTGTCTGCCGGGATAGGCTCCGGCTCACCGTGACCCTGTATTGGACTAAGCGGTTTCAGACAATGAGATGAGATTAGATTATACTTCCAAAACAATATGAATACAAGATCAACATTTCCACGTAAAATCTAGAGTTAAAACAACATTTACACAGGCGGTTTTTATTTGACTCGTAAACCGATCCAGCGCTTAGGCAGTGCAGATGACAATGGTTTGTGGGATTTTCTGTTTTGTTCGACTACACTTGGTTCGGTCACAGCTGCCAACAGTTCACCAACACTTTTCTTCACCATAGTCTGGCAACCGTCATTTCATGGCAAGCAGAGGAGATACGTCTGCGCTTAATCGCCGCTCTGCAAACCACAAGTTTTACGAGTTTGAGTGTTTTGCAGAAGTCTCAATCATTCAATCATTGCTACCTTGGTTTATTTCTATTACTTTTAATTCTTAGAATTCTTAATTGGTTATTAAAAATTATAATGTTACACTTAAAACATTGGGGCCTTCTCTACTGTGAGTTCTTGAAGACTGCCACGTGTTTCAACGTTTTCCAAAGCGCCTCCAGGAATAACTTCATCATCATTATCAGTATTCGCACTACACACACACATTAACCTCGTACCACACTTACACACTCACCCTCACATTTTCTCTCATTTAACTTTCCGCATATTCTGCTGCATTATTATTATTGTTGGCTTTCCCACGTGCAGTCTATAAATGCAGTCTATAGTGTATAATTACAATCTATATTCTAATTACATATCCACACAGTCTGTTATATAACCACATAATATATAATATAACTACACAGTATATTATATAACTACAGTCTATTATATACACAGTCTATAGTTTATACACAGTCTACAGCCCTATAGCCTATACAGTATATAATACAGTCTATACATATTGTCTATAGTGTAGATACACAGTCTATATTCTATACAGTCCAATACAGACAGTCTATTGCGTATACACAGTCTAAAGTATATACACTATGGGTACTTTTTGCCAGTGTACATATGTAATTAATAGAACAGGTTTTTACCATTCCTGGCAATTATGCAGGTGTTAAGATTTTAAAACACCAAATAGACACATGTCGTAATGTGTCTATTTGGTGTTTTAAGATCTTAAAGCACCAAACATACACATTTCACAATGTGTCCAGTTTGCAAAAGTCACAAATACTGGCTTTCCTGTCTGGTGGAGGCCGAACAGTTTGAAGGACAATGCATATCAAAGCTTCCTGTTTTCATAGTTTGCCACAAGTATTTGTGGCTTTTGCAAACTGGACACATTGTGAAATGTGTCTATTTGGTGTTTTGGGATCTTAAAACACCTAATAGACACATTGCGAAATGTGTCTATTTGGTGTTTAGAAATCTTAACACCTGCATAATTGCCAGGAATGGTAAAAACCTGTTCTGTTAATTACATATATAGTATATACAGTCTATGCATATGGTCTATGGTGTATAAACAGTATACAGTCTGTACAGTTTATAAACACAGTCTGGTTTATACACACAGTCTATAGTCTATGTAGTCCATACATACAGTCTATACAGTATATAATACAGTAAAGTCGATACATACAGTCTATAAGTCATCTTTAGTCTATAATCTTTACAATTTATATATACAGTCTATACATAAGCTATAGTCGAAACAGTATATAATGCAGTCTATACATATAGTCTATAGTGTATATATACACTTTATATTCTATACAGTCCTACACAGAGTCTAGCGTATATATCTACAGTATATAGTATACACAGTCTATACATATGGTCTATGTTGTATAAACAGTCTATAGTCTGTACAGTTTATAAATAGAGTCAAGTGTATACATACAGGCTCTACCATGAGACTTTGCATTCAATCAGAAGTGTAGTCTATACATACAGTCTTTAGTCTATACAGTATATAATACAGAAAAGTCGATGCAGTCTATAGTTCATTTATACAGTCTAGAATTTTAACAGTTTATACATACAGTCTATAGTCGATACAGTATACAATACTGTCTATACATAGTCTAGTCTATATGGTCTATACATACTCTCTATAGCGTATATATACAGTCTGCAGTCTATAGAGTCTGTCTTTAGGGTATATAGAGTCTATAGTGTATACATGCAGACTAGAGTCTTTACAGTCTAGACATACAGTCTATAGCCTATACAGTCTATACATAGTCTATAGCCTATACAGTCTATACGTACAGTCCATAGTATAATGATGAGTCGCATCCTGGGTGTGCCCTGTCCTTGCGCCTCGTGTCTCCAGAGGTGGGCTCCAGCCCCTATTCGATATGATCACCTACATATGCGTGGCTCTAAAGAGCTTGATTCCTACATCAGTTCCTTATAACCCCAACCTTCTGGCCATTTGCCGTAAGCTGATGATACTTCGATTCCCTCGTTACATCCATCGGGGCCCATTAACCTGCCTACAATTGATTTCCCTACCTCCATCCTCGTAATAACCCCTACATATTGCCAATCGAGGAAACAACAAGTTAGACCTTTTGCAGCTCGAGGTTGCTTGAGAAAAATACCGTTGGTCAGTAGCCCCTCTTCTAGCGCGCACATTGCCTGCAACAGAAACTTACTTTTACCTGCTCAATGTGCGCTTTCTGAACACCGAAAAAGCCCCACTTATCGCTGAGCTAATCTCGGACAACAGTATGGACCTGCTCTGCCTATCAGAGACCTGGCATTATCAAGACGATTTTCTCACATTGAATCAGGCTCTACCGTGAGACTTTGCACTCCATCAGAAGGCTCGTTCCCATGGCCGCGGTGGCGACCTTGCAGTTCCCCACCATGCGTCTGCCGACATCCGACCGATTCCGTGGCCAACCTTGAATTAATTCGAGCATATGTCTGTGGATTGGAGGTCGACTCAACCTGTGGAGTTAAAGCTGGAGCCTCCACTACTTTAGCAAAGCACTGTCTGAGCTGCTTTAGAAACTGTGCTCCAGTGATGAAAGGATCTTGATTCTTGGTGATTTCAACATTCATGTTGACTCTCTAAAGAGCCCTCTTGTATGGCCACTCTTAACTTACTTGGCTTCACTCAACACATGACATCTGCCACTCACAGATGCAGCCATACTCTCGACTTGGTTTGCTCATGGGGCATATCGGTAACCAACCTGTCCGTCACTGAGTCTGGTCTATCTGATCAGTTCTCTGTGTGGATTGATCTTCAAGTACCGCCTCCCATTTCCATCACCAAGAGCCAAATCCAATTTTGAAGCCTTAACACCCTCACTCCAGACATATTCACTGCAGCAATCAAGAGTTCATCACTCTGCCTCGGCTTCCTCTGCCTCTGATGCAACAGCAGAAATATACAATAATGTGCTACCAAGCATACGGGATGATTTGGCACCATTAAAAATCACGCTACGTCTCAGGTGGAAAAACATCCCCCTGGAATAGTGCTGAACTCTGGGATCTCAAGGCGAATGCACGCAGGGCCAAACGGATTTCGAGAAATCTAGCCTCACCGTATATGCTGCTAAAATCTTTAAGGAACAGCTCAACCACTACCGGAAGGCATGACTGCGCCCGTACTAATCCAAGATTCTTTTCTCGACCATTAATTGGCTCCTTCGTCCAACTAGTCACTCACCCACACCTCTTTTCACGAATAAAGATCAGGCGGATCAGCTGATTCAGATAAAAACTGAAGCCCACCGTATCTCTACAAAGCCTCAACTACCAACTAATACCTCAATAAATGTTCCTTCATCTACCTTGATCTCAAAACTTCTGGAATTTTCCGAGTTAACGGAATCTGATGTCTCTTCTTCAGTTACCAGATCTTGGCCCATAAACTGCTCTCTGGAACCCTTCCCATGCAAAATCATCCAGGCAAATTTCAAATCCCATGCCACTTTAATCACTAATCTCTTTAATAACTCACTTCACTCTGGCATCGTTCCCCACTATTCAAATGTGCCATGGTTACCCATCTGCTTAAACAAACCTGGCCTCAATTGCGACATCCCGAATAATTATCACCTCATATCAAATCTACCATTCCTCTCTAAGGTCTTTGAACGTGCAGTAGCCCTGCAACTCCAGAAACACGTTCTCAACAATGACCTCCTCGATCCCTTCCAATCTGTGTTCAGATTAGGCCATAGGACCGAAATTGCTCTGGTAAAAGTAGTTCATTACCTACTCGTCGCTTCTGATGAAGGCTTGCCAAGTATTTTTGTCCTCCTGGACCTGAAAGCTGCCTTTGATACCGTTGACGTGACCGGAGTGTTATAGGGGTCTCTGACTGTGCCCTGCATTGGCTGAGCTCCTACCTGTCCGACCAAAAGCAGTTTGTCAGCCTCGGAGGAAAACCTTAGTGATCCATCCTGTTTTGTCTGGCGTTCCTCAGGGTTCAGTTCTCGGCCAAATTTTGTCAGCATCTACATACAACCACTTGGCCATTATCTGCACATCCTCAATTTCAGCAGCTACCGTTGCTATGCCGATGACATCCAAATCTCTGCTTGAAGATCAAACCACACAGTGGAGTGATCAGATAGACCTGGATCAGTGACAGACAGACTGGTTACCGATATGCCCCATGCACAAACCAAATCGAGAGAATGGCCGCATCTGAGTGTGGCAGATGTCACGTGTTCAGTGAAGCCAAGTGAGGTCAGGGTGGCCATGAGATCCCCTGCAAGAGGGCTCTTTTGAGAGTCAACATGGATGTTGATGCCTGGTCACCAGACCATTAAAGTTGCTAAGTCAGTCCGGAGTAAGGGTGACTTGATTCCACACTGAGCTGCGAGACATACATCAACAAGGTGACGAAGGCAGCCTATTTCCATCTCAGAAATATATCCAGACTGCACAACATTCTGGCACCCGCTGATGCGCAGAAGCTAATACACATCTTCATCTCTTCACGAATTGACTATTACAATGCACTGCTCCCTGGCACCCCTGCCTACCTGATAAATAGTCTCCAACGTGTGCCGAATACGGCTGCTAGAGTTCTCACTCGCACACCCATCCACGTTCACATATCCCCAGTATTGATGTCTCTCCACTGGTTTCTGGCTAAATATAGGATTGAATTCAAGATCCTCCTTCACATCTCCAAGGTTCTTACTGGTGCTGCTCCGACATACATCCGTGACCTACTTCAGGCACCCTCCTCAACACGACAACCTTGATCCTTCCATACGGCTTGCTGCACGTGCCCAAATCGCACCTCTATGCGATGGGTGACCGAGCCTTCTCGCGCACTGCTCTCAGACTCTGGAACGCCCTTCCATTGGAGATTCGATCAGCTAAGTCTCTGAGCATCTTCAAATTTCGTCTCAAGACACTTGTTCCGTAAGGCTTTCAAATTCTCTGACTAGGACTGTTAGTGCGGCTCAATGTCGTCATGCCATGATTATGGCTCTCTGCCAACCTGCACCTGCTCGGGAACATTTATTCCTTCTTAGTTTGTAAAATATTTTTTTTATTTTTAAAATAATGCTTATTTTACGTCCTACACCTTATTGCTACTATGTGACTTTCAGTTGAACTGTCCTGATGGTGTTATTAATATGCCGTTCTCTCCACAGCTCTGTGCAGCGCTTTATGACCCTGGGGTGAAATGCGCTCGAGAAATGCAATTATTATTATTATTATTTATATGTACGCAGGGATGAAATTGCGTGGAAATGCATAGAGATTATATGGCCACGATTGTTTACTTTGATTGACATATGTCAAGAGCCTCTTGAGATGGATGAACATATCAACAATGGACATTCTTAAAAGTTCAAAGAGCACAGATTTGTGAAAGACCATTGTCACCAACGTCCTGTAGGATATGGTACCTGGAAGAAGAAAATTGTTTACTTACATTGTTCTTAATAAAATCACCTAAAACATAAAAAAATATTCATTGGACCTTTGGAAGTAGGATTATATTAGGCTTTCGTGGTCTGAAACTGGATAGTTATTTTACCTCTCAGTATCATAATTTCAGGAAATGTATGCTCACCAACTCAAAATTTCCTGGAAGAGGACTCCACCCCCCAAATCCCCTGCTTTCAAGTGGATCAGGAACCCAGTTCCCAGCGTGAAAATTTTCAAAGTCCATGCCTCTGCATACGTGACAATTTTGTTCTTGTGAAATGTTATCTTGAATATTATATATCTCACAACCTTTTTATGGGCCTTATTTTTGCTTGACACCATGCCTCTTTTAATCAACATATTACCTTCTTATTTAACTACATGTTTTCACTTATTAAACATAGTTCTTCATCTCCGTGGAATATTACTGCACTGAATAGACCACTGGCCAATATATATATAGCTTTTCTTGCTTTAGCAAAGGAGAAAGTGGCCTGAATGCATTGGCCTAGAGTGCAATACGTTTGTGTGCATGTGCATTTGATGAACCAAGTTCGATTCCTGGTCACGGCCATCAACAGTGACGAACATCTGAACCACTCCTAGGCACTCCCTTGATCAAGTCAGCCTTAAATCAGTACTTGATGCGACGTGTAAACACTGCTATTAGAGAAATAAACGTGGCCATGCGTGATGTTGGCCACCCATGCCAGCCTTCATAAGTGCTATTCACTAACCGCACTTACCCTACAAATCTATTGAGGATATACAGGGGGAAATGTGTCTTTTGTATGTGTGTGAGCCTCCCAATCAAAGGCACTCACAAGTTCCATGGCCAGCTCGTTTTGTAGGTCCCAGCGAGGTAACGCGATCTGCCGATTGTACCGGGTACCACGACCAAACTCCACCTTAGACATGTCACTCTCCTGGACCGTTGCTTGCAAGCTCACCGTGATCAAGGCTGTTACAGTACCTACGCACAACAGCAGCATCACTCAATCCTCTATTGCAATGCAATACAAAAGCACCAAACGTAAGCATGCAACAAGTCATCCATTAGTGTATTTGGTGTATTTCCTTTAGCCTAACAATACATACTGACTTCTGGAAAGGTCCCAACTAAAAGTTGCTCGGCGTCCAACTCCCATACAAGACATCCATTAATGCTATAAAATGCATAGCTTTGTCGGGCCACAGCTGGTGTCTCTGCAGGCGACTTGTCGAATGATTGATGCAGTAGCATCAATGCAAGCCACATTTCTTGAGCTCAAGAACACAGATTTACATTGGTTGGCCTATAAACATGCACCAGACACCTATTACCAGAATTTCTAGGGGAGCACATGCTTGTGGACACAAGTGTCGGTGCCAAAGAGAATCAGCACTTACTTGTGGTCTTTAGTTTTTCAATGATTTTCTGCAACTTACTCAAGTCTTCATCCAATCCATCAGTGAAATATATAATAACCTGGACGCAGCGCAAACACCAGCCAAGGTGAATGGTGGGGATGACTCTCAGAAATGAGCTGTGTGCAATAGTACACAGATCAACAACAGTCATCAATCACCATCAATCATCCATCATCAACACATCAATATCGTGAATACATTATGATCAAACCATCATCATCAGTAATCCATCATCGTTTCACTATACCAATCATCTGCAATCATTAACATCAATCCATTACTCAATATAAAAGTGCGTGAAATGCTCTTTGAACAGCTCCAGCGTGAAAACGGCTTGGTCGATTTTCCTTAAAGTTTAGCTCCTTCACTTTTTCAAGAGTTAAATTACCTTCCCAATTTTTGGGGCCGATCTGACTTCTGAAACGACCAGCTGCCATATTGGTCGTAATGGCATAGTTGCTTGGATTTGAGATGCACTTTTTTGCGTGCCGTCACGGAACAGACGGCGAACCTGCTCTTAGCACAGGCTGCAGAGATACGGGAACTCAACATTTAAACACAGTCCCCAACTCGGGGATTGAGGCGCTGATGCCTTTGGTGTGGGAGATAGAATGGAGTCAGGCCCCCAGAAATTTATTTTGCTGACCAGGGTCAAAACAAAACCCGTATTTATTTGCTAATCCTTACTAAATCCAAGACGACGAGCCCCCAAAATGTTAACGTGCGGGCGGCACCGATCCTGGGCAGAGGACAACAATCACTATTACATTTCTGGTCATAACACCCTTTCTGCATATAACACAAACGATGGAACCGGTCCGTATAGCAACGATACCCTTATCTCACTCCCGCCTACTGTTCCCAGGAGAGTGGAAAACTCTTACACTCCTGCCTTTGCCAGAAGGATGGTACATTGCACAGTTATCACGCCCCCTGCTGCTACGAGGTGGGTGGCACACTCTTACCCCCTTGCCTTTGCCAGACAGGTGGTACATTGCACAGTTATCACTGTGAGGTGGGTGGCACACTCTTAACACACGAGCATTCAACACAAACTCACGTCCGCACTGGAGCCTAGCGCCCTCCATCAACTCACCAGGTTAGCATTCCTCCTCGGTACACGTACAAAATAGCTTTGCAAATGACTTTTAGGACCTTGTTCTCCCATGCGTACGCAGCAAGCGCTAACTCAATATTTAGGCGGCTCACTCTACACAACACTTATCAGTCCAGGTGGATACATCTACTCGAACAGTCCAGCTGGTATCCACATGACCCTAATGGCGCAGTCGCTGATTGATGCTGTATCTGACGAACTGAACTGAAGCTATTGATGATATGATTAACAGTGCTCGTCCGATGATGTTGTGGCGACGTCCAACGTTGCTGTCAGTGACAAAGCAATCACGAAGCAGCTCGCCTGAGCTGGGCCGAGTCGCACCGCAGGGTGTGGACGTGTGGCCTCGAGTTGATGGCGCTCATGCTTTTCTCGTGGGGATGAGATGGCTCTCACTGGCCTCAAGATGATGTGACGGGTCTGTTGCGCTCATGCTCCAACCGATCCTTGAGCCGAGCCAGCCAGGCATGCCAGACTCAGGTCGTCGAGACAAGGTTGTTTTGCATGAGAGGGGTCCGTCCTTCACCCGCTTGCTTCTGCGTAGTCGTCACGTCCTTGCCCTCACTACGCTGGGTCAAGACAACGGTGCTTCCTAGTTGAGCAGTTGTTTATTTCTCTGTGCTCTCTACGTGGGACGTTCTCCACAAGCCTTACACCTGTTATTCTCTTTCATGGAGTGTGGATTTTTGTATTCATTTCTATTCTACTCTCCTTCCTGCTCTAACAGTTGCACTGTTCCGCTCACCTCTTTCACACTTTCTCCCTTCGTCGTTCAGCTGTGTCTCGCCGATTCTTTCTGGCTCTCGACATTTCCAGTCTCTATTACTCTTCCCCTTAGGCGGAGTCTCTAGTTACCCTGAAACATCACTATCCTAATTTCTTCGTACATCTGCCTATATAGCGGTGCATGGCGATTGAGGAGACGGGAGGCGACCCGCTCTGTGCAGTTCTCTGTGACCCTCAGGTGAAAAGCGCTCTAGATATACAGTGCGTTATATAAACCTATGCACACTGTCCTCAATCATTTTATATAAACACTTGCTGTATTCAGTCATGACTCATACACACATAGCCACATGTTTGTGACGGGCTAAAAACAAAAATCAATCTTTTTGAATTAATTAATAAAATACAATCCTTACACTCTAAGTTTTGAAGGATAAATACACTAATCGTTATAATAATCCATCATCAATATCATCAGCAATACATCATCATCAATCCATCATGACCATCAATCCACCGTCCTCATCATCGCCATTAATCTCGAACGTCATAATTATTATCCCACAGCCACGACAAACGGAAGTCACCGTAGGGACAGTGCTGCGTCGCTGATGAATATGCACAGCAGTGACTTTACCTGCGGGTGACGTCTCCTATCTGCAAACGAGCTGTGATCAACAGGAGCAATTCCGAAAATAATCAGATAGTCCCAGCAAATAGTTCGAACTGTGAATAGCAGCAGTAGCAGCTCATCGTGTGACAGATGAGAGGCCTTCCACTATGCAGTACTATATGTATATATATATATACCATCAATAAAACAATGTTATCTGTCTAAATACTATCTACCACCCATTTGAATGTGCTGGTGGTTATAATAAGTAATAGGTAAATTTTAATGTTTTGAGGGGAATCGATTTTCATAATGCCAATACTAAGTGTGGACTGAGTTACAAATAAATTCACAATGTGGTGGTGCAATGATCCTTGGTACTCGGACATACCTTCACTCTGGTGTAGTAGCTATCCTTGTCGATCTTTTCCAGCGCAGCTCCCAAAACCTGCTCATTCAAGAAGGAAGGCCCTGCCGTCTTGAGTTTATCAATCGAGTCTCGAAATGTTTTATCAAAGGGCATAAAGCGAGTCTCCACGATTGCTTTCCCATTGGGTGCGGCCGCCAACAAAGCGAGCCGTGTGGGCAGACCGGCATCCCCTTCGCAACTAATGCCGCCTATTTGGCCAAGGGTCCAGAGCACATCGTTTAGGGGGTTGATCAACTTCTGGTAATCTCCCACATTGCCCGTTGACACATCCACCCCTACTAGGACATCCGCTGAGCACTTCGTCGGGCCTACACATCGCACCAAAGGAAATTCGTTTAAGCGTAGGAAATTCACTTTTGAAGTCGGTCTTGTGTAAACATATGAGAACTTGAGAGACAGGAATAAATCTGTATTTGCATAAGCGATGTGGGGTATTGGTCTGCCGACAGGAGGCGATGATTGCTGTGTGTCTAACACCAATTGAGTAATTTTCAAATTTCGAATATTGTTGCAAATGACGTCAGTTATTTAATCTCCACTGTGAAGCACACTACGCATACATCACCACCTTGAATACACCACAGTATTAACCTGGACAGCCATGAACCTCTGTAACAAGCGGCGAATGCGCTACCCTTGATGTAATAAAATGTGTATTATCGCTTATTTAACTTTTGCGAATTCGCAGTTGCAATACTGTTTTCCTGATGAGACTGCTGCGTCGCTGCAACATGACAGAAAAAATATTGCTCAGCCATTGTTTTCATTGCATTCTTGGTCATCATATGTATCCTGATGGTGCAGCATCTACTATGGCCCCTAAAATAAAAGCGAGTGCAAGTGCTGGTGCATCGAGTGAAATAAAAATGGTATTTGCGATTTTCGGGATTCAGACCCGTTATTAAACATATCCCTGTCGAAACATATAAAGGTTTACTCTACTACATCAGCCACACATACTATAATAATTTCACTTCTAGAGCACTTTTCACCCGGGGCTCACAAAGCCCTGCACAGAGCTACGGAGAGGACGGCATGTCAGAACAACGACATGAATGGAAAATCAACAACAATAACATTTTTTGTAATGTAAGCTGCGGAGAGAACGGCATGTCAACAACAACTTCATCAGAGCAATTTTATTGACGGTCATATTGGCTATTATTTAGAGAAGAGCATAAAATAAGCGACTTAAACAAATGATTGCTTCGAAAAGCTGCTCGCTCAGGACATCCATGTCGATCGCTAGCTCTCCATCGCGACATTTCTCCTCACGTTCGAGGCATCCTCACGCGCAGGATGTGCTTGAGGATGCCTCGGCGCAGGATGCCTCGAACGTTTGAGGCAAAACGTCGGGATGGAGAGAGAGAGAGGGAGCGATCGACGCGGCTGTCCCGAGAGAGCAGCTTTTCGAAGCAATCATGCATCAAGCTGTGAAAAGCTACATCATGACATCGATAAAAACAATTATTAAACAAGGGAAGGAATAAGTGATGCTGAGCAGACGCAGGTCGGCAGCGAGCCATGGAATAAATAGTAGAATTGTATAATTATTATTATTATTATGCTTGCTTAACCAGCAGTCCCTGAGCAAAAAGTCCTTTTTATGCAGGGACCTGCCAAGTTTTCGTAATTGGAAGCAATGTCACTTTTTATAATGCCACTATGCCACCACCCTGCGTGAGAGCAAACGATTCTTCAGAGTGGAAAGCCCTCGTGTCCACACGCCGCACTTACTTGGCGTCGGCAGACTAGCCATAGTTGTCTGCGGCTCGTCATGAACGCACATCTTCCCCACCACCTCATCCCGAATATTGGGCAGGTCTTTAAAACTCTCCAACTGGAACACGAGCTTCTCCTCACTCGCGATGACTTTGAGATTCTCAAAGGTAACGTCGCCCACGCCAATCGCCACCACCTTCACGCCCTGGCTGTGCAGCGCATTGGCCGCTGCAGGGACCTTGTATTTGTTGGTAGGATTTCCATCGGTGAATACAACCACAACCTTGGGCACCTTTCGATCACCGAGCATATTGTTCTTCACGTGCCAGAGTGCCTTGTCTGTATAGGTGTTGCCCGTTGCCTGTTTAATTTTCAAGATGGCATCCACCACTTCCTCACGGGTTTGATAGGCATTGAGCAGGAATTCGGTACTGGGATCGGTACTGAACTGCATGGCACCAACGTTCACTGCTTCTGGGGAGATTCTGAAGTTTATCACCAGTTTGCTGAGAAACTCTTTTGTGTTCTGGAAGTTCTGTGGCGTAATGCTGGTGGAGCTGTCGATCACCAACACCACGTCAGCGATAATGCCGCATTCTGTAAGGACAACAGTGAGATGTATTGGCTATTGTCATGAAATTTACATGCATGTTACATATAATCTAGCAACATATGTCTAATGATTTCCACTATTAACTTGCAGTTATTTCTCATACTTGAAGGAAAAAGTTCAGAGATGTGAGGTAAAAAACACAAACAAATTGTGCACTTTGCACCAAATTACACCCTGCAGTCCTTTATATTTTAGGGTGTGCTCAGCCAGTGAATAAATGTTTACATTACATATCATTGGATAACGAAGCAGTACTGCAACGTAACGCGACATGCAAATTCAGTACAGTGGTGTTATACAAGCGTCACACAAGATACTGTTATACTGCAATGAAAAGGTGTAAACTCAGTCGACTCAGCATGGAGGATATGGCGCACTTACGCATATTAGGATCAAATCTGGTGTCCGTCGACCTGACGATCACTTTATTTATTTTTCGTTCCACTTCGGCAACCATGGAGCTGAGCACCTCGTTGACAGCGAGCTGAATCTGTTGGTATGACTGCACGAGGTGCACGTGGTCTTCGTGCGGTGACGAGGCGATCATGTTCAAGTTGACCACGCTGCCCCCCTTTACCCCCACGCAGAACGTTGTGAGACCGGCGCGTTTCAGCAAGTTCTCCACCCCGGACAGGTCGTCGACGGAATCCCCCGCGGATACCACCACGGCCAGCTGCGGGACGACGGCATGCGAGCGGCCTCCGCTTCTCTGAGAAAACACGTTGTTGATGGAGAGTTCGATGGCTTGTCTGATCTTGGCCGTGCCGCCGGTGAGCGTGACTCCTTCGATCGCGCGGAGGACCTTTTCCTTGTCAAAGTATTTGTTCAACGTGAACTCGATCTGAGGGGTTTCACCAATCTGCACGACGGACACATGCACGTCGTCGACCCCGACGGGCAATGCGGACACAAAGGAATAGACGAGGTTTTTGATGAAACGGAAGTTTATCTCTCCCACGGATGAAGACCCATCAATAAGGAAGACCACGTCCATAGGCGGGGCACGCATGTAATCTGAGTAGGGAAAAGAACACGTTAACAGCCGTTCAAAATTACATTGTTTATTGCTAACAAATAATAACAAAAATAACAAAATAAACAATATGGTATTCGAACAGTCTCATTATCTGAAACCGCTTAATCATATATAGGGTCACGGTGAAGCCAGAGCCTATCCCGGAAACATGCGGAATTCCTTCTTCTTCGGTAGATTATTTACATATACTTCTGCTACTAATATCTCTCTGCATTATTTGCGGCGTGGTGGCGCAGTGGTTAGCGCTGACGCCTCACAGCAAGAAGGTCCCGGGTTCGAGTCTCTCGGCTCCGGTGCCTTTCTGTGTGGAGTTTGCATGCTCTCCCCGTGTCCGCGTGGGTTTTCGCCGGGTACTCCGGTTTCCTCCCACAGTCCAAAAGCATGCTCCTGGATAGGTTGATTGGCTCGCAGACTAAAAATTGTCCCGCAATGCCCGGCGATGGACCGGCGTCCCGTCGTCGGGTGTATTCCTGCCTTACGCCCTGTGTTTCCGGGATAGGCTCCGGCTTCACCGTGACCCTATATAGGATTAAGCGGTTTCAGATAATGAGATGAGATGAGATTATTTACTTGCATTTACATTATTTAGACATATCTGCAGTATTTACAAATGATATGGGAAGGTGAGTGTATAACAGTAACATACAATCGTCTGGCATATTTGCTAATCTGACACTTCCTTAGTCCCGTAGGTACCAGATTACTAGACGTTTACTGCATGCTTTCTTTACATCGTGGCAAACAGTAGCGCCTTCTAATGGCTGCAGATCTCGGGAGCAGTGACGAAGCCAAAACGGACAGCACGCAGAGAAACAAAGCACGCACGAGTGGAGGCGTGCGTCGTGAGGATGTGTGACCCTCAGGTCAAAAGCGCTCACGAAATGCAATTATTACTATTATTATTATGTTAATCAATTCACGCATCGTGCTGCCCCATGTCAGGGCTTCCATTTTGCACTCAAGTTTATGCGAAGTGGTAAGACAGATAAATGTTCATTTTTACAGCAATAACTACTCAGGGAGTTTGCAAGCTCCAGATGCGGAATTCCTCCGACACAACAAACTTCCGCAATGGCTAACGTAACAACGCATAACATAAAAGGCCAGATAAACTTTCAGCAACAATCTCTGTAAAAATGAAAGGCTAACCATAATCATAAAAGTAATCAGTAACACTTAAGAGTGAACAAATAAGCAAACTCACAACACCAACGTGTGCAAAGACGAAACCCCCAACCATAATCATGAAACAAAAAGTAGCACTCGACACTGCACAGCACAATATAATAATATATAAAGAAAAATTGTCAGCACAACAAAAGGAAGGAGCATATACAACACTTCAAAAAGACCAATCAATTCATGCAAACACAGCTGGGCCGAAATTGTAATACTAAATTGGATCTAAGGTAAGTCAACGATATTAATGTCTCGCTTCAAACTCATGTCAGTACTATAGCAAGTAAGGACTGATTAGTAAGAACCGACTAACCATTTTAAAAGCAGACCCATTTCTACGTAGTGGCTTGACCTTTTAAGTGCTCTACAAAACGTGCTTTGCAATCCTGTTGGAAGGCTCATTGGGTCATTCCACATCTGGTCATCTTGGACTTCAAACACTTCCAGTGGGTTCATGTTATTTTATACAAAAACTACAACATGATTTTGAAGCATGCTACATTCCTTATAGTATTTCCACGTGCTTATCCAGTGCTCACACACAATCTGGGATTGTCACCTAGTGAATAATGACAGTGTTGATGGCAGCTAAACTGACGTAAAGAATCAGATGTGCTGTTCTGACACATTATGCTGCCGACCAAATCGGAATAAGTTCATTTTATTACTGTTTGCCCCAGAAAGCCTTGCTGAGTCTTCATATTCTTTTGGGAGGGTCTTGCCCCTTTACTATGTGTATCAAGCCATTTCAGTACATTTCAGGCAACTTTTCTGCATTAGGGTGTTTAACTTATCGGATGTATATTGTATGTTTTTTTCCTTAGCGACTGGAAGAAATCGCAGAATACAGAGGAAACCCAATGCAACACAAGGAGAGAACAATCAAGCCACACAAAAATGTGCCTGAATTGGAAAGTAAACTCAGGTCCTTCTTGCTGCGAGGCACAAGTATTACAATTGCACCATCCTGTCACCCAGTGATTGCACTGCATATACTTGTGGTAGGCAATAGGATTTGTAAAGATTTGTTCTTAAATTATGCTGGGAAACTATTGTGCTAATGTAATGATGTAGGTTTTCACGGCTCGATGCATGATGATTGCTTCGAAAAGCTGCTCTCTCGGGACAGCCGCGTCGATGGCTCTCTCTCCTCTCCTCGCGACGTTTCGCCTCACACGTTGGAGGCATCCTCAGGCGAAGTGTTCGTGCGCGGCTTCTATTGTCTCCTTATATGTGTGGGCGTGATGCGTGTGTCCTTTGTTGTGTGAGTCCGCCTCTAAGTCACCTTGACACGTATAAAACTTAGCCAATCCTGGAGGCCAGTTATTGAAGTCAGGGCTGCAGGACATCAGAGAGGGATCGTATAATTGTGTGAGGGGCATCTTTTCATGAGATGGAAAATAGGGGACGAGCCACAGACAAAGCAGGGAGGGGGAAATCACAGTTCCGGGGGTGGGAATAGGATATGGAAATTAGTGTCAAGGTGACTTAGAGGCGGACTCACACAACAAAGAACACACGCATCACGCCCACACATATAAGGAGACAATAGAAGCCGCGCACGAACACTTCGCCTGAGGATGCCTCCAACGTGTGAGGCGAAACGTCGCGAGGAGAGGAGAGAGAGCCATCGACGTGGCTGTCCCGAGAGAGCAGCTTTTCGAAGCAATCATTATTGTGCTAATGTCAGTCACTGGAATGTGGTCCCAATTTATGCCCGTTTTACAGACAGCTTCAACACAGCATTTGTATGTTATGTGCTTGTAGTAAATTTGCAATGAAAGAAAAGAAGGTGTTATATGTAAGTGCTTAAAGGCTGCATGATATCGACGATGGTCTCCTTTGGGAATGCTATGGAAAATTTACATTTTATTATATAATCCGAACATTTTGTAAAATATATGAACTATATATTGTAATGCCATAATGCACCACTAGCAGAATATTAGTTAACATAAGACATGTGGCAATTAATAGTGCAGTATGTGAGAATCATGGAATCATACAATTAGACGAAAATCCAACGTAAAGGGACAGCAAGCATAACTATGCATCTTATACAACATTACCTCCCACAGGCTTCAAGGGCCATGGCTCAAGTCGAAGGTCAATATGCTTGCATAGTTGCTGCAAAAAAGTGAGTTGTTCTATAGAGCTGATTACAAATGATGACTGGCTGGCGACTTTTTGCAGCGCAGTAACATCTACATCTTCAGTTGCAATGACAAAGATCGTAACTCCCCGACTCTTCATCTCTGCTGCTGCTGTTAACACCTCATCATCCGATAATGCTCCTGCCAGAACCACGGCGATCTGTGGCACCCCGTCAAGCTCTCGGCTGCCAGCGGACTTCACGAAATGATTTTTTACTGCAAAATTTAATCCAGCACCAAGCTTCACGCTTCCTCTTCTGATCTGTTGAGACTTGGCAGCTTTTATGACATCGTCCTTCCTGCGGTGCGTCTTCAGGAGAAATTCAGTTTTGGGATCTCCGTTGTAACGGAGGAGGCCGACACGAATGTCGTTGATGCCAATCTTCAACGCATTGATGACGTAGACGAGGTGGGCTCGTAGCTTCTGCAGCATCTGTGCATTCTTCTCTCCCCCCATCAGGAACACAATGTCAGCCAGATGACTGTGCGCACAGGCTGCAGAGGCCACAAACACAACAGCATAATTGTGCAGATTCTTCACAAATATAACAAAAATATATTAATGTAACATTTTGTCATACGCTATAGTAATTTCACAAATGTAGGTTTTCACGGCTCGATGTATCAGAATTGCTCTCCAACGTTGAAGGAAAAAACATCGCGAAGAGAAGGAAAACTCAACATGGCTATCCTAAAAGACAGTCTCACGATAGTTAAAATGTAACTGAGAAAAATACTAATATGTCTGATCTTTAATGAGATGCTTTAACTAAAAATGTGTAAATATGAAGTTGAGATTGTGTCGACTCCTCATTACTGGAGTTAATTAAACGAATCAACACATTCTGAGACTGGATGGATTCATGAAAACCTACATCAGTATAAGACACTGTAATGTGACACATTGTCAACATTTACAACAATACGAATGATGGTGACACACCAATATAATACACTCGGCAAAAGTATATATCGAACCTGAAAAAAAAATAAAAAATGGAGGATGACTCGTTATGAGATGATTTGTGGAATATGACTAGTGGAGTATGGTTCCCAGGGGTGAATAGTAGAGGATGACTTGTTGGGGTTAACTAGTGGAGATGACTTGTTGGGGTTAACTAGTGGAGATGACTTGTTGGGGTTAACTAGTGGAGATGACTACTTGGGGTTAACTAGTGGA
The DNA here is from genome assembly GCA_036362905.1 of Mordacia mordax. NCBI lineage: Eukaryota > Metazoa > Chordata > Hyperoartia > Petromyzontiformes > Petromyzontidae > Mordacia > Mordacia mordax. The sequence continues at coordinate 22,492,535 of JAZEWT010000001.1, forward strand.
GATGACTAGTTGGGGTTAATTAGTGGAGATGACTGACTCGTGGATGATTAAAAGTGGGAGAGGACTAGTGGCAGTTAACTAGCAGGAGAGGGCTAGTGGTAGATGACTAGTGGGGGAGTGAGGGATGACTAGCGGGGGATGATTCGTGAGGAATGACTTACTAGGAATTACTCGCGGGGCATGACTTGTGGGTAATGGCTCGTAAGAGATGACTAGTGGATTGACTAATGGAGGATGACTCGTGGGGGTGACTAGTGGGGTGACTAGTGGGAGATGATTTGCTAGCGATGGTCAATGGGGGATGGCTAACGGGAGATGACTTGACAGGGATGATTTACGGGGGATGACTCGTGGGAGACAACACTTTGGTGATGATGAGTGGGGTATGAATAGTGGAGGATGACTCACGAGGGTGAGTCGTAGAGGATGACAAGTGGAAGATGGCTAGTGGGAATGACTAATGGAGAATGACTAGTGAGGTATCATTAGCGGAGAATGATAATTGAAGAAAAACTAATGGGGGATCACCAGCGGTGGATAACTAGCGGGGGATGACTCGTGGGGCAAGACTTACAGGGTGTAGCTACCGTAATGGAGTTCCTTTTAAAATATAAAATACACATTAACAAAGGAACTTACGCATCAGTTCTGGACCCCTTGCTTGCATAGCGACTTGAAGTTCAGAACAAATTTCATGCAGCACCTCGTCAGCAAAGTCGTTCAAAGCTGAGTAATCATCCATCATGAAGATGTTGGAATCCGCGATTAACTGGAGTTCCGATTTGTCTGCCTGCTTAATGCCCAGCGCAATGATCTTTACCATCCTCTGTTTCAAGATGCTCACAGGTTGTCTTACATCATCCTGCCAAACGAAAATCACAAAACAATTCCTGCCAATGAGCTATCTTCTTAAAGCAGTTGACTAGCACACTCTATACATGCAGCAGCTAAATATTGTATCACGTTGCCTTAAAAAGACCAATCGTTGTTTTATATTCCACCTCTTCAAACAAAACACATCATCCGAAGTTGTTCTTTCGGAATAGCCATATCAAACACTCCCTCTCTGTCCTTCGTAAGGTTTAACCTTGCATGTTCGAGGCATTCTCAGGCATCAAACGGTGCAAACAATAAAGTTTGGTTGCTGTATGTTTACGATGCCACCATGTCTATATACACTACACCCATATCTCGTTATCTATGTGGATCCATTCCAGACACCTTGGCGGATCGCAAATTTCACGAATAGCACCATGACCCTCATATACGTACCCAGTGTCCCTAAATATTGCAGTAAAACTATGAATACAATTTACACGCACATAATGTAGCAAAATATGAAAACAACATATTAGAACTTCTGATGATACAACAGGGCAGCGCGGTGGCCCAGTGGTTAGCGCTGACGCCTCACAGCAAGAAGGTCCCGGGTTCAAATCTCTCGGCTCGGGTGCCTTTCTGTGTGGAGTTTGCATGCTCTCCCCGTGTCCACGTGGGTTTTCACCGGGTACTCCGGTTTCCTCCCACAGTCCAAAAGCATGCTCCTGGATAGGTTGATTGGCTCGCAGACTAAAATTGTCTCGCAATGCCCGGCGATGGACTGGCGTCCCGTCGTCCGGTGTATTCCTGCCTTACGCCCTGTGTTTCCGGGATAGGCTCCGGCTCACCGTGACCCTATATAGGATTAAGCAGTTTCAGATAATGAGATGAGATGATACAACATTATTACCCATGGACAGAAGACATTGCCCCTTCACCACCGCGAGGTGGGGGGGCCAACAGTAGAGTGCTTCTTGTTATGACAAGGGGAAACATGCTCTGGTACCTCATCGACATTTCACGAGTATATGGATAAGTGAATCACAAAATCCCAGATAATGAGGTATGGGTGCAATTAGTTTGCAAATTGCGATCCTAAGTTCAAAGTCAAATGGTTACCCGTTATTATTACTTGCAGAGTACCCATCCTAAGGGCGATCTCATTCTAAGTTTGTAACACGACCTGATGCCACGAGATGAAGATTTCTGCAGCATGACTGGTTTGATGTGGATTTCTTCCTATATCCTTTTATAAATATCGCAGACTCGCTGAAGTGTCAGAAGAGTAATCAGTTAATACGAAGTAATGCTGAAATAAGACAAGAAATCCCGAGTGATATGCACATGAAATTTGTGCTTATGAAGCATTCGAATCCGGTACCTTCATTGTGGATATATCTACATATGTACACACACACACAATTTCTGCATTATATAACGATTAGGATATTTAAGAAACAATTTCAGAGGGGTCCTGCCAGGTTTTTGCAGGAGTAGGCAATATTGTAATGCTCTTTAATCCCACTTGAGTAATTTGCAAGTAGATTTTCAAGATGGGGATTTTTAGCCAATGGTTACATTTTCTGTAGGTTTTTTTTGCTATGGGAGAAACCTGGAAAACCTGAGAAGGGAAACCCATGCAGAAAAGTAGGCGAATATGCAAATTGCACACAGATAGGCACCCGATTAGGGATTCGAACCGAGGCCCATCATGCTGTGAGGCATTATCGCTACTGGATGCAATCCGGTGTGGGGTTGTGGTAGAGCCGTTTGTATGTTCCAATGAACCACAGAGCTATGTAACTTGGAGTCTGGAACGTCTGATTTTATCTCCCTTGGTGAGAACGTCTGGAGTCAAGCACTTCTGCAAGGGTCTCCCTTGGCAAACAGATCTGAAGTCTTGCACTACTGCTTGACTCTCCCGAGGTGACCAGGTCTTTAGTCTAGCACTTTTGTCGGCATCCTTCATGGTGAACAGATCTCGAGGGAGGTTCCAGGAAAACAGCGATCCGACGACCCTTACAATAAAAGGTTGGATTCAAAAAGAGAATTTGCCCATATTTTCGATTCCAATAGCGACCAACCTGGGTGAATCTGGATACTGGCCATTTGAATCGCTCTTGTTTTGTGATGCTATTCGACAATTGGACATTGTGGATGGAGAGTTTGGCTCAAGAGATTCCTTAGTTCAAATAATGGTGAAGTTTCAAGTCAGCCCTTGACCTCTTCAGGATTGTTCACATAAGCACCACATTGTGGGATCGTTCTATGGACAGACATGCATTCTGCCTTGACAAGACAGAATTCCAGTAACCATCTCAGATCCATCAACAGAGATGGGGTAGAGCCCCATCGCTCATACGGGCAGGGAGATAATCCGAGTGGGCAGACCTGACCTGTAGACACCTACGATTCTAAGTACTTTGAATGCATCATCATGCAATGATTTAAAACAAATGAAAGGTCAAATATTAAAATATACATACGCAGTTTCAGAACAGGGCGGCATGGTGGCCCAGTGGTTAGCGCTGACGCCTCACAGCAAGAAGGTCCCGGGTTCGAATCTCTCGGCTCGGGTGCCTTTCTGTGTGGAGTTGGCATGCTCTCCCCGTATCCGCGTGAGTTTTCGCCGGGTACTCCGGTTTCCTCCCACAGTCCAAAAGCATGCTCCTGGATAGGTTGATTGGCTCGCAGACTAAAAATTGTCCCGCAATGCCCGGCGATGGACTGGCGTCCCGTCGTCGGGTGTATTCCTGCCTGACGCCCTGTGTTTCCGGTATAGGCTCCGGCTCACCGTGACCCTATATAGGATTAAGCGGTTTCAGATAATGAGATGAGATGAGTTTCAGAACAACCTTACCTGAGAGGTCCCATCTGTGATCAAAACCACGAACTGCTGCACACGTCCTTCCCGGCCTCCTGCTGAATTTACAAAATGGTTGTTTATCAAAAAGTCAAGCGCCATTCCCGTGCGAGTGCCACCTCCTTGATACTTCAGGTTGGTAATGGCGTTCAGCACATCGGCTTGGGATGAGAAGTCGTTGAGCAGGAACTCAGTGCGTGGCTCAGAGCTGAATTGGACGAGGCCAACCCGCACCTGATCAGGCCTCACCTCCAAGCTGCTCACAATGCTCAGTATGAATTTTCGGATAACCTCAAAATTTTGTTTTCCAATGCTCCAAGAGCCATCGACCAAAAAAACAAGGTCAACTGCAGTATTGGCACTGCATTCTGTAACAAAGCAAAGTTACCAACACATTAGGTTCATACTGCTGAAGTGTGTAATTTTTTGTTGGTTTAATATGCCTTATTAGAGAACTGAAGGTGCTGTTTAACGTACAGGAAACAATACAATCAGAATAACGAATTATCAGGACTAAAATCGAATAAAGTACAAGGGTTAAAAGTCAAGAGTTAAAGTACATGCGATAAAAGGGAGTTTTTAAAATAATAATCATTGCACTTATAGAGCGCTTTTCACCCAAGGGTCACAAAGATCTGCACAAAGCTGCGGAGAGAACGGCATGTCAACAACAACGACATAAGAACGGAAAATCAGCAACAATAACGTCTCATCTCATCTCATTATCTGAAACCTCTTAATCCTATATATGGTCACGGTGAGCCGGAGCCTATCCCGGAAACACAGGGCGTAAGGCAGGAATACACCCGACGACGAGACGCCAGTCCATCGCCGCAACAATAACGTTTTTTGGGTTTTTTTTACAAATCGGAGCTGTAGAGATAACGGCATATTAACAACAACATCAGGACAGTTCAACTGAAAGTCAAATAGTACCAATAAATTATAGGACATAAAGTAAGCAGAGGAAAAAAACAGATTTGTTGTCTTACAAACAAATTTAATCTTCGAAGCTCAACATACTGCCTGCTTAAAATTCGCAGATACACATCAACATTTGGAGAAAAGGTTTCTGTGGTGACTGCCCTTCACTTTTTAAACAATATTGCCACGAGCTTGAAGCTACGTTCACTACTTTGAACTAACTTCGATCCCAAGGAGTCTATCAATGTTGGCCCAACTGCATTTGCATAACTTGATCGGTTGTTAAAGGGTTGCATGTTCTCCATATTCTAAAAACACTAAAATGCTTCCATGCCACTGTTGCCCTTTGTCCACGTATGTTTTGCGCTGTGCAACCTTGAGTGCTACTGTTTACGTAGACGTTTAATCTTTGTGCAAGTTGGTGTTGTGATTTTGTTTATTTGTGCAATCTTGCGTGTTGTTTATTCATAAGTATAGCTCGAGTTTTATTGATGCCCATGTTGCTGCTGTAAGTTTACTTGCCACTTAGTTTTATTCATTGGTACGTTGGTTAGTTCAGACGTAAATGGTGTCGCAATTACACCACATCTAGAGCTTGCAAGCTCAATGGGTACTTTCTCATCTCATCTCATTATCTGAAACCGCTTAATCCTATATAGGGTCACGGTGAGCCGGAGCCTATCCCGGAAACACAGGGCGTAAGGCAGGAATACACCCGACGACGGGACGCCAGTCCATCGCCGGGCACTGCGGGGCAATTTAGCCTGCGAGCCAATCAACCTATCCAGGAGCATGCTTTTGGACTGTGGGAGGAAACCGGAGTACCCGGCGAAAACTCACGCGGATACGGGGAGAGCATGCCAACTCCACACAGAAAGGCACCCGAGCCGAGAGATTCGAACCCGGAACCTTCTTACTGTGAGGCGTCAGCGCTAACCACTGGGCCACCGCATCGCCCTGGGTACTTTCTGCTGTAATAATAAACATATAAATCTTGAACGCTGCTTAACCGTGGATTTTTCTGTTTCAAACTATATTGTAAACTATACACACGGCTCAAGGACGTTGTGTGGCTATGCAAAACTGCCTGTAATGCTTTCAAAAACAGGGCTTTTTTATGTGTTTAGGCGAATTTTTTTTGTTTCCTATGGCTCTGCTTCATCATATAATTATGATGATTGCTTCAAAAAGCTGCTCTCTCGGGACAGCCGCATCGATCGCTCCTTCTCTCCACCTCGCGGCTGTCCCGAGAGAGCAGCTTTTCAAAGCAATCGTCATGCATCGAGCCGTTAAAACCTACATCGTTACAATGTATAATTATTAAAATTCTCCTATTTCGAGTACCTATCATCCATGTTTCAGATCACCTCTTCACCCGAAGAGTGTGATGCAACTTCTTGTTACCCACGCTCTAGATTCTTATGAATACCGGAGCATTCGAGCAGAAGAGAAATTTTGACCTGGAAGTGTCCCCACAGTGTTGTGTCCCCACAAAAGAGTGACTTGGGAGCAGTAGCACCAATCCATGTGGATAACAGCTTTGTCCAGACATGTGGCAAATTTGGTGTTCGATCTGAGTGCACCCACACGTTGGCTATAGAAATAAAATGCAGGGATATACATTTATATTAGGATATGCCATAGTATCCCCATGTTATTATACTGCATTTTTATTAACCATAAAACACGATGCACCATATGCTTCAATTGTTAGTTAAATCAGCGATTTGTAGTGCTCTGTAGGCAGTGCTTGACAGTGGATATTAAAAATGCTGTATCATTTAAAAACAGTATATTACTTGGAAGTATAAATGCAATAGAATAAACCATTTATTTTGAAAATCTGAAACTGTTGCATTAATTATATTACCATAAAAAAAACCCATTGCTGCAAGTTGCAGAGAAAGACAGTGACGGATGATCTCACCATTACTCTTTTGAGCATGAGCAGATAACAGGAGAGAAGTTGCAAGGAAGCATCCCAGCATCGTGAGCCTTATCCCTGCCTCCATTTCCTGCACTCGCACACACAACAAACTATTGCAAGGAACACTTGTGTCATAGCATGATCTAGGACAGTGGAGGTTTGATTGTCATAAATCTGGCTTGTCATGTTTTTGGGTAAGTGCACAGACACATGTTAATAATAAGAATTGTATTTATAGAGCACTTTTCACCCCAGGGTCACAAAGCGCTGCACTGGGCTGCAGAAAACGGGCACGTCAACGACAACGGCAGAGAATGGCAAATCAGCAACAATAACTTTTTTGGGGTTTTTTTTTCACAAATCTGAGTTGTGGCGAGAACACCATGTCAACAACAACATCAGAACAGTTCAACTGAAAATCAAACCAGCGATAAAATATAGGACATAAAGTCAGCAAAAAACAAATAATTTCTTAAACAAACAAGGAAGGAACACATGTTCCCGAGCAGGTGCGGATCGGAAGAGAGCCAACATCCCGGCACGGCCCCACTGAGCTGCATCAATAGTCCTAACTGGAGGACTTGAAAACTCTACGGAACAGTGAGTCTTGAGACGAGATTTGAAGATGCCCAAGGACTCAGCTGAAAGAATCTCCAGTGGAAGGGCATTCTAGAGTCTTGGAGCAGCACGCAAGAAGGCTATGTCACTCATCGAATGGAGGTGCAACCTGGGCACATGCAGCAAGCCTGTATTGGAGGATTTAAATTGTCGTGTTGAGGAGGGTGCCTGAAGTAGGTCACGGATGTATGTCGGAGCTGCGCCAGTGAGAGCATTGTAGGTGAGGAGGAGGATTTTTAATTCAATCTTGTATTTAACAGGCAACCAGTGGAGAGACATCAGTACTGGGGATATGTGATCATGGATGGGTGTGCAAGTGAGGACTCGAGCAGCCGCATTATGCACACGTTGGAGACGATTAATCAGGTAGGCAAGGGTGCCAGCGAGAAGTGCATTGCAATGATTGATTCGTGAGGAGATGAAAATGTATATTATCTTCTCAGTGTCAGCAGGTGACAGGATGTTGCGCAGTCTGGCTATATTTCTGAGACGAAAATAGGCTATTCGTCACCTTGTTCATGTGTGTCTCGAAGGTGAGTGAGGAATCAAGAGTCACACCTAGACTCCGGAGTGTCTTAGCAACTTCAATTGTCTGGTCGTCAAGCATCAATTGGATCGGTTCAGCCTTGGACAATTGATGTGGGGTTCCAACGAGCAAACCTTCTGTGTCCATTTAGTTATAGAAAATTTGAAATGAGCCAGGCCTTCACAGTTGACAGTGAGGATGACATGCAAAGATCAGACACATTGATGGATGACTTTTCATGGATATAGATTTGGATGTCATCGGCATAGCAAACGCAATCTCAAACAATAAACGCACAAGCTACATATATATTAACGTTAAACACAATCCCGTGCATAACACTTCATGATGAGTGTAATATGACATTGTTGGCCCCTTTATCCAAGTAACTCGCATAATTCGAAACACCGGACTGAATCTGATTAACCTACCTTGTAAACACCGATGTAATATGTTGCCCCACCCTCCAACCCCCTCCTCC
>JAZEWT010000001.1:22500746-22521639 GCA_036362905.1 Mordacia mordax
TCCAACCCCCTTTCAAGACTAGAACATTGGTAACAGGTACTTATGCTGTAACTGCATTTACATTTCATTAAGCCAATAATGATTCACTCCACTCAATCATACTTGTCTCACCACAGCTCCGTGCAGCGCTTTGTGACCCTCGGGCGAAAAACGCTCTAGAAGTGAAAATATTAATATTATTATTAATATTAAACGTGTTTTCTCTAAGACTGTAAAGAGGTTGATTTAATCTGCTAGGGAGGAAACGAGTCAGGAAATAAAACATATAGCTCTTTAAAAATACTTGCTAAAATTGGCAGATTTATTATGACGCCGTTCCATATAATTTTGGGCTTGACGCAATTTCACTAGGTTCTGCCAGATATCAACCCGAATGGTGCCAATGCCAGGCTATATGTTAAACATTAGTGCCAAGGCAGCTGCACTGCATCACAGAGGCAAGAGGCTGTCACAGTGACACACTGCAGTGGGATAGGCCATGCACCGAAAACATTAAGCCAGCCAAGGCAGCAGCGTTTTTCACTATGCCACCGCGCCGTCCTTATCCTGATATTCTATAATTCGACGGGATTGGGACAAAGAATTAAATTATACCATTCGCATATTTTTGGAGCATCGAGAGCAATGTAAATGGCAAGACTTTCGTGCAGAAAGCTCATGTAAATTTTTCTCTACAGTGATAAGAACGAGTCCGTTAACCCTTTCAAATTGTTTGGCTTTCTACATACATTTGAATTAAAATGTGATCAGATCTTGATGCAAGAGAGTCCACAAACATATCTAAGTTGAAACAGTTTTGTAAAGAAAAATGGGCCAAAATGACTCTGAGCCGATGTACAGGGCTGATTAACAGTTTTTTTTGTTAATGTGTGCTTGGCCAATTTAATTAATTAGGTTTTTTTTATTGTGACAGGTCGAGAATACACAAACTCCACACAGAAAAACGCCAGAGGCAGGGATTGAACAGCCTTGGACAGGATCTTCTTAATGTGAGGTGCAGATTTCTACCATTGCACTGTGTGTATTTGAGCAAGGAGTCACTGATTTTTTAAAATATTGGCATAGCATCAAAGGCAGCGCTCAGATCTAGGACAACAATACCAGGTAAAAGGAGCATTCATGAGCAGCGATGAATAAGTAATTAACGACTTTGACCAGAGCAGTTTCAATACTATGGCACAATCTGAAGCCAGATAGGAAGGGATTGAGGAGGTCATGGAGGAGGTCATTGGCCATACGAACAGCATGGAGGCTGATGCACACCAACAAGGTAAAAACCCTATGGACTAGTCAGATAAATTTAAAGGTCTCTTTGTCTTTTCCATTCCCCCAGCAGAATCTGAGTGCCACGTGTGTCACTCCCTAACCGCCAAACCGAGCATCCAGACCCCACCGGATATCATGACTCTCCCTGGGAATCGCAACACCCCCGACATGCCTGTACGCTGGAGATCTTGACTAATAACGGTTCACTTTGGCACTGCTCACAGCGGCAGTTGGAGTCATTATAGCATATTTGGAATTTGGTGAGAACACTTAATATGCTAGTTAGTACAAACAAAAGGAAATTTAGCTTTAAACAGTACTGTATCGGTGTGATTTTAACATTTCTAAAAAGTCTGCATCGTTATTCACGCAACAAAAGCGGAGTAAATGAGTGTGCAGCGCCACATGTCACATCATAATGGTTGGTCGTTTGGTCAGTTCTTTTAGGCAAAGCCGTGTGTTCTCCACATTATCATTTACTGCAGTGTTAAATTGAACAATACAATACACATCTCATCCAATTGTCAGAAACCGCGTAGTCCTGTACAGGGTCGCGGTGAGCCGGAGCCTATCCCGGCAGACACAGGGCGCAAGGCAGGCATACACCGACGATGGGACGCCAGTCCATCACCGGGCACAGTATATATAGCCTAAGATTATACATATTATTTTTCTTTAGCTTGATCTGTTGCCTTGAATCTACTGTACTGCCTCTTGGACTTAACAACAGGAAACTACAAAGCCAGGCCGCATGCCTGGCAAGGCATTGATCTGGGAAGGGTCTTGGGGCTGTCGTGGGCGGAAGGAGGGGCCCAAGCTGCCCTGATTTTTTTAATTATTCTCTGATGGCGGGCTTTCGCTGCCGAACTATATGTGACGTTACCATGGTTGCTTAGGAGGAACGTACAAATATTGATATATTAAAGGCTCGATGCATGAGAATTGCATTCTAAAGCTATTGTTTCGGGAATGCCGTGTCGAGCGCTCGCGCATTCTTTCACAACGTTTTGCGTCCCACGTTAGAGGCATCCTCAGGTATTCTATAGAACTCCTCAGAAAGTATTGCTCAGACAAGTATTGCTCAAAATATACCCATGAAAGAATCACAAACTCGAGACTTTTTTTTTTTCAAGATAGTCCATCATTGGAATGCTTGAACAACTGTATTTTAAAACTGTTATGTGCTTGACTGGAGAACCCATGAAAAGAATATCACATGCACATCAGGAAAACTGAAATAGGTTAATAAAAACAATTTACTAATGTGCTACAAAGGCGACTCTATAAAAATAAACAGTGGTACCCTACTGTAATACATGAATCTGAAGCATGGGCATTTGCATAAAATGAAACAAAAAGTGGAAAGTATGGATAATGACCAGATGTGTGGAGTAATACCGACAGAAAGATTAAATAACAGGTGGCTCACAGAACAAATGCGATTGATAGACTTTGACTTGACCATTCCGAAGCATTGGCTTGGGCAGGACAGATAGTTCAAAGTGTTGAGGGTTGATGGACGAGCCTGGTAACAGAATAGCAGGCAAAAGAAGAGCACAAGCCTAAGACGTTGACCGCTACAGAAGTGGAGTGAGATCTGCTCCTGTGCATATGTATTGTAGTATCACAAAACTGAGAGGGATGGGGTTAGCATTTCATCTGGCAATGGAGAAAGATGATGATGATGAAGATGGCATAATGTACAAACCTACACATGTCCGTTAATCCAGGAGTTATGAACCGTTTGCACCTCAAGGCTCATTTTGCCCACTTGGGTATGGTCTCCACGGACCACCAGGAGGCACTCGCAAGCAATTTATGGTTCGTGACCCACCAGTTGAGAATGGCACTTCTAAAACATACCTTCTTCCAGTTTAATGTAATTCAAAGAATGTATCACTCCATGTTTCTTCACGCACTTTTCATTAAATTTGTTTCATGCAGGTCATGAAACAAATTAGGGATGACATGTCTCATGTAGGAGCCATGTCATCACAGAGAGTAATTATCTATTGAAAATGTTATCATTCAGGCACACCTGCATGTAACTGTGAATGAACTAGTTCAGGTTATTATTAACAGCGACCCGACCTGCTTTCCTCCTCTTTCATGTTTCATATTGGTCTACCTTCAATAACTGACCTCAAGTTAAAGATTTGTTTTAATTGTGAGAATTCAATAGACGAGGATAGTCTCATTTGTAAGAGTGACTGACCGCCCTCATTTAAATGACAAAATCAAAACATTATAACATTACAACAAAGACGCAAATTAAAATAAGATAAGTACAAAAACAACAACGGCATATATATTCCGTGGTTTCCCAGTTGTGATCGTTATTTTAAATGTAGCCATGGCTCCAAATATTTTATATTAACCCTCACCCGTAAACACCACCACCATGTGCAATCGATCTCTCTGCTTTGCAGATTTTAAGTTATGATTACTTTCAAACGCTGCTCTTTTGGGATAGCAAAAGGCGTTCTGTGACAGTCAGCATCCTCAGGCGTCCTGTGACAGTCACAGGACGCCTGAGGATGCTTCCCACGTGGGAGGCGAAACGTCGGGAAGGAGAGAGGAGCACTCAACACGCCTATCCCGAAAAATCAGCTTTTGGAAGCAATGATCATGCATCCAACCATGAAAACTTACATCAGGACTTTCAGTTATGTTTTTCACAATCTAACCGACTGCTGTTTTACACCCAATTGCTACCTTACCAGGTCCCCATTGCATATTGTTTGTGCATTCGTTTAACCAAAACTAACAAACCAGAGGGGTGAGTGTCTAGACCCCCCCCCCCGCGGTGTTGCTCCCCCCCCCGCATCCCCCCCGCGCTGTGACGGCTGCAGGTGGGCGTAGAGAGTCCGTGATGGGTTTGGGTTTCCCAACAGACGCAGGAATGCGGCGGCGGCAGCAGCAGCAGCGCGTCTGCTCTGCGCTCCAGATGCCCGCCGCCACGCTCATCACGCGCGGATCCACAGGATTGGGGGGTGGGTACTGCTGTGTGGGAGCCATCGTGGCAGTGGCACAGCGCTAAGGAAGTGAGTGAACTTGGTTGGTGCCGAAAAGGCATTTGGGGGAGCAGGACCCACACAAGAGCCCCCCACTCGTTACGGACCTGGCTATGATTGAACGATGCGTTTCATCAGTGTCGCGCTGCGTAGCTGAGTGCGCTGGGAGCAATTATTACCATAATATGGTGTTAGTTTTGATGGAGTGACATTGTCGTTCATACAAATAGCGTGTTTCAATCGGTGCGGAGCCACAGACGAGCGGAAATACACCAGCAAGGCGATGATCTGGCGCTATCAATTGCTCATTACGGTTTTTCGGGCAATTAATTTGCATCTTTTCAAAGTATGCTACCTATACTGCTATGTTTCAATTCCGTTGTATACGAGAACTGGCCCTGGCACGTGACTGTAGAATTTAAACAGTTGCCCCAGGGCCACCAACGAAGAAGCGTGTATTTTCATACTGATAAAAAGGTTGTGAGGTTTTTAGAATTCGTGGTATTTCTACATTGCATTTATTTAAATTGTGGTCATTTTCTTATGAGGCTTAATAATAAAGAGAACCGGTTAAAAAGTTGTGCAAATAAAACATACAAACTTTTGCATTTATTTAGGGGCGGCTCAGTGGTCCAGTGAGCAGCGCTGTCGCCTCACAGCAAGAAGATCCCGAGCTCTATTCCCGGCTCGGGTGCCTGTGTGGAGTTTGCATGTTCTCCCCGTGCCCGCGTGGAATTTCGCCAGGTACTACGGTTACCTCCCAGTGTCCAAAGACATGCTTCTGCCTGCCGAGTACGTTTTCCCAAAAAGTGTGCCCTGCGATGTACTGGCGTCACATCCTGGGTATTCCCCTACCTTCTGCCCTCTGTCGGCTGGGATAGGCTCCAGCCGTCTGTGACCCTGTAGAGCATTAAACGAGTGTTGATAATGAAAGAATGAACGCATCTATTTATTTTAAAAATATATCGGAAAAAAGTTCGACAACCTATAGGTTAATCAGCTCAATAAGAGGGCAATTAAAGTCCATTTATTTTAATCAATGGGATGACAATCAGATGTGAATTTGGGTGACGCTGCCGGATATGAGCAACATAATCTTTGGTCACTACCATCACAGTCCGGTATTTACCACACAGGTTCGTGGAATCATGTCATGCCCCGATAAAAGGAGATTCATGAGGACCTCAGAAAACGAGTTATTGATGCTAATTGTTCTGGAAAAGGTTCCAAAACCATATTTAAAGTTTCACCAACTCCACCAATGCACAGTCAGGCAAATATAGTACGATACCATTGGTTCTCCTTCCAGGAGTTGTCGGACAACGAAAATCACTCCAATAGCAAGGTGTCCATAATCCTGTCACAGAGAACCCCAGGGTAATGTGTCAGGATCTGCAGGCCTCTCGTGCATTGGCTGTCAGTATCCATGAGTCCACCATCAAGAAAATACTGAACAAGACTTGTGTGCATAGGATGATAGCAAGGAGGAAACAACTGCTCCCCGAGAAGAACATTACCTACCACTCATCTCCAGTTTGTCGAAGACCACCTGGATGATTGAGAATGCTATTGTGAGAATGATTTGTAAATAGAGGAGTCCAAAGTGGAACTTTTTGGCAAGGTGGTGGGAATATTATGGTTTGGAGCTGCTTTGTTGCCTCAGGACTCAAGACAGCTTGCCATCATTGATGGAACCATGATTTCTGGGTTCTATCAATACATTCTAAATGACAGCATCAGACCATCTGCCCATGAGCTACAGCTCAATGGAGAATGGGTCATGCAGCAAGACAACGATCATAAAGACAAAAATAAATCGACAATAAAATGTCTAAGTCAAAGTCCAGACCATAACCTAATGGAAATGTGGCAGAACCTGAAGAGAGCAGTTCTTGCAAAAAAAGTCCTCAAAAATCTCTGAATTGAAGCAATTCTATCAAAATTAAATGGGCCAAAAGTCCTCCAAGCCGATATGCAGCACGAATCAAGTTATAGGAAACATTTGGTTTAAATTATTGCTGCTCAAGGGGGTGCCTCCAGTTACCTCATTTAAAGGTTCACATACTTTTTAGGGCAAATATATTGAATGTTGAATCACTTTGATCAATAACATATACGTTTTTTGGGTGTGCTAATTGTTTAATCAATTTCTATTTATTATGATAACTTATATATATATATAAGACGGGCGGCGCGGTGGCCCAGTGGTTAGCGCTGTCGCTTCACAGCAAGAAGGTCCCGGGTTCGAGTCTCTCGGCTCGGGTGCCTTTCTGTGTGGAGTTTGCATGCTCTCCCCGTGTCCGCGTGGGTTTTCGCCGGGTACTCCGGCTTCCTCCCACAGTCCAAAAGCATGCTCCTGGATAGGTTGATTGGCTCGCAGACTAAAATTGTCCCGCAATGCCCGGCGATGGACCGGCGTCCCGTCGTCGGGTGTATTCCTGCCTTACGCCCTGTGTTTCCGGGATAGGCTCCGGCTCACCGTGACCCTATATAGGATTAAGCGGTTTCAGATAATGAGATGAGAGATGAGACTTATATAAGACATAATGACATTTTAGGTGAAATAAATGCAGAAATATGAAAATAATATTTGCATTTCTAGAGCGCCTTTCACCCAAGGGTCACAGAGCGCTGCACAGAGCGGTGGAGAGAACGCATGTCAAGAACATCGGAATAGATAAATTAAATAAACCAATGAATATAAATCACTGAAGCACATCAAGTAACAAATAAAATAATTGTTTAAAAAGGAATAAATAAGTGTACTTGAACAAGTCAATAGCGCACAATCATCCAAGCACACACCAGCGAGCAGCATCAACAGTCCCACCCAGAGGACTGCAAGGCCTTTCGGAATAAGTGAGTCTTGAGATGGGATTTGAAGGTGCCCAGGGACTCGGCTCTTGAGTGTGCTCTCTTGGGCTCGTGTTGTGTTTGCGTGTTTGGCTGGTTTGTGAGCCTCGTGAAGACTGCGCGCCGTGTCAAGCATGCTTTGTGCCGTGCGTTCCACATACGCGATATTGTCGAACATAACTTGCTTCAGAGTCAGTTAAAATTACACGGGTAATCGTTGTCGTTACTTATGTGTATATTTCTATGCTTTTCGTTAGAGCTGCTGTCTAATGCCGGACTGTGTGGTGCCATGAAACGTCTATTTAAAACAGCATACTCTATAAATGCAATTATTATTACAACTCACCCAGCCGACCCCTCCCTGATCCCCTGTGCTGAGCGGTCCGACCCCTCGACCCCCTTCCCCCCCCCGATCCCCCAGAAGAAAGGGAAAAAATGTGGTCGACAAAACATACTGTATTATGGACCTGCATTTGATTTTAGATATGTGAAGTTAAGCAAGAACAACCTTGTACAATAATGGGAATGTGGGGGGAGGGGGGGACATGAGAGGGAATACAAACTATTTATGATTGTTTCGAAAAGCTTATCTCTCGGGGCGACGCGGCTGTCCCGAGAGAGCAGCTTTTCGAAGCAATCATCATGCATCGACCCGTGAAAACCTACATCATTAAAAACAAACTATTGCTGTTTTAATCTGTTGTACACCCGCAGGGCGGACGGTGTTGCTGGCATGTTGTAATAAAATGTAAATTAAAAACACAGTATAATATAATAACCGTAAGCGTTCTTAACCATGGGGCACACTATGCAATTGCAGCCGCCCCCGTCCCCACGGACATAAACGATGAGCGGTATTGATGTTTGGAGAAGACTCATCATAACTTTTTGCCGGGGCCCCAGAATAACGGCGGCCCCTCCTGATAACAGCATTATAACACAATAACAGCATAGAGCCCAGCACACGGTCACACAGCCATGCACGCCTTACCGCGCCGCGCACGGACGACGCTGAGGAAGAGGATGATGAGGATGAGGAGGATGATGATGATGATGATGGGACGGACGCTCCTCGGAGAAGTGGCTGAAGCGGGGCGCGCAGGGGCGGGCGGCGCTTTTATAGGCAGTGGGGTCCCCGCCCCTGCGCGCCGAGGGCGGGGCCCAAACACGGTCAAAAGACAAAGATTCCCGCATAGCCTGAGCAAACTGCAGGGTCGAATGCTGTTAGCGAGCACCTATCAATGTCAACATGGCACATGAGGGGGTGGGTGGCCAGCACCATACTCGACCGCCTTTGTCTCACTAGTGGCAATGTTTACACGCCGCACTGGGTACTCATTTGAATCTGGGTCGACCGAGGGCAGGTCCGTTTTAAAAAAATCATCACTGGTGTTGGATCATGATCACGACAGCACAATCAGCAAAAAAAAACAGCACACATTACCACAGCCGACATCACCACAACAACCGCGCCGTTCACCACTATGTGGCGCAGTGGTAACATCTGGTAACGTCTGTGCGTCACAGAAAGAAAATACTCCCCAAAACAGTTCAATTTCCCGCCTCGGGCGCCTTTCTGTGAGGAGTTTGTGTTCTCTCCTTATTCTGTGTGGTTTTCCTCTGGGTTCTTCGGTTTTCTCCCACAACAAAAAAAAATACTGATGAATTAGTTTGCCGATAACATGATATAGAGAACGCAGTGTGTCTGACATGTAGGCGTCGCTAACTGCATGGCTGCCCCTTCCCTCCGCCTCTCCATGGTCTCATCGCGTCGCGCCTCTGTAATTATTAATGATAATGATGTCCCCACGGCGCCGGTCTGCCAGTCCAGGTGGCCATTGAGATAACGCGAAGTGTCGAAGAATCGTTAACGGGAGGTCACGGGCAAACCCCGGTGCCATGATCTGTCTGGCCGAAAGAACAATGATTGCATTTCGAGAGCGCTTTTCACCCGAGGGTCACAAAGATGACTGGCGGAGGCACCACCTGTGTTCCCTACTGCACCAACTCACTGTCTATTTGCTGCCAAGGGCTCCGCTCGCTGTTTCGAACATCGATCTTCCGCCCTCTGTTGATGTTGGAGAGCAACTGCTTCCAACTATCCAGTAGTCTCATTATCTCTCATCTCATCTCATTATCTGAAACCGCTTAATCCTATATAGGGTCACGGTGAGCCGGAGCCTATCCCGGAAATACAGGGCGTAAGGCAGGAATACACCCGACGACGGGACGCCAGTCCATCGCCGGGCATTGCGGGACAATTTTAGTCTGCGAGCCAATCAACCTATCCAGAGAATGCTTTTGGACTGTGGGAGGAAACCGGAGTACTCGGCGAAAACCCACGCGGACACGGGGAGAGCATGCAAACTCCACACAGAAAGGCACCCGAGCCGAGAGATTCGAACCCGGGACCTTCTTGCTGTGAGGCGTCAGCGCTAACCATTGGGCCACTGCGCCGCCCAGTACAAGACAACGTGCAAGACTAATCAGCTTACAATCCTTCTGCACCACATCAGTCCATCTCTGCTCCAGTTTATGCCACTGTGTAAATATCAGTGGAACCTCAGTGCGAGATGGCCGGGAGAGCCGCTCCACAGAAAAGGCACACAGTGGCTCAACACACCGCTGTGTGCAGCTCAGCGGAGTACCAACCGGTGACGAGATCATCATAGCGCAGACTCCTAAGAGATGCGGCTCCCGAGTAACAGCTGCTCTCCAGGGACAGTGATCAGCAGACGGCGAAGACAACATTCACCGCATTCACCGGCTCAGCGACCATACAATGGAGCGCAAGCCGTTCCTCAACAACCTCGCTGTGTACACACGGGAGGAATCCATCAGTAAAGTTAACGGAGTAGTTTTCCTGGTGGAACGAAGTATTTCTAAAATACTGCAGATTGACTTATGCAAGAGGTGGGATTGATGCTTTTAAATACATTCTATTACCAACAAAATCGTACCTTTATAAAACAAACCAATTAGACGTAGAACTATGGTGCTATGGGATGAAATATCTCCTAACCCAATCACAGACTCTCAATAGAAACGGATCTGGAAGTTGCTGCACAATAGCTCCAAATAAGCACACCACGAGGTCCATCCAATTTAAATTTCTACAAGGCTATTGTGTTATGATTTAGAAGTGAGCCAGATTTGATTTTAAAAAAGCATCCCACCAAATTGCCCGAGATGTTCACGAGGTACAATTCATTGGTCGTGCCCAAACATAATTGAGCTTTACATCAATATCCCTGAATACGGCAATAACATTCACGTCACAAATATCACTCTATCAATTGAAGTATTACGTATTGGCATCATACCCAAGATAATGTCTGAAAGTTAAACCTGAGGGCCTCTTTGAAAGTCAAAACACTTCACACCAAACATACACAGCGATTCATAAAATGATATTGAGCACAGGGCGGCGCGGTGGCCCAGTGGTTAGCGCTGACGCCTCACAGCAAGAAGGTCCCGGGTTCGAATCTCTCGGCTCGGGTGCCTTTCTGTGTGGAGTTTGCATGCTCTCCCCGTGTCCGCGTGGGTTTTCGCCGGGTACTCCGGTTTCCTCCCACAGTCCAAAAGCATGCTGCTGGATAGGTTGATTGGCTCACAGACTAAAATTGTCCCGCATTGCCCGGCGATGGACCGGCGTCCCGTCGTCGGGTGTATTCCTGCCTTACGCCCTGTGTTTCCGGGATAGGCTCCGGCTCACCGTGACCCTATATAGGATTAAGCGGTTTCAGATAATGAGATGAGATGAGATATTGAGCACAAAGGGATTCCACAAAGCCCGATCCGTGACGCGATGAAACAACTTTCGATATCAGCTATAGACTCTGTGAACATCTGGTAATACACGCTTAAGGGATAGCAGGCAGATTTTAAAATAGCATGGGAACCATTCTCAACTTTTTAAACCCCTCCTCACGTCTTGGACCCCAGGCACAGCGCCACCCAGAAATCTCCTTCAAATACTCAAAATGTCTGAACAACCATTACTTACAAGTTTGACAACAACACTTTTACACTTTGCAATATTGGGCATAGGGCGGCGCAGTGGCCCAGTGGTTAGCGCTGTCGCCTCACAGCAAGAAGGTCCCATGTTCGAATCTCGGCGGTGCGGTGGCCCAGTGGTTAGCGCTGATGCCTCACAGCAAGAAGGTCCAGGGTTCGAATCTCTCGGCTCGGGTGCCTTTCTGTGTGGAGTTTGCATGCTCTCCCCGTGTCCGCGTGGGTTTTCGCCGGATACTCCGGTTTCCTCCCACAGTCCAAAAGCATGCTCCTGGATAGGTTGATTGGCTCGCTGGACTGGCGTCGCGTCGTCGCGTAGTCGGGTGTATTCCTGCCTTACGCCCTGTGTTTTCGGGATAGGCTCCGGCTCACCGTGACCCTATATAGAATTAAGCGGTTTCAGATGATGAGAATATTGGGCATATATTTGTATGCATATATATTTGTGTGTTTGTACTTATTCATGTTAAATGTGCATGTGTTTGAAGATGTCAGCCATCCTGGATAAGGACGTCTGCTAAATTATAATAATTGTGGCGCCAAGCCTCGTCCGTGCCAGGCCATGTGCAGGTGAGGAGTGCGTTAGGCTTTCCCTCCTCCCCCTCGTCCATGCACGGCGGAGGGGGGGGGGAGTCACAGGGTACGGTTCGGGCAGATGAGGTAATGTGTTTGCCACCCACGCTGGGCGGCTGATAAGTAACCAGGGGTGGCAGTTATATGCGGTGGGGAAGTCTACAGCGAAGACTATCGCCTGGGAAGTGTTGGAGGAGGCCGCATGAAGATGCCGGGTAGCGCTGATGTATGAGGGAGGGTAACAGACCGTTGTGGGCTGTTACCCGGTCGTGTGCTGCAGTGAAGAATTAAAGCATTGAAAACATCCAGAAGGCCTCTGCATCATCTATCGTCGCTGGTCTCTTGTCGCTGACTGGTTGAGTGCATCGCTGAGTGAAGGTGAACCGCTATGTCGCTGCTGAAGAACCCCTGGCAGCCCGCGCCACATAGCCGCACGCGCGACATGGCCGCACGCGCCACATGGCCGCACGCGCCACATGACCGCACGCGCCACATGTCCGCACGCGCCACATGGCCGCACGCGCCACATGGCCGCACGCGCCACATGGCCGCACGCGCCACATGGCCGCACGCGCAAGTCGGACCCACAGGTGTCTGGCGTGGATTACGACTGAGGTCGACTCCCTTGGAGGGTTCCCCCCCGAAACACCACATAATCAACCAACTCTCTATCTCTCGCATGTTAGCCACTCCCTCAAGCTTTTCCCCATCTGTATTGTGTTTCTTAAAATAGAATGCCAGCAATAGGCTCTGTATCTATGGGACACATATGGCATGTAACGTTGGGCATGGTGTTTATTATTAAAGTATACTGTGCATTTACAAAACGTGAATAAAGAACATTCAAAATCGATAAAATCATTAGTTTAAAAAAAACAAAAGGGAAAAAATGTAAAGAAAAGGTTAACGTCACAGACATCAATTCAGGCACTATTTAGTCCATGGCTAGATGAGAACTGCCCTGTTGCATATCAGTCTTGGTGCTGGTGTTGACTGCACCTGACCACACTGGTTAGTATGGGTTGGTAAGTGACAACGTTACAATTGTAATAAGTAGAAGAGGTTTTAACCATTTCTGGCAATTATACACGTGTTAAGATCTTTAAACACCAGTTTACAAAAGCCGCACATACTTGTAGCAAAATATGCAAACAGGAAGCATTGAAAACATATCCATTGTTCTTCAAACTGATTGGCCTACAACTCCACCTGAGCTACTAAGCATTGATATTGCATTGTCCAGATCTGACTGCCTTTAGGCATCATCTGGCTAACACTGACAATCAGGCTCAAGAGAAAGCCATGTCTGGTGAATCCCAATCAGTTTGAAGGACAATGCATATGTTATCAAAGCTTCCTCTCTGCATATTTTGCCACAAGTATGTGTGGCTTTGCAAACTAGACACATTGCGAAATATGTCTATTTTGGTGCCAGAAAATGGTAAAAACTTGTTCTACTTATTACATATGTACACTGGCAAAAAAGTTCCCATAGCTTAAACAGCTCCACCTGAGCGACAAAGCATTGATATTGCATTGTCCTGAGCTGCCTGCCTTTTGGCATCATCTGGCTAACACTGACAATCAGGCTCTAAAGAAAGCCATGTCTGGTGTAGGCCTATCAGTTTGAAGGACAATGCATATCTTGTCAAAGCTTCCTCTCTGCATATTTTGCCACAAGGATGTGTGGCTTTCTAAACTAGACACATTGTGAAGTGTGTATTTTGGTGTTTCAAGATCTTAATGCGTGTATAATTGCCAGCAATGGTAAAAACCTGTTCTACTTATTACATATGTACACTGGCAAAAAGTACCCATAGCTTAAACAGCTCCACCTGAGCTACTAAGCATTGATATTGCATTGTTCTGAGCTGACTGCTTTTGGCATCATCTGACTAACACTGACAATCAGGCTTAAGAGAAAGCCATGTCTGGTGTATCCCAATCAATTTGAAGGACAATGCATATGTTATCAAAGCTTCCTATTTGCATATTTTGCCACAGGTATGCGTGGCTTTGCAAGCTTGACACATTGTGAAGTGATTACATTGGTCACGAATGCCTTCGAATTAAAATCACTGCATCTTGTTTTAGTAAGTATATCAAAATCACTTAATGCAATTCTCAAAACTAAAGATTATCACCTAAAGTAAAACAAATCTGAACATTACGACCAATTGCTGCAATGTCACATCTGAAGACGTGCAGCACTGGTGTGGAAGGAGGGAAATCTAAACCAAGATAGAGGACATGGGATGTCCCTCGGCATTCGATTGCAGTTACGCGTCTTGCAAGTGCAGTCGTTGATGGGGGATGGGAGTGGGATTACTTGTCTCGTTTCGAGACACCGCGCTTATTACACGCGCAGTGACCCCACACGCTGCTCCTCATGTGGGTGCAACGTTAGGGCCCCTGGCTCTCCATATGCTTTCCAGGTTTTTCAAACCTTGAAGGCGTTGATGTTTTAGCCTTCGTAAAAGGCACTCTATCAATGCAATTACTATTATTATTATTGTTGCACTGATCATGCTTTGTTGCGTTGGTCAGTTCGGACGTTTGTTGTGTCGCAGGAATCCCGCATCTAGAGCTTGTACCGCTCACTAAGTACTTTCTGCTGTACTAATAAACTTCCATGAAATTAAAAATAATCTGCCTGTGTAATGATGCACGTCTTCATGGCTCAATGTATGATAATTGCTTTACATAGTTTCCACGTTGGAGGCATCCTCAGGCATTTAGACATCTCGGAGGGGGAGCGCTCGACACTGCTATCCCGAAACAATAGCTTTGGAAAGCAATGAGCATGCATCGAGCCGTGAAAAGCTACATCAATGAAGGGTTGGTGTTATTGCACGTTCTCATTTAACTGGCTAACATATCTGAGTGCTAGAAGCTCTGACCAATGACCGTTGTGGTTAATTGATCTTGTATTTTCTTGACGACATGGCTAAATATTCTGAGTAATAGATCATTATTGGCCATTGATCTTTCAGCAATCTTGTGGTTTTAACTGAAAAGCCAATATATATTGAGATACACATTCAGAGCAGACATGCACGAATTTGTATTTATTAATTCAAAGAGGAATACATTTTGGTAAAGTAAAATACGTTTACAGACAAAAGGAAAAAGGTTTCACTGGCCTTCATTTTACGTTTGATTTGTGGAAATGTAGCACGGTATTGATACTCAAACATTACAACAACAAGGACCTGAGTTCTATTTTCGAATCAGGCATCTTTTGCGTTGCGTTTTTATGTTATTCCCCTTTTCTACATGGGCTTTTCTTTTCCAGGGGCTCCAGTTCCCATCCAAAACTAAACAACATGCACTTGGTATTGCACTAATATTCCAATGCTGAAAAATCACTTGCAAACTACTCAATGGGATACAATATAGCAACCTTGCCTTCTCAGAAAATAGTTTTGAGGCTCAGTGAGCATGTCCTGAATAAACAAGCTTCATAACAAAGAAAATATTCTGACAATAATTTGTCGATATTGTGTCTTTTCTTTAAGGGCATGTTATGCATTCTCGTGAGAGACGGCAAATGTAATGTATGTATTTTATATTCAAAGGAAAGCCTCATTGAGCCTTAGAACTCTTTTTTCAGGAAAAGTGTTACACTAATCAATTCTATTGCGTGAAATTACATATGGGGAGGGGGGGGCAGGGGGGTTTAAAACGAAGTAGCCATAGAAAATCTACACATGAGTCAAATCTCCACACTAAAGACATTGTTGGAATGTGTGAACTCCTCGTTACTTTCAAGGTAAAATACATGGTACTCCCAGGCACATTCTGATCCTAGTACTACCCTGGTCCCAAGATCTGACAAGGTTCGATTCATTCAGGCTAACTTGGTGGTTTGGTTGTGGTTTCAAGATGTTTTACAGGAGCAGGACTATACTGAAAAACATGCACAGGCAGCACAAAAGTTGGGATACCCCTAATAATAATCTGATCAAGATAAAGACAGGCATATCTATCGATCGTTAGATTCTCAACTGTGTTGCATGGCGCTGCCTCGTGTCGAGATGACGCCAACGTTCTTGCACGTGCCAAGACTATGCACCGAGCAGTCAGGCCCTGCGCTATGGGAGAGCATACAGGACAGTTGACTCGTATCAGCACGTGTAATTGTCAAACGTTCCATTTCTGGCGATTGTCTCGCATGAGCTTATTCTCATGAGAGTAGGCGAGACGTGCACCTGTGGTGCCAAGCCTCGCGCCGTGAAAGGCACGCCCATGTCCAGCGATAAGGCCGTGCAGAGGTCGTGGTGATGTGCGTGCGAATGGGATATCGGCGGGCAAGGGGTCGTCCGGAATGACAAAGGGTCAGGCGAGGTGAGAATGAGAAAGTGAGGGTGACAGAAAGTGTGGTGGCATTCCCCTCTTCCGAGATCGTAAACAACCCGTGGTCTGTGGGGGGGGGGAATAAGGCGGACGTGTGATGATCGGATTGGCCTAACAGACATGGGATGACATCTCGTGGCTGGGATATAAAGAAGTACGCGGAAGCGAAGGAGGAGAGTCTGCATGAGAGGTTGGCAGCAGAGCGACGGGCACGTAGAGAGGCGAATCGATAGCGCCCGAAGCGCGGGGGTGGGTAGTGAGTTGTATATTACCTTTGTTATGGGTGTGATAATAAAGAGTTGGAAAGACAGAAAACTCCTGTCTCCTCGCTGTAGTGGTCGCCCCATGTATGTGGGAGAGAATGCAGTCGCCACCGCGGTGTTCCGCGCACGCCGTCGGAAAAAGAGGGCACATCAGTGGGCGGTCGATTGATGGTGTGGGAGCTGACCCGTTGGGATGCCCTCACACACCGACTCGGAGGGGGAAATTTAGTTGCATTTATTTAATGCAAAAACGGTCAGATTCTAAAAGTGAGTCACTATTCTCTAAAAACACATTCTCATTGTCATGTCGTTTTCTAGTATGATGTTTGTGGTATGGTAAGGGGTGCTGCCCCGTTTTCAGCTCTTCCTCGGGCCCTCTATTAGCTAACAGCAGCCCCGAGCACTGTGCATGGGTAGAAACGGCTGTACATTGTGCCCAACTGGTGCACGCGATTTGTCTGCATGTATGTAAGTTGTGTTAATATGGACTGTATATGCGATGCGTGTTTAATATAGAGATTTGTTTTTCATAGAGTTCAAGCCATTACAGCAGGTCACCTCAGAGCAATTTACCCGCGATATGCGACTGATGTTACAGCACACCTCGTCTTAAACACATGCAATGGCACCTTCCGGCACAGTTGTTCCTCTGTGACCCAAAGTAACCTAGCACCTAGTAAACCCAATTGTGTATGTCTGCCAAAGACCGTGTACATGTACAGTCACTTTTTCAATCTACTGCTGAATAAGAGTTGCCCCACAGCATGCAGATCATGGGGCTATTTGCAACACTTCACAATGCTGCTCCGTGCTGGTTGATCAAAGCAAGGACCATAGACGCTGGAGGACAAACGTACAGAACACCGTTGTGTTTTGCAACAGTGGCCCAAACTGACAATGTGGCAAAGCGTACTGCAGGTAGTTCTCCGGACACAAGGCTCGGAAGCACACTGCGTTAGGAAGCCTAGGTTACTGAAGCAGTGGCAATAGCTAGGACAGCAGAGAGAGTCTATAGTGCTGTAACGATGTGCATTGAGTCCATAATTGTGTGCGGCAATGAAGGAATTCTGGGCGTTATCAGAACAAAATATGTAAATTTTTGCTGCATAATCGAATGCAAGTCGCAATTACATCAACATACGTTATTAGATACTTTGATTCGAAGTCTTTGGCGACCAATATTATCAATGAAATTCATTTTCGGGTCAGGTCACGCAGTTGTTTGAGCTGCTCGCCCAGGTTAGGCGCGGGTGCCTGATGTTGCTGACTAACTATCAGCGAAACGTTGTATCTCTTTGTAAAACACTGTGGGTTTGCTCTCCCACGCACCGGTGTGCTGAGATAGTAAAGGAACTGGCCTGTTTCTGTTCACGTGACAACCCTTTACTGATTGGCCGTGACGGGTGGTGGATGGAAAAACGACACTATTTTATAACTTTTTTTCCGTGACCTGACCCAATTTCATTGATACATTATTAGACTTTTATATATTATACGAGCAACATTGAGTACAATATATTATACTGAAATATATATAATACATTCGTATTAATGGTAATAAATCCAAATATAACTGAAGTTCATTTAGCACCACTTCCTTAATGTGATTCTCCTCTCCCATAGCACCACTCATTATTTGGTCTTCACATTGACATGCTTTGTGATGTCATCCACAGGTAAGGTCATGGCAGAATTGCCTGAAGGACAAACGTAAAATGATCTGTTCATTAGCAATGTAATCACAGTACACTTCATTACAGGTACAATGACAGTACAGTTGTAAAATACTGTGCATGGTTAATAATTAATAATGAAGCGTCATGAGAATTCTGGATTAGAGTAATAACATTAATACATTTACAACAGATAGGTGTTCACGAAATACAGGCCTACAGGTGATAGGAGCCACAAAACCTTCAAGATGTCCCTAATACCTCATTTCCACACACCCTCTACTTGTTTAAGTACACAGTAGATCATTAGGGCAGATACATTCAAGATTGGATTATAGTAGTGACCTAAACCACAGGGTCAAGGCAAGTTACGCCCATACTCTACCCCACACTAAATACGTTTTCATTTTAGTTTGCACAATATACAGAGAAAACATTGTTATGTGCATTGCACCTATCATGTTAAGTGCATATGATGTGTTGTGTGATAGCACAAGGGCTTTCATAATTCCTCACCTCTGCCCTTACAGGTCATCTCACACTCTTCACGGCTCATAAAGTTGTTGCCATTTCCTCCACAGCCCCCGTACCAGAAGCGGGCACAGACTTGGAAGTGGGCATAGAAAAACCATCTCATTTCGAACGTATTGCAGCTGCCTTTGTCCACAGTCAACGAACACACATCTAAACGAGAATGACAGTGGGAGGCAGCACGTGGCACATGATGTAATGAATTTCCACAACATTCACACCTTAAAGCTTACAACGACGAATATAGTGGACTCTACAAGGTTGTTTCCCAGGTTAGGGATACCTTGGAAAACATGACAATGTCGATGAGTCACGCTACGGAGTATTCATCTCATCTCATTGTCAGAAACCGCGTAGTCCTATACAGGGTCGCCGTGATGAGCCGGAGCCTATCCCGGCAGACACAGGGCGCAAGGCAGGGATATACCCACGATGGGACGCCAGTCCATCATCGGGCACTGCGGGCAATTTAGTCTGCAAGCCAATTAACCTATGCAGCAGCATGTGTTTGAACTGTGGCAGGAAACCGGAGTGCCCGGCCAATACCCACGGGGACACGGGGAGAGCATGCAAACTCCACACAGAAAGGCACCCGGGACGACCTTCGTGCTGTGAGGCGACAGCGCTATCCACTGGCCCACCATGCCTGCCCGCTACGGAGTATTTAAATTGAAATGAAGAGGGGGTGGGGGGAACTAACACAATTCGAAGTACAGTGCATAAAAGTGAAATATCTCATCTCATCTCATTATCTGAAACCGCTTAATCCTATATAGGGTCACGGTGAGCCGGAGCCTATCCCGGAAACACAGGGCGTAAGGCAGGAATACACCCGACGACGGGACGCCGGTCCATCGCCGAGTGAAATATATGCAGTTTTCAAAATGTTGCAGAGGCATGGGAAACCAAAGACAAACAATAAGGCAGCAGCCAGAACAAACAGGTACAAGAGTTTACAAAAATGATAAATGTTAAACTACTAAAGTAGATGTGGTGCCACGGACAACTGACCCCCCAGCACGTGAACTGGACAGCATCACCGCTGCAACTACATGTTCTTCCGGGTCCAACATGAACACCGCACCACACTTGCAACACAACAGGCTCACTCCACTGCGCGTCAGGAAATCATTATTTAATTTAACCCCACCACGTCCTTCACCCCCTGGGAGCAGTTTTTTTTTTAATTCAGGGAAGAGACAGGCTCCCCTCTCCAAAGTGTTTTTTCTGTCCAAGCCAGAGGAGAAATAGGGTAATAAAGACAGATGGAGTGTTGAAGTATTAAAATAGCACAAGTATTTGCATTGTTATGCTGTTATTGAAGGTTTAAAAAACAAAATATTGTGTTGAAATTTCTTAAATGGTTGCCATTTTCTTTTTTGGTGGGAGTATGAACACGTTCTAGGAATAATTTATAGTAGCCATCTTGTGTGGAGTAAATGCATGCTACAGTAGCTATCTTCAACAGATTTTAGTTACATTTTCTGTAGCACATTTGTGTGGGTAAAAATAGTTAATGGCAGTTATCTGTGTGAGGTTAATGCCTTTTACGGTAGCCATCTTAGGGAGGGTTTAACACAGGTGTGTTATATATTACTGTGTTGAATATTACATGTTGTAAATGTATGACATTGTTAATGTTACATAACATGTGTGGTGCCAAGCCTCGCGCTGTGCCAATCTAGGTACATGCTGACGCTTGCGCTGGGGTCGCACCGGGTCGTTCGCTACATTACTGCGGGTCAATTGGGATGGGTGAGGGACAGAGCTGATTGGATGAGAGACATGGTGTGACTTGTCCGGGCGTGAAGACAGACGATATGACTGGTGATAAAATTGGGGTGACCTAGCTCTGAGATCGTAAACATCACGTGGTGGGGATGACGTCAGACGGGACCTCTGAGAAGGGGTCTGAGGGGATATAAAGGGACGTGCAAAAGCTCGAGAGGGAATCGTGTGGGACCGCCGTGGAGTGGCGGTCAAGTAGGGCGAGCTGAATCGTTAACGCGTGAAGCGCGGGGTGTTCAGTGTTATGCTCGTGAGATGGGTTATTGTGCTGCTGTTCGTGTCAATCGTAATGTTGCTGGTGTATTAATATGTTGGGGTGTTAATAAGGATGCTGCAAGAGAGAAGTCTCCCGTCCTGTCAATGATGTGGCTGCTGCGCATGCGGTCAGAAGAATGGCGTCGCCGCCATTTCGCGCGCGTCGCTGGGACCCACGAGGACGCTCCAGCGGGCGGGCTGGCAGGCGATGTTGAGGGGGCTGGCCCATTGGTGTGCCCTCACACATGGATATGTTAGATATTGTAAATATGATGAACAATATACTATTATAATGATGAATGTTATA
>JAZEWT010000001.1:22544127-22569444 GCA_036362905.1 Mordacia mordax
AAAATATCCAGAAAGGTGAAATGGGTGTTAGGATATTTCCAAACCACTGAACATATTACGTCATATTCATATATTTGAAAGTGATGAAGATGGTGATTATATCTGCAATTCACCAGTTCTCAGACAAAGCAAGAGAACAGCCAAATCACTTGAAACTGAATATCTAACCGTTGCTCAACAAAAGCCATACATAAGAAGTAAGCAATACCAATTCCCAAGAACTTGCACAAGACCAAGATTAAACGTACAGCGATGAGAAAAATCGCGTGAAAACTACACAGAAAAAAACATTGGCCGTTGCACCTTTCCATTGCCACAATGTGACGATATTAAAAAGAGAAAATGGTTTTACCATTTCTGGCAATTATACAGGCGTTAAGATCTTAAAACGCCAAAATAGATACCTTTCACAAAGCGTCTAGTTTGCAAAAGCCAGTGTGCTTGATATGACTATCCTGAAAGATCATCTTCCGAAAGGAATTGTACTGCTAAAACTTGAAATGAATGCTTTCAGAAAGCACTGAGCTTTTTGGTTAATTCAGTATTGCACGGGTGAACACAGAATATGCTCATTCGTTTATGAAAGGGAAACGGGAAAACCAGTTTAAAACTTGCTCTGGCAGACCCCACCGTTAAAAGCACCAGTACCTTCACGAACATGCACCAGCGGCAGTCACAGTGGAGAATGCAGCAGTCGCCAGCACCTCCAAACAACAAGCAGTGACACCAGCAGCGTAACCTACTTCTTCACCTGCCCAGCCAATGCCATGGCTAATAGACCTTATCTAGACGATGAAATCACTCCATCCTCCAAGGATTAACCTCGGCAAAACGAAACGTAATCTATAAATTTTATTAAAAAGTAAATGGTGGTGACTTAACTGGACAATGCAATAATTATACCTATGGCAAATCTAAATCACAATGACGAGAGTGGAATTTTATGCTTAGATGCATATGACTGTGACAATGAAGAGCAACAGTAATAATAATAATTGTACTTCTGGAGCGCTTTTCACCCGAGGGTCACAAAGCTATGGAGAACAGCATGTCAGCAATGACATAAGAACAGCAAATCAACAAAATAACGTTTTTTGCTTTTTTGTCATTGCAAATTTGAGCTGTGGAGAGAACAGCATGTCAACAACAATATCAGAACAGTTAACTGATGGTCAAATAATGGCTTTAACTTAGAGGACATAAAATAAACGACAAAATAAAAAAAATGTTCAGCCAACAAGGAATAAACGTTCCCGAGCAGGCGCAGGTCGGCAGCGAGCAATCATCCCCGCATGATAACAGTGAGCCGCATCAACAGTTCTAGCCAGAGGACTTGAACGACTTATGGAAAAAGTAAGTTTTGAGACGAGATTTGAAGATGCCCAGGGACTCAGCTGACCGAATCTCCAATGGAAGGGCATTCCCTGGGAGCAGCGCGCTGCTCCCAGACTCTGGAATGTACTACAGGGCAGAGGCTGTCAACTTGTGCACCTCAAGGCCCACTATACCAATTTTCCTGAAAAAGCAAAATGGTTTCAATCCAAGCATGTTACTGAAAATGTATCCACAAAATATTTGAAAAAAGAAAAACAGGAATATTTTGAAATAAAATAAATTACCTGAAAGGATCCCAAAGGTAGTTCTGTGAAATCTACATGCATGGGTGATGCACCGTTGTGTTTCAGAACAGAATAGATATTAGAGGAATGAGCCAACTTCACACATTGGCTCAGGTGCAGTAATTTATTAAACCGTTCCAAGACAACACCATCCCAGGTCTCACTGTAGTACCCCCGTTGGATGCAGTAGAGCGCATATCACCACCGAATCTGCAAATTGCTTCTCGGCAAAAAACCTTGACTAACGGTCCTTTAGGTGAAAATGTAATTAACACAAATAACAATAACATTCACCTAAAAAAAGTATCACCAAGTTTAAAGACACTTCACAAGGGTCCTGTATTGGAATATTGTCCATTACCACAAATGGCACGTTTAAAGAAACTGGAAATACTCGTAGCTCTGCACAAAATCAATCCACAGAGAAATACAGTGAAATAATTTTACATGTGTACTGAGCCCTCTTCTGTGCCAACATCCCCTACCCACCAAGCAGCCTCATGCCTACAACACCTGTATGCACCAATCTACCATACATGCACGGTCCAGGCTTAAACCTGCTTAGTGTCCAGTATCCTGCGAGATTAAGCACATTCAGGAGGATTTGGTCATAGACTATCAACATGAAAAGCAAAACATGTGAAAATGTAAAACAGCATTATAAATAATGATTAACTTAAATGAGATCCCAAAGTAAGATAATTCACCTGACAGTGGTGGTCCATTGTTACATTCTCAATGGGTGCAAATCTAATTGAAAGTTAATTTCCACCAAAATCGAAAATATAATATAAATACGAAAACAATGAAACGCAACTCACGAACTGTGTATATTCATATCACAGGGCTTTGTGCTGATGGCTCAACAGGATCCTCTCTAGGTCTAATTCAGGTCTCTGGGTTTTCTGGGTTCAGGGTCAGTAGTGAAAATTTGTTCACTTTTTATGTAGGAAAAATTAGCATCTCTAAGTCAAAAAATGCTGTAGCTGAAGGGGTGGAATACCGGTTTGATTCACTCATATTTTTTGGCAGATCTCACCTCTAGTGATTTAATAAAAAGTCATATTATGGTCCCGGTTGAGTACAAAAGTTATTTCTTGTTAAGATTTTACTGTCAGTTATTTTTCCACTTCTAAGGTCCATGGCTTCTCTGCTATACAGCTGCACCTCAGGGATTTTTTTGGTCTGAAACCTCAACCTTCCCTAGCAGTGCACTTCCCATCTGGCCTTGAATGGTGGACCCAGCCACTAGAACCTTGGTCTGACGTGGTGTCTCGATCTGTGTCACCGTCGTCACACTTGATTCCGCAGCTAACTCCACACCCCTGCTTTGAGCTGCTGACCCATGTGGTTCAACAACTTGACCTCCAACCCCTTGTGCCTGTCTCAAGAGGGAGCTATGCGGTTGGATTGTGACCGTCTGGCCACGCACCATCTGTGTCAAGGCCTTGCCAAAGGCCTGTCCTTGCGTGCCTGGCAGCCGCACGATGTGGTGTGTCGATGCAGGAGAGGCCTGCATGAGGAAGCTCGAAGGGTGGGTGCGTCCAAGCGCCAACTGCTGCTGCAACTGGGCCAGCATAGGAGCTGGCGAATTCTGGCCCGGAGAGCGGTTGGTCGCAGCTGGCAGCGACACGACAATGAATTTGTGTGGGGCCACACCAGGCACACTTGACGACGCCAGCTTTACCAGTGTGGGAGAGGTATTATGGCATGAAGCCAGAGAGGATGTGACCGATACCAGCGACAGCACCTGGAAAAAAGCAACACGAGCTGAGCGGTGGCACACCATGCTCACATGCTGATAGTAGATGTTCTAGGCAAATGGAGAGAGCACCGCTAAGGTTCTGAGTTGAGGTCACATTACTAGTAATAATATTTGCACTTCTCGAGTGCTTTCACACGAGGGTCACAAAGCACTGCACAGAGCTGTGGAGAGAACGGCATGTCAACAACATTTGAATGGCATAGCAACAGTTTTTTTCCAACATCTGAGCTGTGGAAGAACTGCATATCAACGTCAGAGTAAATCAATTGAAAGTAGAATAATGACTATAAATAAGTGAAGGACATAAAATAACGGATAAAAATAATTGATAAACAAATGAAGAAAGGAATAAGTGTTCCTTAGCAGGTGCAGGTCAACAGCAAGCCATCATCCATGCACAACAACAGTGAGCCGCATCAACAGTCCTAGCCAGAGGGCTTCAATGCCTTACAGAACAAGCGAGTCTTGACACGGGATTTGAAGATGTCCAGGGACTCAGCTGATCGAATCTCCAATGGAAGTTCATTCCAGAGTCTGGGAGCAGTGCTTGAGAAGACTATCAACAATCGAACGGAGGTGCAATTTTGGCACATGTAGCAAACCCGTAATGGAGGAGGAGAAACACAGGTACTCGGGATATGTGATTGTGGATGGGCGTATGGGTGAGGACTCTAGCAATCGCATTCTGTACACGATGGAGACGAATGATGAGGTATGCAGGGATGCCAGGGAGTAGTGCATTACAATAATCGATTCGTGAAGAGATGAGGATGTGTATTAGCTGCTCAACATCGGAGGGTGAGAGGATGTTGCGCAGTCTGGCTATGTTTCTGAGATGGAAATAAGCTACCTTTGTCACCTTCTTAATGTGTGTCTCGAAGGTGAGTGAGGAATCAAGAGTCATTCCAAGACACCGGGCTGCCTTAGGAAGTTTGATGGTGTGGTCGTCAAGCATACATCGGATGGATTCAGCCGTGCACAACTGGTGCAGGGTTTTGACAAGCAAAACTTTAGTTTTGTTGCTATTTAGTTTTCGGGAATTTGAATTGAGCCTGGCGTTCACAAGCAAAGACCAGACACATTGATGGATAACATTGTGTGGATATAGATTTGCATAGCAATGGATAGCTGAGATTGAGGCTGTGCAGGATATGGTAAAGTGATTTTATGTAGATGCTGAAGAGGAATGGGCCAAGGTGAAGGGTATCGGTAAGTAAACAGATTAATGAGCCTTTTGTATCCAGCACTACGATGGATGTAACGAGGGCGGCGAGACATTATCCCAGCTGACGGCATATGGCAGGAAGGTTGGAGATAGTGGAAGTGATTCGGGGTGGAGGCTCAGGAGAGCTGCGCATGTGTAGTTGATCATGATTAAAGTGCTGACGTGGTTAATAGATAAGAGGTGAGTAGTTAGGTAGTGAGGTAGTGGGGAAACGTTAGGTAATATCAGTCAGTATTGGCACCCACTCTATCCTTCGAGGGGTCATAGCCCACCCCGGCAGACATAGGGCGCACGGCGGGGCCACACTCAGCATGTGATGCCCATACATCACAAGGCACGTCCTAGGGGGCAATTTACTCAGCAAGCCAATCAACCCAGAGAGCAGTGCATCCCTGGATGGCAAGAGGAAAACGAAGAACCCGGCGAAAAACGTACGCAATGCCATACTGAAAGGCACCCGAACCAGGAGCCGAACCCGAGCACTTCCCGCTGTCAGGCAGCAGGGCTATTAGGTAGTGTAAGAGCAAGGTGATGGGTGGTTAGGCAGTGAAGTGATGAGTGGGTGGATGGTTGATTGGCGGTGAGGAGAAGATTAGTGAAGAGAACGGTGATAGTTATACGATATGGAGAAATAAGTTAGAGATGTTTGACGTGGTGGATAAGAGTGAGAAGATAAGTACTAGATAAGGAGGGTCATGAAATAGAGCTTGCGCGAGGTGAAGAAAGTGAGAGGAGCGTCGCGGTGAGATGGTGAGCACGCGGCAATTGGGGGCGATGCTACTGTTAAGCGACTGTGGAAACTGCTGCCGCGAGGCAAGGCAAGGGTTCACTCTCGCAATGAGAAGAGTTGGCCCCAAGAGTCGAAACGTAAAATTAATGATAAAAATTAATAAGAATTAAGGAATGGAATAAAACCAACATAAACGATTAAAACTGAACGGTGCTCTCACGCATAATGTGGATGGTCTCAGCTAGGCCAC
Source organism: Mordacia mordax (assembly GCA_036362905.1). Classification (NCBI taxonomy): domain Eukaryota; kingdom Metazoa; phylum Chordata; class Hyperoartia; order Petromyzontiformes; family Petromyzontidae; genus Mordacia; species Mordacia mordax. The sequence continues at coordinate 22,549,717 of JAZEWT010000001.1, forward strand.
AATGACTTCAATAAACTATTATATTCACCTTGATTTTCAGCTAACTTAATTTGTCCCACCCTTGGAACTAAAACAATGGTTGTTGTCTTAGTGCTCTAACATTGCCATTATGAACCTCCTAAAACATCAATTCCACCACTAAACACATTAATCTTCCGTCAACCTCCAATTTGTTTCTTTAACCACCTTGAAGCTCTAAAAAGCAAGGGGCTAGCACTCACCTGCGGCACGGTAACCGCCGTTGCAGCTGTCACGGCCGTTGCGGCAGTGCCAGTAACTGCAACAAGCTGTTTGGGTGGTGGTTGAGGTGCCGACGTGGACAGCTGTTCTTTAAAAATACTGCCAGATATCATTGGATTGACCACCGTCTGACCCCACACTTCCATCGACGTTGCGCCAGCACTCTCTCCCTCAGCAGAATGGAGACCGTCCGGCGGTACTGCTTCACGGCCGCCCAGGAGGGGCAGCACCACTGGCGTCACCGAGGTAGGAAGCATGCGGCTAGGCAGGGGTGCCGGCTGCACCGACGTTCGTGGAGGCGCAGGCGGTGGCATGGATCTGGTCAGGGTGAGCAGGGGCCGCGTGATGCTGCCGGATGCCGTGGGGCCCGAAGTGGCCACGCTGGGTGTGATGGTGCTCGCAGCTCCCACTGCAGTCTGCCACCGGATGCACACAGGTGGTGCAGGGCAGATTATAACCGTGCACGAGGATGTACAGGAACAAGGAACAAACAATTAAACCTGCAGAAGACCGTATCAAACTTCCATATACAAATAACAATGTCCTTTAAGAGAATTTATCCAGGGTAGTCAATTTGAAAAAAACGGCCTTACATTATTACACTGTCTCAATGTTTTTATTTTTCCTTATTTATCAGTGTCACTCTCTGCATCTGTGTAATTTATTGTTTGCTTTTGGTGCCTCATTCTCCTAGGTTTTATGCATCAGTCTGGGACCCTCTTCATATTCAGCCAGCTATGGGTGTATCAGGAAACACCCGAAACGCACGTTGGACTGAAGTAGAAGCACACACTTTAGTATCAACGACGATGCCATCTGATCAAAGTACGCAACATTCTGAACCGTGGGAACCCCTGACCCATGCGGATGCCCTCTGACCTGTGCGGGTAAGGCGAGTGTGCAACGCAGGGCAAGTGAGCGTGAGCGCATCACATGCTCGCACAGCGCGGTGCCCAGCCAGCCATAGTCAGTGCGGTACGTGGCCACAATGTCCGGCGTCGAGCGCCGCTGTACCAACACCGGCACGCAGTACTTCTGCCGGGCAACAGGGGTGGGGGACAGGAGCGAAGCCAGCCATGATAAAGTACTGCTGAGGCAGTTCGATTCTTGCCTCAGGTACCTTTCTATGTGGAATGTGTGTTCCCCCCTTGCTATGTGGTTTTCGTCTAGGTTCTCCATTTTCCTCCAATTATAAATAAACACTCATTAATGAATTGGCCGATAACATAATAGTCTTATAGGAAGCAGTGCCTGATGGGTTGGTGCTGGTTGCCTACCTAGTTATCCCTCCCCCACCCACTCCCAGTGGTTTCCTCATGCCACCGTGTTTGTGTATGACGGCCTGACTCAATTCAAAGTTCCTAAAACTAAATGGTGACAAAACAGAAGTTTTGCTTGTCGGAACCCCGCACCAGTTGACCAAGGCTGAACCTATCCAACTGATGCTTCACAACCAGACCATTGAGGTTGCTAAGGCAGTCCAGAGTCTAGGTGTGACTCTTGACTCCTCACCTTCGAGACACATCAACAAAACGACAAAGATAGCCTACTTCCATCTGAGAAATATAGTCAGACTGTGCAACATCCTGTCACCTGCTGATTCTGAACAGCTAATAGACATCATCTCCTCACGAATCGATTACTGCAATGCTCTGCTCCCTGGCACCCGTGCCTACCTGATCAATCGTCTCCAACATGTGACTGCTAGAGTCTCTCACTGGCGCTGCTCAAACATACATCCGTGACCTACTTCAAGCATCCTCCTCAACATGACAACTTTGATCTTCCAATACGGGCTTGCTACATGTGCCCATATCGCACCTCTGTTCGATGGGTGACAGAGCCTTCTCGCACACTGCTCCCAGACTCTGGAATGCCCTTACATTGGAGATTCGATCAGCTGAATCCTTGGGCATCTTAAAATATCGAATCAATACTAACTTGTTCCGTAGGGCTTTCAAGTCCTCCGGCTTGGACTGCTGATGTGGCTCAGTGTTGTCATGCTGGGATGACGGCTGTCTTCTGACCTGCTCTTGCTCGGGAACATTTATTTCTTGTTTGTTGCAGTTTTTTTATTTTATATTGCTTATTTTATGTCCTTCTATAATGTATTGCTACTATTTGACTTTCAGTTGAACTGTCCTGATGTTGTTGACATACCCTTCTCTCCACAGCTCAGATTTGCAACAACAAAAAACCTCCAAAAAAAACGTAATTGCTGATTTGCCATTATCTCGTTGATGATGTGCCGATCTCTCCGCAGTTCTGTGTGGCGCTTTGTGGTCTTCGGGTGATGAGTGCTCTACAAGTGCCATTAATATTATTATACGATATGATAAATGCTATATTAACCAGTGTTAATTATACATGTATTATATGAGTGTTTATAAAGCTAACACTCGCCATGATCGTACGACCTAAACTCCTGAACTTCGCTCCTCATCCTTAAGCTGATCATAACTACAGAAATGAAAAAAAAATGGTCATCTCATCTCATTGTCAGAAACCGCTTACTCCTGTACAGGGTTGCGGTGAACCGGAGCCTATCCCGGCAGACACAGAGCGCAAAGCAGGGATACACCCACGATGGAACGCCAGTCCATCATCAGGAACTGTGGACGATTTAGTCTGCAAGCCAATTAACCTATGCAGCAGCATGTTTTTTGGACTGTGGGAAGAAACCGGAGTGCCCATCAAAAACCCACATGGAGACGGGGAGAACATGCAAACTCCACACAGCAAGGCACCTGTGCCGAGATTCGAACCCGGGACCTTCTTGCTGTGAGGTGACCGCGCGACCCACTGGGCCACCGTGCCGCCCTAAATAAAAAAAATTTGGGTTGAATTCCCTACGTGGGCCCCTCTCTCTGTCAGGTTTACAAGTTCTCTCTCTGTACTGCACAGGTTTCCTCCAAGTTCGGGAACTGTTCTGGCGCCACCGGGTTCACCATGATGATGCTCTCCATGCGCTGGGCACCAGCGAGATCGACACTGTTGATGGCGTGGCCATGAAGAATCGACCGTATTTTCTCTCCCTCTTGCTTGAGACGGGGAAGCACCAACGAGGAGATCACCTAGGAAGAAGCGCACATGACAGAGAGGGGCAGCTGCATGGCTCCAGGATTAATTTTTATATTACCAGTATATCTGCTCAACAAAAATGACGGGGAGTAAGGGTTGTGTTATTGGTGCATAACAAATAAGATATTGTCCAAATCTAAGCAACTGTGTCTTTAAGTTTGTATGACAGTTGCTCATTTTGAAAGCCAGATCAGACCCAAAATTTTGGAAGCAAGTTTTACTATCGAAAAAGTGACTAAGCCAAGATTTCAGGACAATCAGCCAAACTGTTTTAACAATGCAGCCATTCAAAGAGCGTTTTGCACACATTGCACTTGTCTTTTACACTACGTAATTATTGTTTTTCTTGTTCACCCAGAAACGCCTCATTAAATCTCCAGAGACCTTTTTAGGAGGGTCCTGTCAAGTTTCTGCACTGGGAGAAGGGCGCAACGTTGCTGTCTAATCCCAATGGAGTATATTTACAATTGATGATTGCTTAGAAAAGCGGCTCTCTCGGGACAGTCGCGTTAATTGCTCCCTCTCTTCCCATCGCGGCGTTTCGCCTCACACCTTAGAGGCATCCTCAGGCGCTGTGTGCGTGTGTCGTGTGTGACTACTTATATGTAGTACCAACGTAGTACCTGCATATAAATAGGAGTCACGATTTATACAGTACCTACATAGTACCTACATATAAATAGGAGTCACGACACACACACACTGTGCCTGAGGATGCCTCTAATGTGTGAGGCGAAACGTCGCGATGGGGAGAGAGGGAGCGATCGACGCAGCTGTCCCGAGAGAGCAGCTTTACAAAGCAACCATCATGCATCGAGGCGTGAAAACCTATATTATTAAATATTTACAATTACTTTTTATGGGTTTTGTAGCTTTTTTAGCCACGAGAGGAAACTGGAGAAAAGCTATAAAGAACAGGCGGAAAACATACAAACGCCACATTAAACACACGAGTGAGCAAAACAGTTACGACTGCGCCACCCTGCCGCATTACATAATAACCATATCAGATTACTGTCTACACTACAGATCACATAGGTTCAATTCCTGGATGTGACCGACAGCTTCTCAATTGAGAATTGCTCTCCACAACTATTCTTTTGGCAGAGTCGTGTAAAGTGTTTCCTCTCTCCTTCACCTCCCACATTGGATGCATCATCAGGCAATTCGCATACATTGAGCCGTGGAAACCTACATCTGTATAGAGTTCTCAAGTGGAGCAATCAACAGTCCCAGCAGAGATACATCACAAAAACATTCAAATATCGTTTTCTCTTAATTTGGTTAAATCCTAGCTCTAAGAAAACATGTTAGTTTAACAGTCAAAGAAAGCAAATTTTCATACGGACTATTAAGAGAAGTGAACCTGGGCAAGATATTACAAGAAGCAATAATGGCCAGTGGATTAAAATAAGAGTGAAATGGATTCCAAACTATGGGGATGGAGAAGTGGGATTAATTCTTGTGCGGTATTGTAGAACTTCGCTCTTGTGGTAACTTGCATTATGACAACTCTAGCAAAGTTGCTATTATCATTACAAGACCTTGATGACACAGATCTAGCCTAGGTGGCTAGTGGCTCCCTAGGCCTGTGGCCACCTTTGCTACATCTGTGCTGATGACAATGCAATCAGCTCTGAGCTGACAGAGCAGCCTACAGCTAATTGGCGAGATAATCTACAGGGTTGTCATATGTAATTACACCCCAAATGCTGCATTATATATGACCACAACCACGAGGGTGGTGGGCTTTGCGACGAGCGTGATGGCGGTGGTCGTGTGGGCCCAACCTCTGGTCCCAGCTCGCACAGCACGGCAAAGCAGCCGTAGAGTGTGGTCCACACTGTGGCTGCATTACTCAGGCTCTAGCACAGGGGGTCATCACCCCAACGTGCACGTCACACAGCAAAGACAAGCATGACATTGCAGGTTAGACGAAGACATTACAAACGACACAGAAAACTTCTATCAATGAGGCAGTCGAGAGTATATATAAAAGTGCAAAAATAGAGAGTGATAACTCGTAATCATGCTGGATGAGTGAATCGTTACATGCCTACTGCCTGTTCTTCATCCCAATTGTGCTCTGACAAAGGAACTGTTGAGTTTGGGGAATGTGAATCCATAAAATAAGATACCACTTTATGTGGTAGGCACGGGGTAATTCAGGGCAATCGTTACAAGAACGTTGGACTTGGCTTTGAGCATAAGCAGGGAGTGCTTGTGAAGTCTTCAAACCATATTTTAAGTCATGGCACTGAATCGGCCTCCAATGCTCAGGCTTCAACCACGAGGTTGGTTTCATATGTTGTGTGGACACCACTTCCCATCAAATAATATTTAGCCTTATATAAAGAACTAATGCACTCCTTTGACATCTGCTCATCTATACACCATTAAAAGTTTCACCAGCTATATGACGTGGCTTTGTTTTTGCCTGTCAGGCTTTAAAACATAGCCTCAATACAGCTATTCAATGCCTCCCCAGTCCAAGAGAATACATCGACGGTCTTAATCAAAATCACAAAGACATCATTCCAGGTGTACTGCCACTGCCAAGCCCCCCTTCACACAAACCATTCACAGCACTTCACGGCCCGAAATAACCACCTCTGTCTCACTCAAACACCCGGAACTTGGCGTCAACACATCGCTAGCGCAGAACACCTGACTTATCGCAATGTTTTTTTCAAGGATACTTGGAACTGGACTCTTAATTAGAATCTCAAGACCGCTCATCCAATACCCCTTCCACTCCCAGCCAACCCCCCCTCCCTTCACCCCTCTTCTCCCCAGACGCCAACCAATGAACTACAAGGAAGCTCAGCTGATGCCCCCCTTGGTCTCGATATGAAGGAATGCTATTATATTACATTACCCCTCGCCACGCCTCAGCCGAGATTTATTCAGTTCATGGTAATGTCTATAATTCTATACTAACAATTACCCCCAACGCTCTGCTGCCACTGGCCTTCAAGCTGGAAGGTTCGACTCCAGAAGTGTTGGTAAAAGCCAGTTATTTTGACGCTCGGAACTCTGAAGTTTCCACTCACGGCCCATTGCTCGGATAGTTTCATTTAATTGCTGGAGCTCTGCCTCCAACCTTCCAGGGTATAGGTTCGACCACAATATTTCCGGGCATGTTGGCAACACCCTGTTTTTTTAGCACTTGGGCATCTGAACCTTATGTTCTAGACCTGTGGCTTAGTTCTTTTCATCTAATTACTAATTAAGGAGGTCTGATTAACCCCTACTCTAATTATATATCTGCTAAGGCATCTTCAATAAACAGATTTCACACTCAATACCTTTGAGATCGTTAGAGCCTATGGTCATAACGGCTTATTTTTCTGACTCGCTGGTGATGAAACTCACAGAAAAGTGTACTGACCTGAGTATCTTTTTGACACTCAAGTCAGCCAGACCTTTGGGTAATACGAAGTTTTTTTTAAATTACCAAGTTAATATTTGTTGGTTCTGTAATATTGTTTTATCAACACCTACATCAACGAGTTGTTGTCTCTATTGACCTTTTCAATACATATCGTCAAGTTCCTATCATTGTGATTAACGTTCAAAGGACATACAATCATATAACCGCTGCGTACACCTGCTCCATTTCTGTCTGTTACATCATCATAATTGACAAGCCTGTGTAGCTAACTCGCTGTCATGAAGGTCAATTTGTTTTTTTCGTGTGTAATCAGCTCCATTAAAATCAACCACGTAGGAAACAGACATACTGCATGTATACTGTCATGACATGAAGACACGTGCTCATGCGTAGCTATGCATCATGGCTAGATAATAATAATAATTGCATTCTGCTCTTAACCGAGCAAATCAGCAACAATAATGTTGTGTTTGGGTTTTTTTTTTATAATAGCCTACTAGTACCACAGCTTTGTGACCCCCGGGTGAAAAGCGCTGTAGAAGTGCAATTATTATTATTACCATGGCGAAGATCCCGTGGCTCCTCCACTCACTGTCCACGCACAGCGTGCATGTCATTACCAGTCATACAGTGCTCACAATGTGTCTAGTTTGCAAAATCCACACATACATGTGGCAAAATATGCAAACAAAAAGCTTTGATAATATATGCAGTCCTTCAAGCTGATTAGCCTTCACCAGACATGGCATTCTTAAGCTACTAAAGCATTGATACTGCATTGTCCTGAGCTGACTGCGTTTTGGCAACATCTGGCTAACACTGACAATCAGACTCTAAAAAAAGCCATGTCTGGTGTAGGACAATCAGTTTGAAGGATAATGCATATATTATCAAAGCTTTTTGTTTTCATAATTTGCCACAAGTATGTGTGCGTGGCTTTTGCAAATTAGACACTTTGTGAAAGGTGTCTATTTTGGTGCTTTAAGATCTTAACACCTGTATAATTCCCAGAAACAGCAAAAACCTTTTTCTATTTTTTACATATACACACTGGCAAAAGTACCCATAACACTTTACTATCATTAATATTATCAAATCCTGGATATAATTCCCTTTAAATGACAAAGTCAGGTTTTTTCTGTGTTTGTCGGAATTATTCATATAGCAGGCAGGCCTACTCACACACAATGACCATTTCAACAAGCCTGGAGTCTAAGATGCAAAGGTATTTAACTAGTGATAAGCCCATGTTTGTGGTGTTTATATTTGAGCTGGCTCACCAGAACCAGAGCCCAGTGTAGGCCAAACCGTTGACTAGAAATATGAATGCTCGTGGTGTGGAGCTGAGTCTTGTGAACTAGTGATGCATGTCACCAGCAGTGCTGCCGCCAGAATGACGGCCTCTACCTTGAGCATGGCCTTGGAAGTGCGGCCAAGCAGGGCGTTTGCAGGCGACGTGTACTCCCTGCACATCTGGGCTGCGATCCGTGATGCAAAGTCCCGCAACGCCCAGTGGTTGTCAGTGTCCGGGCGCTGGCATAGCTGACGGCTCACGACGCATGATAATACAGCTGGCATCAGCTCGTGTAGCTGCTCCCGCAGCACATTTAGCCACAGCAGCAAAAAAGAGCAGAAACAGGTTTGCCTTAATATCGACTGTGGTTCAAGGGGCTCCTCTCACCATCGAAATGGTGCAGAACAATTTATTGGATTCGTGCAGAGTGCACAAAAAAACACATGGTCAGTAAGCCCACCACCACTGCCTGGCTAACAGGCAAGATTAAAATGCTCGTGTGTAACTGTCACTATGAACACCAAACCGATAAACCATAAAACCTCACACTGTCCTAAATACAAATTTGAAGGTGGGCGATTTGGGTGGATGGTAGGTGAGTGGATGTAGATGCAACTCACCAACTCTCAAAGCAATGTAATGGTGATACTATTTGAAATTGAATCTCAAAAAGTTGCGCTTCATTGGCCATACAAAATCATTAACCATTGCTCATAAAGGACATCTAACAGCATCAGGAGCATCTGCAGCAATGACCGTGCTGAGCGGCAGTACCGACCTCGTCATGGGGCTCGTGCCAAACCAGGCCACAGAGTGGTGAGGCTTAACAAACTATGCTATGAACCCAGCAAGTCAAGTTCGATTCCCACTCACAGCCAACAAGTGACAATTATCTGAACCGGTCATGAGCCTCCTCTGGTCGAATCACCCTGCAAATAAGTACTTGGTGTAATGTATGAAGATCACCATTAAGGAGACGAATGCAATCTGGCATAGTGTTGACCACAAAACTCCATCGTGTGCCATGCTGGCTTTCATAGCTGCTCACTAACACTTCACGTGACCCTCAAAATATACCTTGTGCGGTACAAGTGCAGTGGTGACATCACCGTCACTTAGGGACGAAGTGTGGTTATTGTTGTTGTGTTGTGTGCGCGTACGTATTTCTCAACGTAGATGTTTGGATTCTCCAGCAATGCTTTCACCATGCGCATCAGGTAGATGAGCAGAGCCAGGTTGTTGTGGACAATGTTGATCCGCACCTGGGACGGCAGTAGCACCAGCAGCACAAGCACCGGCACATTACTGCTGCTTGTGCACTCATCTGGCGTAGTCATCAATCTAAGTCACCAATAACTTCAACATCACCGCAAGTATGTGGCTCAAACACTGGACCTGGTTGTAGCGCGAGGCCACACACCATTTGAAAAAAATATATGGCGCCAAGACGCTATGTTATTATGAAGGTTAATCGATCCATGATGTGGCAGCAGTTGCGAAATTAGTGGGAGGTCACTACGACTACAGCAGCAGCAAGAGCAGCAGCAGCATAACGAACACCGACCAAAGGGGAAAAGAGCGACGTAGGGCAGAGGCAGTGGAATTATAATGAGACCGAGGACAGGTGGGCATACGGGGTTAGCACTGAAGCCGACAATCTGCTCCATCTGAAGATGACAACAGAGAATAACACAGAAACACAGCCACACACAGAAATGGAAAGAGAGGTGAACAGATGCACTGACAAAGACACACACAGAATGGAAGACACGCGTTGCCTGCACCCATACACATATATAGATAAAACACCAACGCATTAAACTATAACAGTGCCTTTAAAAACTGTTGATGTAAACAGTGAGGCTCTTCATACCATAATATATGCAAAGGTTGACTTGCGTGAGATTGCGTTCTTGGTGCATGAGAGGTAACCACCCACCCCCTCTGATATGAAGGTGCTCAGCTGAGGCATCAGCTGATAGAAACCCGGCTCCGTGGAAATGCTCTGCAGGGCCTCCTAATGGCAAAGGAACTCAATTACACACTCTCTCTTACAACCATCACACATGTACTTATGCCAGGCCAGATGCATCCTGAGGCCACATGAAGTATTGAAGGCTCCCTGGCAGGAGGAAAAGTTACAGACTCAGGTACAATGGGCTGACTGAGATTACCGGCAGAGATATCACCTGTGTTCACAATCATCAATAACCATCTAACACACGCCCTTACAACAATCACACACACTCACATGACACACACGCTCTTACAACTATTACACACACTATCTCATGATTATCACAGACTCTTACAGCACACTAAGTGTTTGATATGAGGCTCGCAGTATGCGCTGGTGCTGGGCATTCCACATTGGTGCCAGGTGTTGCCTGTTGGTGCTGAGTGTGGCAGCAGTGAGGCAGGCTGGCCAAGCAAGTGAGGGTTGCTGCACGTACGATTCTCCTGGTCTCCGAGGAGCCCATCGTGGCCTCCGTCACTTCGCAGTAGAACCTCTGCAGTTCCATGGACAACTCGTGTGGGTACCGCCGACGCACGCGTACACTCGCACTGTAAGACGGCCACCCTGCACGCATGCATACAAAGGTTCTCCAGGCAGAGTTTAACAGACTACTGAGGCAAGTGCAGTTTGCGAACACCTATTAATGCCGGTATAGTTTACAAGGGAATAGCCGGCCGTTAGAGATCAACCGGTGTCAGTCGGGCCAGTATTTGTATTTCTCACCATACAGCATTGATGGGTAAGGATGACGATATTACCGATCTTTTTTTATGGGTGCTCTTTGTTCTTTCTCTTGTGCCAATATAGATAGAACTAATCACAATCTATTTATATTTTCAGTTATAAACAATAACCTTATATACCTCATATTACAGATATGAAAATTATGATTTAAATTATTACAGATGGATAATTATGGCTAAGACATACTGTAAATAATAATAACTGCATTTCTAAAGCGCTTTTCACCCGAAGGTAACAAAGCGCTGCACAAAGCTGCGGAAAGAACGGCATGTCAGTAACAACAACGACATAAGAACAGCAAATCAGTAACAACAGCCTTTTTTAGGGTTTTTTTTTTATACAAATATGAGCTGTGGAGAGAATGGCATGTGAACACATCAGGACAGTTCAACTGAAAGTCAAATTGTGGCAATAACTAATAAGACATAAATTAAGCACACAAAAAATTCTCCAATAAACAAGGAATAAATGTTCCCGAGCAGGCTCAGGTCGGCGAACTATCATCCTGGCACGATGAACAGTGAGGGGCATTAACAGTCCTAGCCAGGGGACTTGAAAGCCCTATGGAACAAATGAGTCTTGAGACAACATTTGAAGATGCCCAGGGACTCAGCTAATTCAATCTCCAGAGTCTGAGAGAAGCTCGCGATAAGGCTCTGTCACCCATCGAATGGAAATGTGATCTGGGCACATGCAGCGAGCCAAAATTGGAGAATCTAAGTTGTCGTGTCAGGTAGGCAGGGGTGCCACGGAGCAGTGCATAACAGTAACCGATTCGTGAGGAGATCAAAATGTGTGTTAGCTTCTCAGCATCAGAGGATGACAGGATGTTGTACAGTCTGGCTATATTTATGATATGGAAATAGGCTACCTTCGTCACCTTGTTGATGTGTGTCTCGAAGCTGAGTAAGGAATCAAGAGTCACACCTACACTCCGGACTGCCTTAGCACCTTCATTGATCTGGTCGTCAAGCATCAATTGGATAGGTTCAGCCTTGGACAATTGGTGCGTGGTTCCGACAAGCAAAACTTCTGTTTTGTCGCCATTTAGTTTAAGGAAATTTTAATTGTGCCAAGCCTTCACAGTTGACAGTGAGGACTACATGCAAAGACCAGACGCATTGATGGATAGTGTTGCGTGGATATAGATTTGGATGTCATCGGCATAACAATGGTAGCTGAAATGGAGGCTGCACAGGATATGACCAAGTGGTTGTATGTAGATGCTGAAGAGGAGTGGGATGGTAATATAACCTTTGAAATAGATATTCTAGGCATGTGATCCAAGAATCTCAGCCTTGTTTACATTACACAGTCGGATACCCTTATTAAAATTTAAGAAAAAGAGGTGTTTAGGAAATTATAACTTTTAAATTTGTAATTTTTTTTAAAGGTGTTTCAAGTAATAAAATACATATTTTATTAAAAAATTGTCAATTTAAGTACAGTTATTTGGTGTAACTCACATGTTTTCTCATGTTAACTAACTATAGATATTGCCTGGTATATCAGTCTATTGGTCTTCCCCCTCTTTAATACACCGATATCGGTCTTGTGAAATGAGTCGAACTCTAGTGGCCATCACCATGCCCAGCTGCCTTTGTCTCCCTAATGCTGATAATTACCTCACCAGGTACTATTTTAAGGCTGAGTAGACATAGGGCATGTCTAGGTGTGGTAGAAATATTCACTAACAAAGTTAGAGGTTAGCGGATTCATCATGCGATGCAAATTTTATTACCACTCCCCACACCCACATGCACGTATAAACACATACATGCGTGAGAACAGTAAAAACAAAAGTACACTATTTAGTAAATTCTGATTACAAACAGCAATCTCAAGCGCACGATCATAACAGACTTGTAAAAATGCACAAATTCTATATCACTTTATAACAAATCCTATTCGCCCAGAAACAAATGATTTCCAAAATTAGGAGGTTGTTCGAGATATAAGTCCTGAAGAGGTGACCACTGCCCTTCATGGTTTAAGGGAATGTTCCCAGAACAGATTAAATAATTGAACATTATTGCTAAAGCAGGACCAGATCTTAGATCAACATTAGTATAAGTACTCAAGGTGATCTGATTATAGGCTCATTAGCCTCTTATCACACGAATATAAACCCTTTATGGACATAACATAAACTTAAATGTGAAAGAGGATAAGAGCAAGAACAAGCTGATTTTAAATAAGGGTTTTTTTTTACCAGAAATATAGCAGGAATCAAGACCTAAAAAAGTTAAGTGATTAACAAATACCATGACGCCTGGATTTGTGGATGGTGAAAGGACATGTGCTTCAGGGGAAATTTAAGTTATCAATGAAGTGCTCATAACATATGGCCTTAACACAAATATACAAATATAATAATTGCATTTCTCGAGCACGTTTTACTCGAGGATCAGAAAGCACTACACAGAGCTGCAGAGAGAATGGCATACCAACAACAACGACATAAGAATAGAAAATCAGCAAAAATAACGATTTCTTTTTGGGGTTTATGCCAATGATCCAGTGCTGTACTACTGCCAGGACCTAGGCACTAGCCCAGGCCTACACCAGATACATTCCACACAAATAGTTAAATAGTCAAACACACTTACATCATTACACTTAATAAAGGTGGGACACTTACAAGGAAATTGCAAAAAGTAACAAATTAGAAATCACAAACATTTAAGCAGGAAGATTTGCTCTCACCCACATCACTCACATCAACAACTCAATATTTTTATAAACACTTGAGTTGAGAAATTACACGGATATAAATGTTGACATGATCTCAGATTCTCCAACCACAGTAATACGAACCAATGACAATAAATTATGGTAAATCAATGGCAGGAAATGTTTGAAAGAATGCTGCGCAGAGATTAGCCAAGCCACTCCACCCACAGCACCAACCGTCGTACAGCAAAGCCCCAGTAATTCCAGCAAAGCGAGTACCCTGCAGGTCACCTGATTATGGCCGCCCCTTCCCTCATGAGATTTGTCACCTGCTCTGCAAGGGTCCCTACACCCAGGTGGCGCCACTGGTCCCGTCACGTCCACCCCCACCGCCTCCAGCTTCTGCTGCTCCATCGGAACTGCCACACGGAATCAAGCAGTAAGGCGGCAACGGCAAAACAAACCCAAAAGTGAGATGCATGCCACTTACCCAAACCACAAGTTTGCAATAAGTATAATACTAATTTGCATTGCACATCATAACGTTAGAAACTAACAGGAACAGATTGGAACTATATCCTAAATCCGCATTTGCTAAACAAATGTTTTATTTCTGGTCAAATACTGTTCAGCAGCATTTGAGGAGCAAAAAACCTAGGCTGGTATCAATTTCTCTGAGTCTCATCAGCAGAGTGTGGCTTATTATTATTATACAATGCAGTAACCATATGTACAAGTAGTTGGGCGCACTGGGTAATGAAGTAAACAAATGGATGAGTTAGCAAAGGTGCCATCAAATACATGTCATCGTGAAGGAACAGCCAAGGCAGCGATAAGGAGAGTCTTAACTTTTTGCCTTATTCTAAATTTCGTGTCCATTGTGCTATGAGTGTCCATCTGGAATGCATGCAGAACAGCCCAGAACTTTCATGTATCAGATATTCTCTTCTCTAGTCCCTTCAGATAATCTTTTAATCCACAAACTAGCAAGTGCACTTCCACATATATGCTGCAATAATAAATGTTTATAAGCACCACACATGGCTGTTTATTTCTTCCCAGTGCTGATGTGTAATAACTGCTTGTGCTGTATGTGCATGTGTCTCTGTGCATGTGCATTAATTGTGCACGATTATTAGCATGCATTTTTCTCACGACATCTTCACTCTCAAGATTAAAGAAGGCACCTGCTAAGTTTTTCCAATTTAGTAATTTTCAAAAAAAAATTTATGTTGAAATATTTAACCAATATCAGTTACGTGTAATTTTTAAGCTATGAGAGTAAACCAAGAACCCAGAGAAAAGCCATGCAGAACTGTGGGGAAACATACAAATGCCACATAGTAAGTTGATAATCGAACACATACACTTTTTGGTGAGAGGCACGAGTGTCTTTCATTCCACAACCCAGGCCTATTTCCCTGTGTGTGTCACTTGCCCCACCAGCCTGTGTAGGATACATGGATGATTTTGTCTTTGTATTCAACTAACCGGGTGGTGGATTCTCTGGGATTGCCGGCTGCATGCCATCGATGCACAGCCAGTGAGCTGAGCACAGCACAGAACATGTTGAGCGTTCTTAAAGCAACACACATTTCCTGTGCACTTCACACACAAGCTACACCATCTCTGCATTCTGATCACAGGTGTGCTCAAAACAGATCTCTAACTACACGATGCACACCCTAAACTATTTCACTCAGACTTACGTGACTACACTTAGCAGGTAGCTATATTAATAGTCATAGTTTATTGACAACGAGATGAAAGCCTCCCTATGCGCTTAAACACATCTCATAGGGTTGTGTTTACTATACCACTGCTTCTACACACATTCACACACTCACACCTGCAACAACAACTGCTGTATGCCACTTAATTGCGGTGACATCCCCGTGGCGCTTGTGCCAGACCAGGTGCACATTGAGATCACATAAAGTATCAAAGGCTGGCCGACAGGTCACAGGAAAGAGACAAATGTTATGGGTTAAGTGAGCTGGCTAACAGAAGCACAGATGGACTCACACCCTTCACACACCTCTGATGGAGACCTGCAGGGGCACACGAGGTAGCGGCGTGCTGATGAGTTCACTCAGACAAAGCTCCTGTTCTGGAGCAAAGTAGATTTCTCGACCACCACCACTGGCATAACGGAATGGAGTGAACTCTTTGGACTCGAACCCATACAGGGGCTGCACTCACCCCAGCATCAACAGCAAGACAACATCACCAGTACAACCACAAACACAAGATCACTGACAATTCAAGTATGTGTATGATAAGAAAAGGCATCACACTATAAACACGAATGTTACTGGAAACCAAGAAAATTAAAACATAACATCATGCAGCATTGCATGTATAAAAGCTCTCAGCCAAATCCAGACTACCATGTCAAAGGAACTGAATGTGGCCATTTACTTGTTAATATTACCACGTCCAACAACACCATCATAATCACATCACAATCTATACTGGTACCATGGTAAAACTAGTCCAGTTTTTTCTGCACTGAATCAATATTGTTGAAAGTCTACTCCAAGAATGCTCTTGGGCACATAGGTTTTGTAAAAGTTTTACGTGGTGAGACATATGTAAGCTGCACACAAGTTGTCACCTCAATTTCTATTACGCCACCCAGTTTTTTGTAATAAAAAATATACACGTGCCACTCGGGGGGAAAAAGTCTCACCTCAACATTCATCGTTTTCATGGAGAGGTCAAGGTCTCCCGTGCTCATTTGCCGCCGTTTGCTCGCTCGCGTGAACTTGGCTGCCTCCTGCAAGGCTCACAGACAAAACTATTTTGGTGACAAAGATTACTCTTGCAACCTGGACAACGAAATAAACTTGGAATGTCATGTCACGATAACGCAGAGAAACCCCGAGTAGCTACTAGAGCAGCACAGCTGCCATGGGTGCACCGAACCGTGTCCACCGTATCATGATCCCCTTCCCTCCCTACTGCCCCCACCCCCTGCATATAAACACCCACAATTCCATAAATAATCACTATTCAGGGTCTTTTCTGGATCCAACATTTTTTTAAATCTCATCTCATCACATTATCTGAAACCGCTTAATCCTATATAGGGTCACGGTGAAGCCGGAGCCTATCCCGGAAACACAGGGCGTAAGGCAGGAATACACCCGATGACGGGACGCCGGTCCATCGCCGGGCATTGCGGGACAATTTTTAGTCTGCGAGCCAATCAACCTATCCAGGAGCATGCTTTTGGACTGTAGGAGGAAACCGGAGTACCCGGCGAAAACCCACGTGGACACGGGGAGAGCATTTTTTTATTTTTTAAATCGCTACAACGCATTGTAGTTCCTGTAATAGCTGTAGGGGTCAGATGACCTACTGCAATGCATGTACCACATAAGGGATGAATCAATGCATTACAGATAATGGAACGATGCTTATGGGACGATGTAGTAGTGAGTTTCTCAAACCCTGACAGCATATGCCCTCTACACTCAAAGCAATGTCTACTCCGGCTGAATTTGCTCTGAACCGCATTAACACTCAAATCTTTACTGAACCCGAAACCGTTTTGATTTGAAGGCGCCTGCTCCACCACAGCCCCCCGGCTGCATCAGGGTGGAGACACGCAACACATACTCAACGAACGACCACTGTCCCCAGACCTGTAGCAGCAGACGTAGACGCAGGCCAACGTTCTCCGCGAGGGTTTCACACACATCATCTGCCAGGTGGAAGGTGCCCACCGACTCGCCCATGCAGCGCACCGAGTCTGCGGGCAGGGCCGCCGCTGGAGCCTGCCTTTTCACGTTAGCTCTGCGGGAGGAGGCCATGGCCTACCCCCCTCTGCCGTCTCACACCTCTCTGCCCACGCAGACCAAAGCCACAAGCGATGACAACGAATTCATAAACCACCGCCGTATTCACTCACTTACGATCGACTCAACTTGAATGCACCGAATCTCACAACAGAAGTCCAGTTGTGCAACTGCGCTAGCTTGCCAATAACTATTGCACTTCTTGAGCGCTTTTCACCCGAGGGTCACAAAGCGCTGCACAGCAACAACGACATAACAAATCAGCAACAATAACGGGTATTTTTGGGGGTGGGAGGAGGGATTGATGCAATGTCACCGGATCCAATACAGTATTACAGTAGAATATGAATGGCAATCATCGTACAGTGTACCATGCGGGATCATGAGACTAAGGCTTTTCTGGGTGAGCAAGCATGGTCGTGCTACCTACTCCTCCACCTCGCTGGTCACAATACTCTTCCACACTGCTCCACGATGGAATTACATCCCCTCATCTCACGAATACACTCCGTTGACAACAGATATACACGATTGCTCCTGGCCACACTGCGCTTGGAGGCTTTGGGCCTGTGACTGTAATAAACATGGATATTACTGTAGCAGACTTGTCGCTGGCCTACCGCTGGCTTTAAGAATATTAACCAGTAACGCAAAACGGCGTTGCACCACTTAATGCACAGCCAGATATAAATCACTAATTGATGGTTTAATCGGGGACGTTCAAAACAATGCATCGCAATGAGACTATGGTTAAATAAGATAGACGGCATCCTCAAATGGTTACCGGAGACGATGAAAATACACCTGTTCTCTCATACGGTCAAATAAAGCTCATAGCAAGACGGGTACCTCAGATGGTTAAATAAACTACGCGAAAGACTAATAACTCGTAATGAAGTTATGTAACGGTGGGTACACAGTCGGTGAGAAGATACCGTGGGCCCAAGGCCCACAAGGTCGAACCGCGCAGAGCACTCCACGCCGGGGGTAAGGTTCAAGGGGAACGCTCTCCTTTACGTCTCCTAAAGAAACCAGCACAATAATCCAATTCCCAATACAATTACAGTGGCGCTAACAATAATAACGCGAGAGCCGCACGGACAAGTTTTTTTTTTAACACGGCAAGGACCCTCACAAGTGTGCGTGAGACACGGGCTCTGCCTGCACGATGTACGCACACGTGGCGGCACGTGGGGAAGGTGAGCCACGTCCAGAGAGAAGGGCACGGCAGGCGTTCGGGGGTTTTCACCTCAGGGTTACCCGGTTATCAACCGATTGGCCGGAAATGGCATCGATCTCCTGCCAGTGACAGCGGAGCAATCCAGGAGATTTTTGCCCCTGCAGCTCATCTCTGTATTGAGTTTGTCTGTGCTGTTCGGGACGGAGGAGACCATTACTGTGCTACACTCACTATCAATACCCGCATCATCGTGTACAGGGTCGCGGAGGTGCCGGAGGCAATCCCGACCGACAGAGGGCGCAAGGCGGGGAAATACCCAGTATGTGACGCCAGTACAATTTACTCAGCAGGCCAATTTACGCAGCAGGCCAATTAACCTAGGCAGCATTGTGCCTTTGAACGGTGGAAGGAAATCGGAGTACCCGACGAACACCCACGCAGGCACGGGGAGAACCCGCAAATCATCATCATTGTGTTCGAAAGCTACTTGTTTTCAGAATTGCCGCATCGAGCGCTTCCTCTCTTTCCTTCACGTTTCGCCTCAAACGTTGGAGGCATTCTCATGAGTTGAGGATGCCTGAGTATGCCGTCAACGTGAGAAGCAAGACTTCGTGAAGGATTGAAAGGGAGCGCTCGACACGGATATCCCGAAATAACAGCTTCGGAAAACAATTCTCATCCACGGATCATGAGCATGACTATGAGACTGTGATCACTTTGCTCACCCAGGAGGGTGCTGCCACATTTTCGCAATAGGGGGCGATGTTACTGCTGAGGTGTGAGGACGCTACTGAGTAAGTTTCGGGGTATTTTTTCATCGTTAAGACGTTCTAGCCAATACCAGTTTTTAATCGCGTTTTTTCTTAGCTACAGCAGGATGTTCAGGAGATGACTGCCTATGCCGAGGTAAGCCGACCACGAGAGAGTCGGTGTCGTTTTGCCGCTGCCGAAGGAGCGCAGAACTGCGGGCGGCGCGCGGCACGGCTGCGGCGCCCGCTCGGGCTCGCCATTGTCCGTCCACCTTCCCGTCGCGGCCGCCTCGGCGAGCGGCGGCGGCGGCCGTCGCGTCCCTAACGAGCCGGCGACATGGAAGCGAAGAAGAGGTTCGACATTCCGCGGGTGGAGGACGTGTATGACGAGAGGCGGCTGTCCGAGGTGCAGAGACGAAGCTCTCCTCCTCGCTCTCTCTCTCTCTCTCGTGTAGGCCGCACTGGCAGTCAGCCGTGCGGCGAGCATCTCGTCCAACCGCCTCTGTCTCGCCAGTTTGTGTGCGTGTGTGCACGGTGTTAATATTAATAACAG
>JAZEWT010000001.1:22569456-22590928 GCA_036362905.1 Mordacia mordax
GGGGGGGGGGGTGCGAAGCCCGACCCAGCCGACAGACGGTGCAAGACGGGGCTATACCCAGGATGTGACGCCACGACATCGCAGGGCACACTCTTTGGGGCAATTTACTCAGCAGCCCAATTAACCTAGGGGAGAGTAGCGTGTCTTTGGGTGGTGGGAGGAAACCGGAGCACCCGGAAAAAAACGCGGATATGGAGAGAACACGTTCATTGATGTTTTCTGTCGGCGCGAATCGACCCTGAGAACTCACTTTCCCATACACGTGCAGCTGCCATGTGACTCGAGGTCAGACAACTGCTGTCCGTGTAAACAAAAAACATTTAGCAACCGCATTTATTTAGATACGCAGGGCGGCACGGTGGCCCAGTGGGTAGCGCTGTCGCCTCACAGCAAGAAGAACCCGGGCTCGAATCTCGGCTCGGGTGCCTCTGTGGAGTTTGCGAGTTCTCTCCCCGTGTCCGCGTGGGTTTTCGCCGGGCACTCCGGTTTTCTCCCACAGTCCAACAAACATGCTGCTGCATAGATGAATTGGCTTGTAGACTAAATTGTCCACAGTGCCCGGTGATGGGCTGGCGTCCCATCGTGGGTATATCCCTGCCTTGCGCCCTGTGTCTGTGGGGATAGGCTCCGGCTCACCGCGACCCTGTACAGGACTAAGCGGTTTCTGACAATGAGATGACATGTGATATTTTTCGATGCGTAGTTGGTACGCATAAGTACAATCTGTAAATATTGTACTAATGTAAGCTTTCAGGGCTCGATGTATGATTGCTTACCAAAGCTGTTCTTTCGGGATAGCACGTTGGAGGCAATATCTTCAAGCATTCTGTCACTGAGTGTTTGTGACAACTCTGTGTGGCTGCGTGCGGAGCGATGTCTCAGCGGTTAGCGTGCGCTGGACGACAAAGCTTGCGACCAGAGTTCGAATTCCGCTCACGGAACATCGGTGACGGTTTTCTGAACCGGCCTGGGTTTCCCCTAGGTCGACTCAGCATCAATTGAGTACCTAATGCAGTGGGTAAACATCGTCACGAAGGAGATAAAGGCGGCCTGTCGTGGTGCTGGTAACTCGTCTCCTGTGTCATCTCGACCTTAATAGGTGCTCGCTAACAGCGCTTCACACAGTCTTAAGGCTATTTGGGGGATTTTTGTCTTTGTGTGACTGCGGTGTGTGTTTATATGTATATGTCTTGATTACATCCTCCCCTACTGGATTCCTCTCCTCTTTCCCCGAGTGTATTGTAATAATTTATATCAAGTTTTACTTGATCCGATTCCGTTTAACTTAATCAGAAATTGCATTCCTACGTCATAGATGTCCGCCGAGTTGTTTGCTGGGAGTTAAATTTTAGGGGCTGTTTACTGTTAATTGTAAAGCTGGCAGAGTTTTATTCACGGGCGGCACGGTGGCCCAGTGGTTAGCGCTGTCGCCTCACAGCAAGAAGGTCCCGGGTTCGAGTCTCTCGGCTCCGGTGCCTTTCTGTGTGGAGTTTGCATGCTCTCCCCGTGTCCGCGTGGGTTTTCGCCGGGGACTCCGGTTTCCTCCCACAGTCCAAAAGCATGCTGCTGCATAGGTTAATTGGCTCGCAGGCCAAATTGCCCCGCAGTGCCCGGCGATGGACTGGCGTCCCATCGTGGGTGTATCCCTGCCTTGCGCCCTGTGTCTGCCGGGATAGGCTCCGGCTCACCGTGACCCTGTATAGGACTAAGCGGTTTCAGACAATGAGATGAGTTTTATTCTCGTGCCCAAAGCACCCGAAGACTTACTGTCATTGCGGAAAGATGTGTATTGCAGTGCATGTAGCATTTGTGAAAAATAATACATTGGTCAAACCGGCAGAACTCTCACCAATCAGAGGAGAGGAAACAAAGCTGCTGCATATTTGCTGGATAAATCGGCAACTGCAGCCCACACTGCAGACAGACAACACTCAATTGATTTTGAAAAGATGTGTGTACCTATTTATTAATCCGGGAAGCAATTGAGATTCACAAGACACCAAAAAGCATGAATTGCAAACAATGTTTGTATTTTGTGCAGCCTCGGCCTCTGTTCAGATCTGTCCTGACAAAGACAGCTGCTGACCGTGAAGGCGGCTGTGCGGAGAAACTCCCATCAGGGACACACACTGGCAGCTATGCCGACTACGTCATGCAGCAGAGCAAGAAGCCACCGCCCACATCCTCCAGCTCCGCCGGCGCTGACTCAGCACCTGAAGGGCCTGCCCTACAAGTTGGGAGTGCTGGCAAGGCTCTTGGAGCAGACGCAGCACGGGCATTTGGCAGTGACGCACAGAGGGACTGTACAGGTCTTGCAACAGCCTACATATTTGTAGTGTTAAGCTTTTCATAATACAATTGAGTACATTTAGTATTTTATAATTCGTATATCGTTTTGCCTATGCATTGCCCTGTCTGCACATGATGATGCATTACCCTTTCTCCCATAGAGTACCCAAACCAGGAGACTGGTGCCCCTGCCCAGTTGGCTGACGATCCGCTCATCAAGGTGTTGTGCAGCGGAGAAGCTACCGGAAAACATGAAGCTTCCAGAACAAGTCAAGCCGTGGGTGATGTTGATACGGTGGCTGTCGTGACCCCCAAGCCAACTGGCAAGAGCAACAGCTTACTGGTGAACCCCCGCCAGGTGGGTGTGGTACAAGCTTATAGTGCCAACAAATGTTCCTTCCACAGCTTCCTTAAGACGCCAGAACAGTTCAGGCCATTGCAAAATGGGAAAAATACCTTACTATGTTATTTTCAGATATCTAAAGTTCTTATAATTCCTGGAGGCTGGGATTACAAGGCCCCACCACCAGCTATAAATGTGAAGCATGTAAGGTATAATTTTAAGTTCCACGGCACACAAAGCTCAATTCATTAATATCACTTTAGCTTGATCCAAATTTAAAAATCTGTTAAACACTGGCTGGATCTAATATTTCTTATTTCTTTTAATATCTTAGACTTCTTCTTCCAGATACCAAATCCTTCAGTTCGTTTGTGAAAATGGTCTTTTGCAAATCTCTGCCCTTTGAACGTCTATAAATGTCCATTGTGGACACTGAGATTTCTTCATCGAATATTAAGCCCACACCTCTTTTCTGCCTCTGACCTGCAAAAGTTATCTTTACACTTGCTGATATAATCGTACCCTCGTCCTTCCAACGGATTTCACGCATACATTACATTGTCCAAATTCCCGATTTGATTTAGAGTTCTCACGTTCCAAATTGCTATTCTAAATTTTTTCTGCGAGCGAACAGTCACATGCTGACGGTGCGGAGTCACCTGTCGCACATGACTATCCTTTCCGAGCGAGTTGTCCACACAATTTATAGTGTGAACCCCATTCACGCCATTGTGGTTTTCAGTAGATTTATTTTTTACCATAGTTTTTTCTTGGTAAAATTCTGCGGTAGATTGCTACATCTTTCTGCCGGTTGTAGTTCTTCACTAACTGAAGCAGGTCTCCTCTGCCCCAACCACCAGCACCCCCATCGCCATCGCCACCATCGCCATCACCCACATCACCATCACCCACATCACCACCACCCTCATCACGCCTATACTCTTCATCTCCCTCTAATCGGCTCCGCGGCTCCTGCTGGCCATGCTCGCTTCTTTCCGGTAGGAGCTCCAAGGCAATACCACAGGCCTTAATGGTCTCGTGAACCTCTGCATTACCTGGAGCAACGCCGGGTCAAGGCTGGCCAGCAACATCTCACCGCCACCATCGGCTCTGCTATAGATAGCCCACAGGCCATGCATTTGTGTAAAGGGGCAGTGCCGCATTCCCGGGACGAGCTGGGCCCACGCCTGGCCTGACCCACGTCTAGACTATTTCAGCAGTTACATAAAATATTTGTTATGGTTATGTTAGAAGACGAGCATTGATGGGGAAGTGAGAAGCCATGAGAGAGGAGATGCTCACCCGTGACTGTGTTGCATCCCGCTGATGGCGCTTGCAGCGAGGGAACCCTGTGCTCAAATTTGTGCGGAACGTGCCATGGGAGATCGCAGATGTCGTCCCCGACTATGTCATGGGCCAGACCTCCTGCGCACTCTTCCTCAGGTGAGACATTTGGGCTCATTACCCACCGCCAGATTGGAAAGGTTTAGAACCACTGGGGTAGAGAACACACAAAGTAAGAGACGTTGACTTGGAAAAATGTAATTTGGATTGAGCAGGACATACCTTTTAAAGGGATGATAGCCAGTGTTTGAAACATTATTATGTATTTATTTGCAGCATTGTACTAAAATTGAAATGAAAACTAATTAACGGATATATTTTGATTCTTTGTTCTAAACATTAACACCCTTAATTAAGATGCTAACACTTCTGATCTGCCAAGCCTATACTATGACTTATACTTGTGATGTAGTCGATTAATTGTTTTCTGCTACCATAAAGTGCCTTCATGCTGCTATTGCCTGAAAATACATGTAATCACACGAGTCGTAGTTGCCAGTAGTGATTGTGTACGTGTCCCCCCACAGCCTACGTTACCACAACCTTCACCCAAATTACGTCCACGAGCGCCTAAAACAGCTGGGCCAGGCATTTGACCTCCGCGTGCTTCTGGTGCAGGTCGATGTGGTGAGATATTCTGCAGCAGCGCAGTATAACAGTAGTGCACACGCAAACAATTCCTGATGTCCACAGAGGAGCGCGACTGAGAGGACTAACCCAGAACTACTTATAATAATAAATTGCACTTCTAGATTGCTTTTCACTCGAGGGTCACAAAGTACTGCAAAGTAAAAGCGATTTCATTTTTTTGTGAGTGGGAAGTGTGAATAACCTGAAAATTGGTGAAAATTTCCAGTAAATGTAGAATGTTGGACCAATGTTGGACTAATGTTTCTATACCCATGCCAATATGTTTACTCCAATATTGCATTTTCACGAGATCACTTCCTAGAATCGAAGTTTCCCACACTTAGAGCAAATAACCACAGTGATGACCTAGCCACTGCTGGATAAATGCCTTCCCAAGCCACCATATCTATTGGTGGTGTGATGCAACAATATTTCTAGCACACAAGGTGAACACATTGCTCGATATGAGCACAAGCATCTTGAGACACCAACTTACCTTGGTAAACAAATGTTATACCAATATTTGTACCATATGTCTATGTTCTAGTTCTTGTAGATCATCATTAGATTTCACATCATTCAGTCACTATATATAAATTGTGGAATGTCTGGGGGCTTTTCCTCCCAGGCAACCACCAAGTAGGTCATTGCAGAGCTTGTTTCAAATCCTCCTCAAAAACCTTGTTGTAGGAAGTTCCACTGCTGCAGCAGTTGTTGCTGAAGAAACTGCTTCATGTGTGATGCGAGCAGAAGGACCCACACCATGTGCTCAAGGAGCTGGCGAAGATGTGCATCCTGGCAGAGTGTACTCTCATTCTAGCCTGGAGGTAACAGTTTTGATAGAGGACGATTGACAGTATTTAATGCAGACAACCAACTATGCCAGTACTCACACACGTGCTTCTTGTGCAATTACTTTCTTGGGAAGGGATGTAATTTAGTATTTAAAGCGTGTAAAGGTTGAGCTTCTGATGTTTGTGTGGTGATGGTGAACCATTTCAGTTGTCATGGCCTTAGATACTGTGTGTGTATGTAGCTACAGGCGCTGGGTTTTTTTGGGTTGCATATACCAAAGAGGACGTTTGGTAAAACGAAATGCATTCTTGTTTATATTGTTCATACATTCCATGCACACACGTCCACAGCCCGGAGGAGGTGGCCCGCTACCTTGAGACGTACAAGGCGTATGAGAACAAACCGGCTGACCTGCTGAAGGAGCGTGTAGAGCAAGACTACCTGTCTCGCGTGGGTCTCTCTCACACTTATGGTGACATGGCCATGAAGACGATATGCATTGACTCCATCCCAGTGGATACTTAGTGGTCCGGTAACGTCATTCGCCAGAGTTGGCTTTTATCCAAACTTGCCAAATTTGCTAATTGACCCACAAATTGTCCATTTGGAATATCCATAGCAATCGTTGCCTCCTTTTACAATAACTGGCAAGACCCTATTAAAGAAAATAATTAGACTCAGTGAGGCTTTCGTGGATTAACAAGCTTTGTAACTTATCCACAATAACAATGTGAATCTCTCTTAATCCAACACCAATATGCGATCTCAGCAATGGGTTATTCCATGCTAGAGCATTGCAGTGACACAATTGCTATGGCATGCTACGTCTGTGCAGATGACCGACTGTTTAACCACCATCAAGTCTGTGAATAAGACAGATGTCATCACTCTGTTGAACACATTTGGGGTAAGAGTCTTTGTATTGTTTTTGTTGTTCACTATTGTTTCACTTTGAAAATGAGAACACAAAGGAGTATTGTTATGCTGCATATTGTGTTAAGAACATGCAATACACCATAGCTCCTCTTAGTGGGTTTTATGTTTCTGTATTTATAAAAAAGCTACTAAATTGCGAGACATGATGCTGTGTTGACTTTCTACTCCTCATCAATGCTGTTTATCGTAGTACCCTTGATCGCATTTGGTTTCTCTGCGGAGTTCTCCAATTTTTTACGTTCATATTCTTGATGATTGCTTCGAAAAGCTGCTCTCTCGGGACAGCCGCATTGATGGCTCTCTCTCCTCTCCTCATCGACGCGGCTGTCCCGAGAGAGCAGCTTTTGGAAGCAATCATCATGCATCGAGCCATGAAAACCTACATCAGTTCATATTTTTGCCAATATTTAACATTTTAGGATGCAATTTACATTAATGACACTAGAATAACGTTTATAAATTAAACATTTGAAGTGGGAATTGCACAGTTTGAATGTCTGTTCTCCCAACTGATGTACATTCTCCATACTTCAGTACAAATTCATTCTAGTTAAGCAAAGCAACTTGAGAAATTAAATTAGTTTTCCTGTCATCTAATTGTAAAGAATCTGCGATGCACTGACCAGAGAAGCGAGATATGGTGAAATAAGCTGATGACCTTTTTGGTGTGGGGAGGTCTTCATGAAGCAGTGGATTGACAAAGGAATATTTTATATTATAGCTACATATTAAGGACCAATAAAAATATAAGTATATTTCCAACAATGCTATTGCTATATAAGCATCATCATGTCTTCTCTACATTTTTGTTGCCATTCAATGTTTTTTTCCAGTCACTGGCAAACATCATTGAGGCATCAAAAGAGGATCTGTCACTGTGTCCCGGACTGGGACCTCGCAAGGTGAGGAAGGTAGAGGGGGTCATCTTCACGTTGTCTTGGGTCTAATGCTCTCTTTCATAGTGCGAGAGGTGTCCGAGTGTTCATTCACATTAAACACACATACGGTGATTGCTCCCAAAAGCTGCTCTTTCGGGATAGCTGCGTCGATCGCTCTCCTTCGCCGCGTCGATCGCTCCCCCTCCTTTGCGAAGATCGCTCATCGTCCTTAATGATGGTGTTGGGCCCTTCCTCGTAGGAGGGAGGAGGAGCGATCGACGCGGCTATCCCGAAAGAGCAGCTTTTGGAAGCAATCGTGCATCGAGCCGTGAAAACCGACATCATTACGCACACGGTTACAATAATAGTCGAACAATGCATAAGTAGCTGTTGTAAAGTGGTTATCTATATTTTTTTAAAGCAAGTTGATGGAAATTTAATCTTAAGATACTCTAGGTCACTGTTAACCTGCTACTAAATTGCGAGACATGATGCTGTGTTGACTTTCTACTCCTCATCAATGCTGTTTATCGTAGTACCCTTGATCGCGTTTGGTTTCTCCGCAGAGTTCTCCAATTTTTTACGTTCATATTCTTGCCAATATTTAACATTTTAGGATACAATTTACATTAATGACACTAGAATAACGTTGTTTATTAAGCATTTGAAGTGGGAATTACACAGTTTGAATGTCTGTTCTCCCAACTGATGTACATTCTCCATACTTGAGTACAAATTCATTCTAGTTAAGCAAATTTTGCATAATTTAAATGTGCCCAAAAATGCTTTCCATAAAAAAGAAGTATGTATTGACAAATACAACTATTTACAAGGATGAAATGGCAACATTGAGATTATTTCTAGAATGTTACAAAAAAATGCTGGGATGTCCAAATATTTAGGTGATTGATGATTTATCAGTTCTATTACTCAACTAATCCAATAACATGACAATAATTTGTTAAAGTATTTTCTCTTTCCAAGGCTTTTACATAATAAATGTCACAATCATGAACGTATATCTTCAGTAGTGCTGATGGATGTACTGCCAGAAGACCACACGGCCTTCTGGCATTACATTTTGCTAGGAGCATTGATTTAATATAAGCAAACTCGTGATTATGCTGCGTACATGCTGGAGTGTATTTTGTCATTGCATTGTGCACATGCAGGCTCGGAGACTGAGCAGTGTATTTAACGAGCCCTTCCTCAAGGCCAAGAAGCCCAAGGAGACAAAGAAAGGGTCTTGATTGCAGTAGATAGATCCAGGATATTTGGCTGATGGTTATTCTTCACCTCTGGAAAACTCGGCCGATGATGGCATTGTGAGTTAAAATGCACTCATGATCAGTCAAGAGAGGCCTGTGCTTGAGGGTTGGGGGCATGTGGCCTGCATACACTTGAGTATCATGAATTCCAGTGTTTTTATCGTGAACATTCTCGATTAAATCTTTGCAATTTTGTTGCATCAAAGGACCATACATATAATGTGTCAAAATAGGTACCACGCTTGGCACTGCTATCTCGAAAAAATAACTCTTAAGAACAATTCTCATACATCAATCTATGAACACCTAGAGTAATATAAGAATGCGAATAAATTAAGGTAATTCAAAGTGAAGCTTGTACATTTGGCAGCAGGGTGGCAGAGTAATAACATCTGCACCTCACAGAAATTAAGTCCTGCCTGAGGCGATTCGATTCCTGCCTTGTGTGTCTGTGTGGGTTGTGCATTTCCTCCAAATTCTCCGGTTTTCTTTCACAAACACAAAACCCCTTTAATTAATTGACCGATTATAGGACTGTGTGGCAAATATTGGCACTGGCTGACTGCGTGGATGCTGTACCGCCACCTCATGTCTGAATCGTTATGTCTTCGAATACCTTCAACATTGAACACATTTGTGCGTGTTATAAATTATATTTAACAGTATTACAATTAAGAGGCATTTGTACATTTATGAAATAAATGCTCAGGTTACAATGAACCGTGGGTTTTATTCTGTATTTATAAAAAAGCATCTTCAGTTGTATGCAGATCTTGTTTAAAGGTAAATATTTGTTTTAACTATTAGGGTGATGGATTTATCGTTATCGAGATATTTAGGGTGTGGCGTGTGAAAAAGAAATGTCAAGTTTTGTTTAGATGTAAGATATCCTCAAGATGTAGATAGCATCCATGAAGTCAATGTAACAATCATAGGCGTTTGGATGATTACTCTAACCTATATCTGACAAAAAAAATAGTTCTCTGTATGCTCTTCCACGTGACAATGGCTCTTCAATGTGGCAGAGGGTTCACACGTCTCAAATTTGATAAAATGATTGTTGCCTAAACCACACATGTCCAAACATGTCTTTTGAATCATATTTGCTCTAAGAACAAGTTAGTATATTGCAAATATGCCCCAGAGCACCTTGCTTTTAACGTCATTAGTCAATTGTTGAGAGTAGATAAGACCCAGTGGATTGGTAGTGCTGCATTAAAGTGCGTGATATATTAAAGGGCTCGTTGGGGGCCAGCATCACAGCTATGTACTTGTGCAGTTGGTTTCACGTCAGTTTCTTGAGTTCGTCAGCTGCTGGTGGGAGGGTTCTCACTTTTGACTGCTGCGGCTCAGTGTGTCCAATGCGTCTGGGGTTCATCTCTGTGAGCTTGGAATTAATTTTTGCTTCTTTAATGCCGGTTATTTAAGTCCTGGCAAGTAGAGTGGGGTAACCATGGCTGGTAAAGACTGGTTATGAAAGGTTGGCTCTTCGGATCAGTGATTACTCAGGAGGGGAGGCGTGGTGGTGCGGTGGGTAACGCCGTCGCCTCACAGCAAGAAATCCCCGGGTTCGAATCTTGGCTCGGGTGCTTTCTGTGTGGAGTTTGCATGTTGTCCCCGTGTCCGCGTGGGTTTTCTCCGGGCACTCCGGTTTCCTCCCACAGTCCAAAAAACATGCTAATTCATCACCGGGCAGTGTCCGGTGATGAATTGGCATTCCATCGTGGGTGTATCCCTGCCTAGCGCCCTGTATCTGCCGGGAGAGGCTCCGGCTAACCGCGACCCTGTACAGGACTAAGCGGTTTCTGACAATGAGATTAGATGAGAATTACTCAGGTGTTGTGTGTATCTAATGGTACCGACTAAATAATATAGAGCAGCGCCCTTGAGTTACTTTGTTTCCTTTTTTTTGTTATACAGACAACCCTCCATTTACCCTGATGAAGGTCCTGAAAAAACGCCGTGAGAAATGTAAATTATGTAAAAAAAAACAAGGACTGAAGGGAAATAGGGAATTCGGTTCCAGGCTCATAAGATAACCTTCCCATTTATCCTATAATTTAGTATGTGGTGTTTAATAAGGCACACACATCTGCACGTGAATGAGCGTAGTATTTAATACAAGTGTATTACACCACATTGTAAAATCAACAGCTCCCAGGGAGAATGATTATTTATGCATTGCCCTAAATTATACATCTCCCTAAACAACCTCAATAAATTGGAACAAAATTAATAATTAAAACTAGGTACTGTGGCGGAATGTTTTAGTATGGGGAACATACATCGTGTAAGACATTTGCTACATATTTTAAAACTTGAAACTCCGGATAGAAATTGGAACGTGCATCATATAAACTGTGTACGAATATGATCATGTAGGTTTTCACGGCTCGATGCATGATGATTGCTTCGAAAAGCTGCTTGGGACAGCCGAGTCGATCGCTCCCTCTCGTCTCCTCGCAACGTTTCACCTCACCTTAGAGGCATTCTCAGGCGCAGTATGTGTGTAGTGCCTGTCGCTCCTTTATAAATGTGTGTACTATATATGTGTCGAGACATCTTTTGTTGTGTGGGGTCTACATCTGAATCACGTTAACACTAATCTCCTTATCCTATTCACATCCCGGAACTGCGATAACCCCTTCCTGCTTTGTTTGTGGCTAGTCCCCTAAGTTGCATCTCATGACTCGACACATAATAATAATAATAATAATACATTTTATTTAAGGCGCCTTTCTGGGCACTCAAGGACACCGTACATAATTAAAACACATTAAAAAGAAGCAACAATAAAAATAATATATAAATATAAAAACAATTCATATAAAAACAATTCAACAAGACAGAGCAATTTGCATCAGACTGAATAAGCAGTTTTAAACAGATGTGTTTTGAGTTGTGATTTGAAATGATGGAATGAATCGACATTTCTGAGTTCGGGTGAGATGCGTGGCTATTGCATGTTCCAGAACCTTGGAGAGAAATGGTATATTGGAGATGGGGCGATAATTGAGGGATGTTGCAATCGAGACCAGTTTTTTTTTAAGCAGGGGTAACTGTGGCACATTTCAATTGTGGGGGAACGATACCAGAGCGAAGTGAGTTATAAAATAGATTAGTGACGAAAGTGGCAAGGAATTTGAAATTTGCCTGGATGATTTTGGATGGGAAGGGGTCCAGGGAGCAGTTTATGGGCCGAGATTTGGTAACTAAAGAAGAGACATCGGATTCAGTTAACTCTGAAAATTCCAGGAGTTTTGAGGTCAAGGAAGGTGGAGGAACATTTATTGAGGTATTAGTTGGTGGTTGAGGCTGGGCAGAGTTACGGTGGGCTTCAGTTTTTTCTGAGATAAACTGAATCAACTGATCCGCCTGATCTTTATTCGTGAAGAGAGGTGAGGGTGAGTGACTGGTTGGTATTTTTATTGATATCATGACGCTTATCTACTCTGCAGGAACGCATCACTGAGTCTCAGAGTTTTTTTTTTCATGAGAGTCCGGCCATGTCTTCACAGTGGCAATGTCGCTGCCATGCGTAATACCTATTGCGTAATTTGCAGGCAAATCTTCAGCTTTGGGATGCTTTGGCCATTACCAATTACATTTTGCGTTTTGCGACAGAGAAAAAAAGGAACACTCAACGTGGCCATCGCGAAAAAACACAGGGAGAGCAATTCTTATACATCAAAATGTTAAAACCTATATCAGCACATTTTGTGTTCTTCAACTATGGGGGGAAGCTAGATAATCTGGAGGAAATGTATGCAGGCAATACAAATCCACAGAGAAAGTTGCAAAATAAACGCTGTGAGGCAAAAACCACTACGCCAACCTGCCGCGACCTATTGGGCAAATCATAGCCAATCAGCTTGGAAGTCTCAGCTGGTTAAGAAAATCAACCATTTCCTCCAAAGCACAGAGTCCGTTACCGATGCGCAGCACAATGCTCAGCGCGACTGTCCGGAAGTGACCCCCTGACAGACATGGATCCAACAACATCCACGCGTCCCCCCTGGTGACGGGTGATGCAATGTGCGAGCGACGCGTCGCACATCCGCTCAGCGGAGCAATGGTAATGCGCCGCTGTCCTCAATCTCCATGGCACGCAATCCCTGCTTCTGCACGGCACCTTATAGCAACAAGCACTTTGAGGGAAGCTGATTAACCCGTTACTTGGATAGCTTACTGTGGACGGCATGAAAGATGATCGTACATCACCATTACGGGTGAAATTAACAATGCCCCACTGCATCTCCCAGAGTTTCTCATGTCTGTCTCGTTCGCACTCATTCGCCTGACTGTAACATTATCATCCTGTTGCACAGTGTTTGTGTAAAATTCGTTTTGCATGTGCGATTTAATGCACTACTATATACATTTATAAATTACATAAAGCTGAGAGTGAATTTTTCCATGTGTTATTCGTGCTTTCAGACACCACTTCCACCAGCCCAAATAAACGTTGCATGGCCTCCTTTCTCTACGGGAAGGTCATCGTCTACATTCTTTATCAATTGCTCAGGAACACGCATGCCTTCCTTTATTTCTTTAACAAATATGTTATTTGTTATGTTGCATTCTTCATTGATTTATAGCACTTTTACTTTAGTTGATCTTCTCTGAAGTTGTTGTTGACATGCCGTTCTCTCCACCGCTCTGTGCAGCACTTTGTGGCCATTTGGTGAAAAGCGCTCAAGTGCAAATATTATGTTACTAATTAACAAAAAAGAACAATGTATCACTCCTATACTATATTACCCTCTGCATTCTTAAGGAAGAGCTTACGTCTTTCATGGGGAAGGGCTTCCCTTCCCCATGAAGCTGCTGGTCTTCTTGAGGCCGCCCCCATCAGCAGATTCCGTGAAGTTTGCTCCTCCCATGCCTGGCAGTGGAGAGGATGTCCTACAGACCTCCAGCGAGGGAGCCACCATGCTGGATTCCTTTAATTTTGACATCATGGACTCCTAAACGTCTCTTTCTGTTGTTTATCTGAAAGCAAAAGGTAAGCGATCTCATGACTCTCATCTGCCGTTGCTATTGTGCTAATGCTATGCTATAATATGTCAGTGTTATTTGGCATATCTGCACAGATACAATAGAGTACCATTAATGCCCAGAAAAATGCAGTATAAACAGTGAAAGCACATTCCAAAACTGCACAGCATTGCGCAAATATTTTGCTTATCATCAGACTTCAATGGAAATGCAAGAACACGATAAATACAACTTTTCGTGAGTTTTTGGTGACATACAGTAATGCCGTTATTTTACATTGAAGACAACTTGTTTTACTTGTGCGGAATTTATACAATTTCCCTAAGGCTCCACCACCATGCCCCAGTGCTGCACAAAATAACGCCATAAAAATTGTCCAAGAATAAATGTAAATAGCCACAAGTGCAAATAGCTGTCTCATATTGGGGCGGCGCGGTGGCGCAGTGGTTAGCGCTGACGCCTCACAGCAAGAAGGTCCCGGGTTCGAGTCTCTCGGCTCCGGTGCCTTTCTGTGTGGAGTTTGCATGCTCTCCCCGTGTCCGCGTGGGTTTTCGCTGGGTACTCCGGTTTCCTCCCACAGTCCAAAAGCATGCTCCTGGATAGGTTGATTGGCTCGCAGACTAAAATTGTCCCGCAATGCCTGGCGATGGACCGGCGTCCCGTCGTCGGGTGTATTCCTGCCTTGCGCCCTGTGTTTCCGGGATAGGCTCCGGCTTCACCGTGACCCTATATAGGATTAAGCGGTTTCAGATAATGAGATATTGCTTGTGTTACTACAGCTTTTCAGAAGCTGATGCAAGCCAAAAATAAAGAATTTGTCATTTCAATCACCTACATTTCCATCCTTACGAACCTTTTGAAAATCGTGTTAGACAATTTAGGACAGCTCAATTGCTTATCTAGGCTTGTCACTTGAACGTGAGGGTCTTGTATTGTGTATTCCTTTAAACGGTAATTGGCATTAAGTTGTTAACAAAGTGGTAAAATATTCCACGTAAACACCTTTAACAGCCTTTCTCTGGTTTATAACAACCATGCGGGAGATATAAAGTAGCTACGAGGAAGTTATTTTCATCTGGAGTATCATGGAGCGGTGATACGGATAGCATCGCATTCGGAGCGTCCGTGTCGGCGAAATATGAAATAGTTAAACAGCTGCCGCCGAGGGTCTCTGCCTACCAGCATACCTCGCTATAAGCCGGTTATTAGACCGTCAGATTGACTTGCAACGAGTTTCATTAATGCTGTAATTCAAATCAAACGTGGCCGCCCGAATTTGATTTCCGATCATGATTGTTATTTAGCAGACGCCCAAAGATATCCTGCTGCCTATGTTAATTAGCCTGCTGAGTAAATTGGCCCAGAAAGTGTGCCCTACGATATACTGGCGTCGCATCCTGGGTATTCCCCCACCTTGCGCCCTCTGTCGGCCGGGATACGCATTACCTGGCAAATGTTGGCGCAGGCTGAATGCATGGCTGCCTTCCCTTCCCCTCTTTGCGGTTTCCTCACACCTCTATAATTATTTAAGTCGCCCGGATAAGGGCGTCTGCAAAATAATAATTATTAATAATAATACACATACACATTCTAAATTAATACAAAATGAAAAGGTACAAAATAAATATTACTGGTTGCGCAACAATGCAAAGTGTCAAAGTCTCATCTCATTATCTGAAACCTCATCTCATCTCATTATCTGAAACCGCTTAATCCTATATAGGGTCACGGTGAGCCGGAGCCTGTCCCGGAAACACAGGGCGTAAGGCAGGAATACACCCGACGACGGGACGCCCGAGAGAGCAGCTTTTCGAAGCAATCATCGAATGAAGAAGAGTCAAATTAATCGCATAATCGACATGACATGGGCAGGGTCTTCATCCAGCAGTAGATTGCTGTCAAAAAAATCTCAGTGAAATGAATTGAGACGCGGTGGCGATCAGGACATGTCTGATGTGATATACGTTTACCACTTCTGACTTACAAAAACCGGGACACCAGAGCCATTTCGTAAAAAAACATACAGTACTATGAATAACCCAATGTTGAACTGTCTAATATTACACTGACAGCAATGTTTGTCTGAAAGGTAGTTCAGATGTCTGTGTTCTCTGTGTTCACAGGCGTTATTAACCGATACTTCAGCACACTGGTCAGTGCGGTCATTGTAGATTGGTGAAAGAGATTGGTATACATTTGAAAGCGCAATAGATTGCATTTGTGACTTGTTGAACTGGTGCTGACAAGGTAGCCGCACAGCAGCCTATAATACCCGGCTATTGGGTTCCCGGGTAGCCGCCCATACAGGCACTGGACAGGCGTAAATACTGCTTAGCCACAGAGATTTGGCAATGGCCAAGGTGGTGAAGATGTCACTTTGCACTCGTAGTGGCGTCACCACGCATCGGATAATGGTGACACCACCGTTGGTAACCAACTTGGGGTTGCGCAGGTAACCACGGTAACCGCACGGCGTGGCGTAAACGCGGTGACGTCAGCGCACCGGGAGGCGCGCACGCTGTGAACGGATAGCGACGCTAAGGCGCAGGTACGCGGTGACGTCACCACGCCGGCGCGTCGAGTCACCGCGCGCGTGTGCGCATAGAGGCGGGGCCGTGCGTGCTGTGGCGGCGGCGTGGCTCTGTGGGCTCGTGCCGACGCGCCGTGCCGACGCGCCCGGGGGGCCCTGCCGACGCGCCCGGGGGGGCCGTGCCGACGCGCCCGGGGGGCCGTGCCGACGCGCCGGAGGGGCCGTGGCGACGCGCCCGGGGGGCCGTGCCGACGCGCCCGGGAGGACGTGCCGACGCGCCCGGGGGGCCGTGCCGACGCGCCCGGGGGGCCGTGCCGACGCGCCGTGCCGACGCGCCCGGGGGGTTCGCTGAGCGAGCGGGGGGGGGCATAGAACGACGAGAGCGCCGATGAAGACGCTCACGAAGAAGCTGGTGCTGGCGCGGGCGCGCGCCGCCGACCTGTCGAGCGTTCGCAAGCTCAACTGCTGGTGAGCGACACGACGGGGGCTCGGTTACCATGGCGACGAGGGCACGGGAGATGTATGAAAG
The DNA here is from genome assembly GCA_036362905.1 of Mordacia mordax. NCBI lineage: Eukaryota > Metazoa > Chordata > Hyperoartia > Petromyzontiformes > Petromyzontidae > Mordacia > Mordacia mordax. Next base: position 22,585,997 of record JAZEWT010000001.1, read on the forward strand.
CACACGCGTCGTGCTCGCCATGTTGCTCTGCCCCACGGGTAACGTTTACCCATGCCGCAAGCCTCTCTTTTCTCACGGTGCGGCAGCGTTAGCCGAATACGAGCACAGCTGCGCATCGGTTTGGACAACAGTGCCGCCAGCAGCAGTCGGGCTCGCTTCCCGCAACGCCGCAGAACTGCCAGATGTTGACGGACAAAGACCCCTCTGAGATACGCGTTCTAGTTTCGCGCAAAATAAACGCAGTACGTAACCAAATAAGCGTTAATGAGTTAAGACCAGTGGAGAGTTGTTAAATATCTGTGGGTTACCAGTTCAGAAAGGGAGGAATCTGATCAGGGGCGACACGGTGGCCCAGTGGGTAGCGCTGTCACGTCACAGCAAGAAGATCCCAAGTTCGAATCTCGGCTCGGGTGCCTTTCTGTGTGCAGTTTGCATGTTCTCCCCGTGTCCGCGTGGGTTTCCTCCGGGCACTCCGGTCTCCTCCCACAGTCCAAAAATATGCTGCTGCATAGGCTAATTGGCTTGCAGACTAAATTGCCCTCAGTGCCCAGTGATGGACTGGCGCCCCATCGTGGGTATATTCCTGCCTTGCGCCCTGTGTCTGCCCGGATAAGCCCCAGCTCACCGCAACCCTGTACAAGACTAAGCCGTTTCTGACAATGAGATGAGGAATCTGATCATTTCCATTTGAAGGATGGGAGTGAATGTGCCGACACGTGCCAACGTATAAACAGCACGGCGACCTAAGATACGGCTTGAACCCTTTGCCCTAATATCTTAATTAAACGGGAACCGCTCAGCTCACAGATATCTCAGGGCAATGCCCTGACGTGTTTTGGCAGAGGCGTTAGTACCCACACAGTCTTACCAGGCTCTTCATCTGCAGCCGAGCTTTACAACCCCGTTGCTGTCGAGACAAAAGAAACAATATTGCTGATCAACTATTTCCTGTGGGAAGCTAATAGAATTGCAGTTCAAAGGTTTTCTGCTATAGCGTATGTGATTTGGACATATAGTTCCATCCAGTTCAAGGAAATGGCAATACCAGTGGTGAGAGCTTGAATGGCACCAGGGAGCAGAGTTAATGGGCACACGTCAACAATACGGCATTTCGTTTGTATTTGTCCACAATATACATTCCACGTGTGGCTATCTTGGTTACATGCGACTTTTGTCACGTCATGTCAAAATGTATCCTTGACATACAATGACAATTGCTTTTGCCTACACAGAGTGCCATAAACCCTTACCCCTGGCAGTATAGAACGTGCCCTGCTCGACAATCTGTGGTCATTGCTGTTATGGTTGTGAGTGTCTTCTAACAGTTTTTTTTGTTTTTACCCCATCCAGGGGAAGTGAACTATCAGATGTAAGTATATTGAATTGTATATTTAATAACATCATTCGCTTTGTAGAGTTAATGTTACTATTAAATGTCAGAATGAGAAATCCGTTAATGTGCAGTGATTTTCTGGACAGGATACTAATAATAATTGCATTTATAGAGCGCTTATCACCCAAGGGTCACAAAGGATGTGGTTGATGCATAACACTTGGTCTACCTTTGTGTGTATGTGTGTGTAAGGTGTCCATATTTCGGCAAATGCCAAACATTGAAGTTTTAACATTAAGGTAAGACAGCATTTTAAAATCATACTTCTATAAAAGTTCCTCACAAAAATAACACGTGAAACATTCTGAAATGTTTAATATAAACATACTTGCACTTTGTGGCTTATACTAGAGGTAATATAATAATAAATGACTCCGATTTATCTTAGTATTGGTTGAAAATAACATTTTCCAATCATTATAAGGTCACATGGCTCAAAACACCACAAAACACCTGAATTATTTTGTATATTTCTTTTGAATACTTGAGAAGGGATCATCTGGGGGTGCGTCTGTATATTGATATATAAATGCACAGCCTTGCAGTTATTGGTGATATCACAAGTTATCGATTTCGTACTGCAACATTGCGCATCTTGCAGCGTGAATAATATTGACACACTGAAGGACTTCAAGGGATGCGTGGGCCTGCGGGAGCTCTACCTGCGCAGAAATGCAATTGGCAGCCTAACGGAGCTGTGGTACCTCAAAGCCCTGCCTCATCTGCGTGTGCTGTGGTTGGCTGATAACCCTTGCTGTGGAACCAACCCCCACCACTACCGTATGTGTGTGCTGCGGAATCTGCCTGGCCTACACAAGCTGGATAACCAGGGTATGCAAACAAAACATTTTTTCCCCGTCATAAAAACCTACCGAGATGACTTGATCACATCACTCATCTAACCACACTGGATATTCAGTTAATATCCGGGCAGCCATGATTACATCGTGTTTAAATGTAAAGTGAGTGATGGTCTCAGCCTAGTTGCCAATGATTGTTCAGAAACCACAATTTTATTTGGTCACATGATTTGGATTATTTGTTGAACTAAAACAATTTTGGTGTTTCATGTGACAAGGCAAGTTAGAATGTGCAGCACCCCAAGTGTGGATAACGGGCTGTTAAAGATACCTGCGAAGTAGTTTTGTGAGATCACCTTCCAGTGACTGTTCTAACATGGCGTGACGTCGAAATGTTTTGTATACGATTTGAGTGAACCTTGCTTTGTCTCATGATGTGTGACACCAATGGCAAAACTCCCCTTGTACAAATAGCCATGCAAATACTGATACAGAATGAGGAGAGAACAGCCGTGTCGGTCGGCAACACTGATGCACATTACTCACTATATCCATCACTTCTGCTGGGAACTGCTCATCGTGGTTTAACAAAGAAAAGCACGTAGTTTTAAACAATACAGCTCTTAAAATACATTATTAAATGTAATATTTACGATCCACATTTCAGCTGTCACAGAGAAAGAACTGGCTCAAGCACAGAAGGAAGGGGAGGATATCACATCGCCAAATCCAGCGCAGGTGCAGGATGAGCTTCTCAAGTCAAATGACCATGTCACTCAGTCTGGAGATGGAACCACCAATGAGAGCCTCATTGATGCAGACACAGATCCAATCAACTTCAACCTCATAGAAACAAAGTAAGAATCACATCCTTTGTTTTTGCCTTTGTGCTAATTCTGAGAGGTAGGGTGACCCAGTTTTAACACTTTCACCTTACATCATGAAGGCCCTGGATATGATTTTCTCCATCGTTCAGTCTGGCGTTTTTATGTTTTCCCCGGTTTTGCATCGGTTTCCTCTTAACTGGTATTGGTCAAACACCACAATGCTGAAAAATTAACTGCAAATTACTCAATTCGAGATTGCATAGAGCAACATCACCCCCTAATGTCATCTCATCTCATTGTCAGAAACCGCTTAGTCCTGTACAGGGTCGCGGTGAGCCGGCGCCTATCCCGGCAGACACAGGGCGCAAGGCAGGGATATACCCACGATGGGACGCCAGTCCATCACTGAACACTGCGGGCAATTTAGTCTGCAAGCCAATTAACCTATGCGGCAGTATGTTTTTGGAGTGTGAGATAAAACCGGAGCGCCCGGCGAAAACCCACGCGGACACGGGGAGAGCATGCAAACTCCACACAGAAAGGCACCCGAGCCGAGATTCGAACCTGGGAGCATCTTGCTGTGAAGCGACAGCGCTACCCACTGGGCCACCGTGCTGCCCCACCCCCAAATGTGAAAAGTTAAAAGGACTAAAATAATCCTAACACTCATCTTGGTTTCCTGGGTGAATGTGTTTCACTATAACAAAATGTTGTGCATTTCTCTGATATTCTGCTTTGATCTTCAGTAAAATACGACAGCAACTTGGCATGAAGCTTCTACCTATTGACAAGTTCTCCTGCTCCAACTCTTCTCCAGTAAAAATCCCATCAAAAGTGAGTTCCTCCATATGCCATGCATTTACGCAACTACCATTCGTGCACAAATACCAACATGGTTTATGAAGTCAAACATTGAGAACCCTTTGCATATTTACAAAATCTTACATAAGGAATGTGGTGCCTGATCTAAAGTTTCGTGACCTTCGGGTGAAATGCACTTTAGAAATGCCAATATATTACAGTTTCCAGATAACCTGTGTTTGTTTAGATTTCAATTGTCCTTTCTATATCCCTGTCTTGTCATTTGTCTCGCCTTTGCATCCATAACCATAATAATCAGATTAAAGAACAGACTTCCCCCCTGTATTTTAAAGACAAGGTTGTGGTATATGTGCTTATCTAGTAGGTGTTTGACCAAGTTTATATTACTTTGACACTTGGCGCAAGTCTGCAATGCATCTTTTCCAGAGCGTATTATAGTCGAAAATGATAGATACATCATGGCTTTGTCCCTGTCCCATATCCACCTACCTCATATCCATTAGTGAGTGCAACTGATGTTTTTATTCTATTGTAAATTGTTCACTACTGCCCTTTTTCTAGAATGCCAATGTGTTGAGTGCTGTGCTACTACTGGTGAAGGAGCTGGACTTGGAGGGTTTGCAGATGATCCACAAGACCATTGAATGTCGACTGCAGCTTCTGCAGAGCAAGCTCACCGATTGATAATGACGACACCACATGTGCGAAATGGGTGGGGAGTGTTTGTATATTTCGATATTTCATCGTAACGTCTGTTAAAAATCAAGATGAAAATGCAGATATTTAGAGTACTTATGTGTTCTCATATTTTTATATTTTAGTGTGATGTTATTAAATTGTATTACAGAAGGCTATCATCAGCTATGCAGTATGGTACTAGGATCATGCTTTTGAGAATTGCGTACAAGTATCACATGCTTCTATACTATGCATTACTGTAATGTGTTGTATAAACTATCATGCACCATTAACTATCACATTTAGTATTTTGCATGGAAATGTTGTATGTATATGATCGCTATGAACGAATGTCAAGAGCTTATATTTTAATTTACATTGAAAATACAAATGATAACGATGTGCAACTCAC
>JAZEWT010000001.1:22601141-22625759 GCA_036362905.1 Mordacia mordax
AACGAAATTCCACTGTACACTAGTGAGAAAACGTTTCTGAAGCCTTTAGCATGTTCTCTATTTCTCATAAATTTGACCTAAAATGTGATCATATCTTCATCGAAGTCTTAATGATCGATAAGAGAACCTGATTAAACAGGAGGATGCCTCCAACCTCAGGAGGATGCATCCTCAGGAGGATGCCTCCAACCTCAGGAGGATGCATCCTCAGGAGGATGCCTCCAAAGTGTGAGGCGAAACGTCGCGAGGAGAGGAGAGAGAGCCATCGACGCGGCTGTCCCGAGAGAGCAGCTTTTCGAAGCAATCATCAAACTTGAAAAGGGCAGTAATATTCTTCTCAGAGAGTAGTGGTTTCCTCCTTGCTATTCTCCCATACACACCATTCTTGTCGAGCGTTTTCCTGATGGTGGACTAATGAACACTGACCTTCGCCAATGCGAAGGTCAGGATTTTCGTTGGACTGGTCCTGGAAAGAGTAAACAAGGTGTTGAATTTTCTACCTTTGTACGCTATCTGCCTGACAGTGGAATGGTGGAGCTCAACGTCTTTAGAAATGATATTATAACCCATTCTAGACTGATATGCATTGACAACTCATTTTCTGGGGTCCTCAGAAATTTCTTTTGATCAGGGCATGGCATGCTTTTACAAACATGTGTGGTAAAGACCAGACCCTGATGGTGATGACCAATTTTTAGTTTTTCACGTAGAGTAGGGGCCATCCAATCACACTCCTAATTGTCAACCCATTGATTGAAACACCTGACCATTAATTGAGTTGATTAAGCTCGAGGTTCACATACTTTTTCCGACAAAGTAATTAAATATTGGATCATTTTGCTCAATTAGTAAATGAAAACGTAGATATTTTCTTGTACCATTTGTTTAATCATGTTTATTTATCTATTATTAGGACTTACATGATGATATGATTACATTTTAGATCAAATGTATGCAAAAATACAAAAAATGTTAAAGGGTTTATGAACCTTTTCACACCACTGTAAGTTCATATTTCTCAATATAATTGGTTTTGGGGCCCACATGTTTCATAAATGTTTCATAAATTCAAATATGATCACATGCACACAGTTTTCTCTCAAGCACACATTTCCAAAATGTAAACTAATGGCTACATTCACTGTACATATTACACTGTATGGTGCATTACCTGGATGTATATTTTCTCCATGTTCTGGTTTTCAAAACCAACAAATGCTGCATTAATATTCTCAAACGTTAGATTCTTCAGTAAAGGGCCTAAAGAGACATCTCTGATTTCTGATGCTGTGAAAGCCACAATCATCTTTTTCACGAAGATGCCAGCACGGATTCTCTTGAAAGTGTTTCTCATGATGAGTTTCATGGCTTTGATCAGATCAGCTTCACCATGTGCACTGATGTGTGCTATGTCTCTTATGGCTCGGGAAAGTTCCTCTTTATCACTGTAGTCGTTGAAGTGAATTTTGTGACGAATTTCAGTTGTTGTTCTGAAAGTGCAGCACAATATAATTATTGTAATGATGTAGGTTTTCACGGCTCGAAAACTGTTCAGACGTCACTCGTCGTACATACTGTGATTGTTGCGCAAAAAATACATTTATAACTTTGAGTTTAGATAACATTTAGATTTTCGTTTGGTGAGAGGTTGATTGAACATGAAACTATCTTTTAGAGTGTGTGGCCATAACTAGCTCAGGACTAAAACGGACACGAGGACTCCCCTACACTGTTTGAGTGGGAAAACAGTGGACACCGAATAATGCGAATAATGTAGAATTTGGTTTTACAAGTTTATGGAATTCAAAAAATGGTAAAAAATGTCATGTGTTGGCTTGTCACCGTCCTCTCCAGTGTTTTCATCTTCAACATCGTTTACATCTTCGAAACCAGAGAGTTGAATCAAACGCAACCGGAACTGATTTTCATAATTGACTGCAAATTTAACAAACCGTAACTGCAATATGAACATTAATATATTTTGATGCAATGAGCAGGATAACTAATGTTACATTTTTGCAGGTATGCAGTAGATTTTGCCTTTGGAACCATGGCGATCCACAGCCCACAACGTGTCTGCATCAGTAACAACATTGTTCAGGTCCGCCACTCTCAACCGGTGGGTCGCAAACGCCACTTAGCAGTCCGTGAAGGCCATATCTAAGTTGGCCAAGTAGGCCTCTGAGGAGCAATAGGTTGAGAATCCCTGGTTTCGCTTTAGAGACCTACACCTGTATTTAGTTGTTCGAACACTTTAATTTGCAAATCCTCAATAGCATTACCCAATAGAACCAAAGATAATGTTGCAAGTGGATAAAAAAAGGAATTCATTACTTATGATAAATAAAGTCTGCAGTCGTTTCACAGTAGGGGTGATATTTTGTGTGGACTCGAAATTGAGAAATATGTGATGTATTTTTTTTTATTTGGTCCATGACATAATCTAACCAGTCCATTACCATTCTGTTGCTAATGTTTTTTCACGCATACAGTACTCTAGATTCTTTGCTTGGCAATTTCATTCATTTTTTAAATCTCCGTTCATGAATTAGTACTTTTGTAAATTTAGAAAGCTCGTTTCCTGTTCGTGTTTGTATTCGTGTATTCACTCACCCAGATTTGACCAATTACGAACTACCATGCTCCAGGATGGGGGTTTGATGATCTCAGATTGAGGGAGTGTTGCAAATCTCACCCGTAACTGCTGTAGGTTACGACCGCCACACGGGCCCCTTGAGGACACGTCCTTTTGGCTATGTGCACATCCCGAAGAAGCTCGATTATCGAAGTCTTCACCGACTCAAACAGGGCTTGAGTCATTTGAGGCGAGAACTCCACCGCAAACACGAGCTCCAGTGGATATGGCGGACAGGCCTCTGCACGATTTTCAACAAATACTCAAAAGGTGAACTCTATTATAGCATGTTATACAAATAATAATAATACTCACGGCCGCTTAAGTTCACTGTTAAACCCTATTAAGCGGTGTTGTACAAGCTCTGATCAAGACAATCTCACCCTTGTCATTCTTCATCTTTTAGGTACCATATCCTACAGGGTGTTTATGGCAATGGTCTTCCACGTTGTCATTAATACTGCTTTAATCATCGTCATAATCATCAGTCATTATCTACCTTTATTGGATGAATGCTTCCTGGTATTATCTCTGTCTGTTATGGTTCTACAATTCAACAAGCCATCACTCTCCTGAACATGAGCTGATCTCATTTTTAACACTTCTCGGCAGTCCTCCAATCTACATCATCTCCTCCTTGTCCACTGCTCATCGTCCCCTCTCACAACATGTCTAGCGCAAGTCAACATACTTATTTTACGTCAATACCGTGTCTTTAACTTGCATTGTATAATGCCAACCGTGCTTCTTTGTGAATGTTTCAGCTACTGTCTTACTCTTTGTCAATATCCACATCTCTGTCCCATGGAAAAATAAAGCTGCAAAATTGGGCTCAAGATTAATGAACAAATCTCAGGGTGTCGATGACTAATTCGCTGAATTGAACAGATAATATGGAGGGACAACTGTAAAATACAGCAGTGTGTGTACCTAGAGTAGCTATGGATGTAGGAAATAAGATGCAATTGAGGATAACCACAGAAAAATACTTAAACATGACACATCCCTTAAAACAAACATGATGAACAATATATTAAATATTGTTATTAGTGCAGAGAAGAGCATACTTTACATGATTTTAATATGAATGCATCGTGTAGAAACAAGGGCTCGATGTAATTTCACTATGAACAGTGTTGACGACTCTATTCAGTATTGTAATGTACATGCAGTTTCCTTACACAAAAAATGCATAGTCTTAAACTAGTTTATATTTTGTAATATATTATATTTTAAGAAAATTAATCTTACCTTTACAACAAGCTGTAAAACACATACATTCATTCATTAATAGTGCTTTTATTTCACGTGTGATGCAATAACGTGGGATATTCATACAAATAAAACATTTCAATGCATTCATAAAAACAACTCACCACACTTGTCTCTAATCTGCTTCACTATGTTGCAATTCTGCAATAAAATTAAACGACGTGATGCATGAAGAACAAGAGTTGCCAGCTGTATCTGCAGTGTACTACGAAACACACATAGTTCAGCAATACAACACAAACTCTTTATGATTGAATGTGTTAAGAAAGATGTAGTTTATTGACATTTATGTTTAAATTCTTAAGTGTCCAACTGCTAAAGTGACTGATGATGATGATGATGAAACAAAGGACAGTTTACAAATAGCGTCAGAATTTTGCAAATATTAAAACCAGTGATTAATAAATATTATAATATAAGCCAGAGCTTTGTTTGTTGCTCTGCATTTTTTACGTGTCATTGTTCATGATCATCTTACCCCTATGAAAGTTGTATTTTTGCCTTGGGATCCCTAAAGGCAAAACATCAAAAAAAAATGTACATGAAATGTAACTACATAAATCAACAATTCATAAAGCATAAATTAAGCTATTATGACACTCATGATACATATGTGATTTAGTCGTATGAAAATTACTCACATTTTTTGTGATATACCAAAGATATGCTAATTATACACTCAGATTAATAGGTGTAAAAGCTGTGCAGAAGAGACAGTACAGACAAAAAAGGATTGTTTTTAATTGAACTGCAGCACCAAATTATTAATGATATGCAGTCACATCCCTATGAGATAAATAAATAAAACCTGTCACTCCAATACAATAAAACTCTTACCTTTCACATGGGACATATTCCATAACTTGGCACGAATCCCGAATATCGCAAATACCATGTTTACCTTTCATTAGATGCACTGTCACTTGCATGCTCTTATAATATCTTTAAGGGGCCATATCATGGGCTACACAATGGTGATTTGTACGATCGAGAATGCAACGCTAACAATAGAGGAACGAAGACTATGAGATGCGGGTGATCTAAAATGCGGGACGCAAATGCTGCTGACACCAGTTCTTCCGTCGTGATGCGAGAATGCCGCATCCTCACCAAAACACAGTACAGCAACCGCGAATTTGCAAAACCATAAACATTAAACAAGTGAGTTAAGGGTTTACTATACAACCTCTACAAATGATATAAAGCTATAGACGTCACATACTGGAGGACCAGGGGGTCCAAAGCCTCCTGGAGTCCCTGAAGAGCCAGGTGGACCAAGGTCACTCTGACACATAAACACAAAACACACATCAACAGTGAATAGAAGACGTGTACAAAGACCAATGTAACCCATCTAGTGCTAATGCAAACTGTGTAATGCAATGCCAATCAAACCTATGAAGGCCAAATATTTCAATTTAATCTGATAACACATTGTAAAATGTTTGAGATGATCACTTGAAAAGTTCCAGCTAGCCATCTGACATCCTTCACATGATGCAACATTCAAGTTAATGGAACAGCCTTCATTCATCCTGCTGAGCAGAGAAATACAAGGTGATCGTTTGGGATCAGCTGTACCTCCTTTTCATAATAAAGAGAAAAGTGGTCTCAGACAGGAAGGATAATTACATTTTCAGCCATACTTGTAGATTAGAGGAATTATAAGGAGTATGTTATTATTTGTTGCTTCCTCCATGAAATCACATTTAACAATTTAGACAAATGGAAAATAGTATTGTAATATTCAAGGTCAGTAAATGGCTACTGCAGCTAATATAGAAAGAGAAGATACAGTTGAATTATGTAATGCCGATGAACTATCAATTGATATGTGGATAGGTGGTATTGTCTGTGTGGCCCATTGCACGCACAATACAAATGGATTCCGATTAAGAACATACCGCTCTGCCTTTGAAGCCTTTTGAACCATTTTCACCTCCAACCCCTGGGTTCCCTGGTTCACCCTAACACACGTCACAGTTTGATATTAACAAAGGATATATGGCGGTAGCAGTAATGTATACAATTTAATTAAAAAAAGAGTGCAGAGTAACGTACCATTTCTCCTTGATATCCGAGTTCACCAGAGTCTCCCTGCAAGAATAAACAAGTAACCATCTCTTGTTAAGAGTGTGGCCTATGTCAAGGGTTATTTACATACTGGTTGTTTATGTACTCTTAATATTGTAATGATGTAGGTTTTCACGGCTCGATGCATGATGATTGCTTCGAAAAGCTGCCCTCTCGGGACAGCCGCGTCGATGGCTCTCTCTCCTCTGCACAGCCGCGTCGATGGCTCTCCGAGTAGAGAGAGCCATCGATCCTGGATCTGCTCTCCGAGGAGAGAGAGCCATCGACGCGGCTGTCCCGAGAGAGCAGCTTTTTGAAGCAATCATCATATTCTTAATATTGTTGTTTTTATTGTTGTTATGCTTGTTAACCAGGAAAGCCTCACTGAATATCAAGACACTCTTTCAGTAGGGTCCTGCCAAGTTTTTTTGCAATATGGATAAATGTTGCTGTGTGCTGTGTTTAATCCGAAATAAGTCATTGGGAGTTTTGGCTGACACTGGCCATATTGTGTGCGGTTATTATTCATCCTCCAGAGGAATTAAAAAGGTCTATAAGCACACTGAAATAGATGTTGCCAACTTCGTAATATTATATTGGAAAATGTGAAGATGTTGGTAATGTTGAGACCTTAGGTCCTCCATCTCCAGGGACACCATAGCCATAGTACCCATTGGCGCCCTGCAGACAATAAAATAATCATAACTGATCAGTTCATAAGAAGCACACATTGACATGAAATTACCATACTTGGTTATCTATATTGACAACACATATAGGATCAATAAGCAAACCGTATTTTCATACTTCAGGCGTATATTTTGTCAACGATACCTCCCAGTCCTTTCATTGTCTTATCTGTGGGTCTGATGGTGGTTGATCAAGCAGATCCAGGATAGACAAAACAATAACTCAGACTATCAATGAAATGTCCTTCTCAACAGTATGCAAGATGATCTGCAGCAGATTGAATTGCTAATAACAGTCGTCGACAAACATTACCAAAACGCATTCGAAATATAATCGATCGAAGTGAGTTGATTTTAACGTCTTTGAAAGTGATTTTCCTGATGTAACCACTACTGAAATCATCAGATGCGAGATGAATGTGAAAATGAAAACTTGAGTATGAATCTGAGGCAAACGCAGTGGTATTAACACATGCAAGTGTTGAGTAACTTGAGGGTCTGTTACTAACGTTCACATTATTCAACAGAACGTTTATACATGGAGACAAACATTAAACAGTCGGATTATTTGCATAATAAAAGTTTACACATTTGGTATACATTGTAAAAACTTACAAATGCTTATGGGATGAAACAATACATTTGGTCACATTAGAAATAATATTAAGGAGATTGTGCTTGAAAGAACTTCAATGTTTCAAACTTCTTTAGGCTTTGGTAGAATTTCAAATAGCTACTGTTACACCACAAACTAATGGGTGATGTGGTCAGTCTATTTATGGATTGATTGTAACTATATCATATTTGTTTTGCCAGAAAATTCAAAGCCTCACAGCAAGAAGGTCCCGGGTTCGAATCTCTCGGCTCGGGTGCCTTTCTGTATGGAGTTTGCATGCTCTCCCCGTGTCCACGTGGGTTTTCGCCGGGTACTCCGGTTTCCTCCCACAGTCCAAAAGCATGCCCCTGGATAGGTTGATTGGCTCGCAGACTAAAATTGTCCCGCAATGCCCGGCGATGGACTGGCGTCCCGTCGTCGGGTGTATTCCTGCCTTACGCCCTGTGTTTCCGGGATAGGCTCCGGCTCACCGTGACCCTATATAGGATAAAGCGGTTTCAGATAATGAGATGAGATGAGAGAAAATTCAAAGTCTCAAGATCATTTTTAGGAGCAACCTATCCAGTTTCAAACTAGGGGATGATGTTGCTAGGTGTCATACCAAATCAGTAATTTGCAGAATGTATTTTGGTCAGTGCAAGTGAACCTAGTCTGGCACGAGGATGATGAGAAAAAATGAGAGGGGGGAGACAGTGAGAGGGAGATGGAGAGGTAGGTAGAGGGAAAAAGGGAGAGAGTGGTAGAGAGACAGAGAGAGATGAAGACAGAGAGAAGTGGAGAGAGTTTGACTTTTAAGTCCAGTTTTATTGCTCCTCCGGAGTCAAATTTTCGACAAATAAAAAAACCACAAAATGCACAATGAAGACAATATACAACATACACAACTCTTTGCACACTGTGACCCACATCCCCTTAAATACAGTTCATAATATATAACGCACACACATTGATTTAATTTTGACGATATTCATGCCCTTACTCAAAGAGAAAGCAAATTATTTGCAGCAATGGCAAGCCACAATATATACAATCAAGACAGTATACAATATGTACAACTGTTTACAGAGAGCGTAAGATAATGAGAGGGTGAGTGAGATTTTATCGAGCGCACATTAAAAACAATGCTAATAAATAGAGATGGTGAGACCCTCGGAATTGATTGCAAATTAAAATGTGAACTGGAGTGTCTCATGCGTGTCTATGCACAGAGGGCTGCCCCAGCGCTGCAGGAGAGTGGGCACCTCTCGGGTGTTCTTGTAGAAGGTATGCTCTAGGTGTAGCCACGCCATGAGGCCCTTGGTCATCGTCAGTGTGGAACTATCATTTGCATCACCCTGTAGAAGCTCCTGATAGGCAGTGTAGATTGCTAACTTCGCATGAGTGAGGACAAAGTTCGTGATGCTACTATAGTTAACAGCGGCTCGAGATGCAGTCTCACACAATGGCGCTATTGTGGAGCAGCACACCAAATTTCCTGAAGATGTTGAGCAAAAACCAAAACAGCAGGCGCAGTCGTCGTCATCCAAGGAACTGGTGAGGGAGATCCTCTCTCTCCACAGGCCATGCAGGCGTCCTATGTCCTGGGGTGGACTCGGCTGGCCCATGCGGCCGAGGGCAGTGCACCAGCCTCCACCATGCATCGTTTTGTGACGGGGGCGTGGGGGTCTGTACATCTATTTCCGTTGAGGGACAACCTCAACCACGGCGCAGACGTAGCACCTCCATCTCGAGTCTGGCAGGCTTTCCAGTTCTCTGTCGTGCAGTGCTTTCACACAGTGCGTGTACAGTGCTCGATGGCAAACACCCTTTAGCGCCATCCCTTTGCAGTGCTTTGCTTTCAGGAGCTTTCCCGCATCCTTGTGCCCTGCAGCTTGGGGACAGGAATAGTACAGGGGAGGGGTCACGTGCTTGTCCCTTGTCCCCGGCAGTCATCTCCCACAGGCTCGAACTCGGCGTCTTCATGGCACCGAGCACTTCGAGCAGCAGTCTCTCGCCAGCACGCATAGAGCGCAGATCCTCGGCGGCAGAGATGTCCACCGCACTCCTCCGTCTCTATTGGCGCATGTCCACTAGGTCCCTCATCACTATTACTCTTGCAGAGGTGAAGGGCAGCGTGAAAGTACGCTCATTTTCTATGCCTTTGAACCAGTCCAGCAGTGTTATTCAGTGTGTGACTGAAGAGGGTTTGTCCACCCAAATGTGTCTTCCACGTGGTGGGTCTTCTGCAGGAGAACTATATCTACTTTCTCATCCTACAGAAACTGACTAATTTGGTGTTGCCATTGGTTACTCTGAGCAATATTACAATTAAGGCTGATTATGTTAAGTTGTACAGCCATATGAGATTTCTAAGTGTAGGGTAAAAAAGTTTACTTGTTAAAAAAAGGATGTTTTTTTTAGCTTTTGTGTCAGCACTTTGAGTCAGAAACATTCTTTATAGGTGAAACCATGCTCAGCCAGATCACGACAAATCCTTTGTGATACTAATAGGAAGCGTAGTAGGCTCGGGAAGTAGTTTTCAATGATGACATCTGGTTCCTGAAAGTGGAATTCAAGAAGTCCTGTACTTGCTTTGGCCCAAACTGTTTATGGTTGCTCTTCTTTTGAGAGAAGTTTATCTCACTGATGTTATCATCCTCATCAGAGGCAGAAGAGAGAGCATCAGAGTCGATAAGGGTATCAAGCAGCATTGCGCACGATGCCATCTCTTTAGCCTGAGTGGGGTGTTGCGCATGCCAGGCTGGGTGCACTTTGACGCTCCCAGGGTGTGAGCCGAGAGAATGGGCTGCATTGGAATTGGGCGAGCGCGGGTCGTTGGGATTGGCTGTGATGGCGTTGTTGCTATGGGGTGGTCACCCGAAGAGGGGTCATAGGAAGGTGAGAAGGAATAAGTCGGTGTGCTCGTGGGCATAAAAAGCTTCTGGGGCAGGCTGGTTTCGACCAATATGAGCTGGATCACCGGGGCCCTGGTCGGGTGTGGACGGGGCACCGGAGTGACGCGTTAGGTAGATAAAAGGTGGGTCGAGGAGACATGAAGACAGTCGGTGATGGGAACTCGGCAAGCTGATGATTGATGATGATGTAGAACAACGGACTGTTCAGACAGGAGACAGCGGTTCGGCGCCGACGTTTAGCAGTTGGAGAGAGCTCGTTGGCATACGCAGCATGGAGTGTTGTTGAGTGAGTCGTTAATAAAGTTGAGGCAAAGTAAGAAGTTGCCCGTCCTCGAAACTGGTGGTGCCGCCTCCTGAGCAGAAGCGCCAGCACGTCTCGGGATCGACAGGCAAAACAACGAGCGGTCACATGGTTTGCAGGCCGGCTCGGGTGGTGCCCAACATTACCATCCTCGATGATCATCAGCGTCTGATGTTGAAAGGACATGATTTGCGAAAAGGAAGTATGATGGTATGGGAAATAACTTTCGCGTATTTTGCCAAATCACGCTCAATATCCGAAATTTCGGAAAGGTGGGACGTTCGAAATTACCACCTTTACTGGGGAGAAAACATTGGGCTCCAAGCTATCAAGTGAATGCCCTTAATGTTGAAACCCACTTCTATCACCTATGCCACCATCTCCCCCTTAGCGAGGAACAGCACCACACTGCGGTTCATGCGTGAGGCTGCAATCACGGTGGACAGTCCCACACGAGCCACAGCAGCAGTGACCACATCCTCCTCACTGACATTGTCAGGAGGAAAATATACAATACTGTTTCTCCTGCTAAGAGCCTCGTACACTGCATAGTTGGCCATGGTGTTAGAGCAGTGGTGAAGCAGGTTAGTAGTGATTTCGATGGAGTTTGTGAAGGTGTAATGTATGACCACGCAGCCTCCGGTCTGGACGCGTTTTCCTCACGGGGGAGGGTGCAGGATTTAGGGGGAGAGTGCAGGCTGCAGCAGAGACGAAAACACACACAAAAGTTTTACAAATCGACGAAAAAGCGAAATCAAAGACGCACCACGCTATGGTAAAAGAGATGAAGGAACGGTTGTTGAGCGGGTTGAGTTGGAGACGTTATTAATTAGTTGCTATAGAAGTAAAACGTAACCCTCTCGACTAAGCGAGGCTCAGGCTTTATGAGCGAGAAAACAGCCCCCACCCCTGCTTATGAGCTTGGCGAGAGGAGCGTAAATGAGACTGCATTTACCTCCCAGAGCACAGAAAGACATAGAGGGGGAAGAGTGAAAACGAGGCTGAAAACAAAAAAAACGAGGAGCTGAGAAAGCACAAAAAGGGAAAAATAATAAGTGTACGCTGCTCACTCACAGGATCACACTAGGCTGCAGCAGTAACGTAGCTGATGAAAGTTGTATAAATGAACGAACATTTTAACGCAACATATACAACAAAATATTGTGTAAAAGATCGAGGCACGATTGGTGAGTGGATTGTGTAGGGGAAGTGTTAAGAATGGTTCTAATGGGTAAAGAGAGGTAGAGACACTTTTGACTTTTACATCTGATTTTATTGCTCTTACGAGCAAGTTTTCCCAAAACAAAATATACAAGGAATACAATATACAATATGTACAACTGTTAACACAACCCGTGTCCCACATCCCCTTCAATCCAATTTATGACGCACACACATTCAAATTACAGATATTATGACAGAGAAAGAGAGGTGGAGAGCGAGAGGGAGGGAGACTCTTAGCTGAATCTAGCCTGACACAGGCATGAGAGCGAGAGACTCTTGGGTGAATCCAGCCTGGCACCAGAGACTTAGCACTTCCCATCGCGAGCCACCTTCACGTCCTGATTCTTCTTTGGATCGTTTAGCCAAAAACAGTTACGTTTCTTTAACTATTGGAGGACACTGGGGAGAGCGGAAGAACCCCATGCAGAAAAGGGGATGATCATACAAACTCCACACAGAAAGGCACCCACGTCGGAAATGGAACATGGACCCTTCTAGCTATGAGATACAAATGTTACCACTGCATCTCGTGTGATTGAGTGGTGTGTGATGGTGTGAAGATACAACCAATAATGCTAGGAATTTCAATTGTATTGAAAGAGTGTAGTAAAGGAGTGTACTAGGAAGTGTCTTGTAATTCTTACCAACGTGATCATTTAGAAGCAAATCAAATTTTGAAGCATGTTTCCAATCATGCGTGTTGAGAGCATTAATGTCTGATTAACATGTGTATACGGTCGTTGGGTCACAGAATCCTGCAATTACTATAGACTGCACATACAAAACCAAGCTAAAGTAATATCATGGTTAAATCGATGACACAACATGATGATTAATCAACTAATGGAAAAATGTGAATCCTTCCTTAAATTGAAGATGAGAACATTGGGTAATGAAAATATTTTTAAAATTTTCATAGACCACCTCGGTCAGCTCCTATCGCTACCGCACATACATACGCTGTAATACTCACGGGGTATCCTTGTTTCCCACGGTAACCAATGGCTCCTTTGTCCCCTTGATCACCACGTTCTCCCTGTCACAATACCACCTTTAGCAAGCATGAAAATTCAAGAGAACGACAATCTGGTACTTGAAATACAAATGTGACACTGAACTTGATACTACGCTGTAATGGTGAAAACAGAATTATTACTATTACACACGTATCATGGGCAAGAAACATCACGGACAACATTCATCAGAGAACAATGAGTATGCATCAACTATATAAATCTAAGCACGTGTTTGTAGTGAGAGAAATGGCTCTCCAGTACAATCTGGCATAACCCATAGAGTACGGAAATTGTGATAAAACAAATTACGCTCAGGAACATACGCCAAGGGTATACTAATAAAACAATGGTAAATTAGGTTGCTATTTCTGTAGTTTCGCATAATCTTTTGTTATTCAGTTACGCATCCCCAATATAAACATAGAACTTATTGAACTCAATCGTCAATGTAACGCATCTCAACGTTAAGTTTTGATCTCGATCTTGCCCAGTTTTGATGTGAGTAATGTTTGATCCTGAAAGTACAGGAATGACCACTGGTGTCACAGATGAACGAGAGATCTGAGACGTGCCACACTTCTTTGCACCAAGTGTGCTTGACTGTGATTGCAGTAATTTTCTGCTCCATGAGGACTTAATAATTAACTGCATAGTTTGATCCTGCTTTTACCCACAAAAGCCTCACTGAGTAGGGAGCCAGGGTTGCCGTGTGTAATCTCACGTGTGCAATTTATAGGTAATTTTTCAGAACTGGGATGTTTGACGAATAACAGTTGAGGTGTATGTGTTTTTTTTTATATACCATGAAATTAGACAACCAAACAGAAACCCATGGAGAACTGGCAGATGCCCAGAGGGGTGGTCGGAGGTGATGGTGACAATATGTATCAGCCGGGACTGGATTCAGAAAGTCTTTGTATACTGGGGCTCAAAGATCATGAATGTAGCGGTGTAGTGGTGTGAAAGGCTCGACAGGGCGAAAGCCACACATGGCTTAAAGTACTTAGGTAGAAGTTTAATGACCCCACTATCGCCGAGTCTCAATGCCACCTGCTGCCACCCAGTAGACAATCTGCCATTATGGTGTATACTGCAATTTACCGTCATCCAGTTGCAAAAAATCTTCGGGGGATCTGCTCAGTCGATTAACCAGACTACGTGCTAACATGGGTGTATCTGTGGTTCTCATTCTTCAGTGAAGGTGCGTGTGTGTGCGAGTGCATGTGTGTATGCGTGGAACACGTATTACGCCACGACAAGAGAAGGGCTATAATCCCTGCCGACGATATCACCCACTCATCGCACACTGCTCCCCTTCCCGTGCAGGGCTTGTTGATGCACGTTGGCAGGATACACTATCGGAAACACGCACTCTTGCCACTCGAGAGATCTTCTCGCCCCCAGGCTGTTGCCCCCAGTTGTTATTCAGTGCCACTGAACGTCCCGGGGACCAGCAGCTCGCCCAGTGGCCCGACTGAGCTGCAGCGTGTCTTGTCTACTGGCCCGCTCGCAGTTGTGCCGAGGTCGGTTGCACTCTTGCCTCTCGAGCCACACACCCAGTGTGCTTTACTTGCTCTGCTTGTCCCTTGCATCAAATTGCCCGCGACCGCCTTGCATCTCTCCAAGTCAGC
This sequence comes from Mordacia mordax, assembly GCA_036362905.1. Classification (NCBI taxonomy): domain Eukaryota; kingdom Metazoa; phylum Chordata; class Hyperoartia; order Petromyzontiformes; family Petromyzontidae; genus Mordacia; species Mordacia mordax. Next base: position 22,615,493 of record JAZEWT010000001.1, read on the forward strand.
CACGCACGTCTCTTCCCATGCGTGCCACGCATCTCCACTCCGCAATGGTCTGCATCCCCGACACGTCTCCTCTATGTCCCCTTCCATGCAATCCAAAATCGTGCCCTGCCCCACGACCAAATGTTTGCGTGCTCGGCTGTATTTTTCTTTCCCATCCCCACAGACTCTTCCCCAGAGCGCCTCAAATATCAGGTACCTATTGCCGCGTGTCTCTCTTTTGTGATTATCTACAGTTAACGTTTCGATGGTTTGGGGAGAGCATGGGTAGCACCCTACCCCATCTATGGCGCATCGACACTCTTGCGCATATTGGATGCGATTTACCCATCACACTGGCTCGTTGACCCTAGCCCATTACCATTTCTAAAGCGCTTATGTCAGAAAGCTTTACGCCCACAGAGACAATCGCACTTCTGTTGGACCTGAGTCTGTGACAAGAACAATTGGAACAACTCTCATACGCCACTAAATAGATGTGATATCACCACAACAATAACAATGGCCATTCGCCACAAAGTGATGGTGACGTCACGAAGGCGCGTGAAGTGTCGAAGGCTCACTGGCAGGAGGTCACGGGACAGACCCAGGCGTTATGGGTTGCCTGACTGAGATGACTGGCAGCACCTATGCTCCCTACTGTGCCAACTTGCTGTGTTTTAGCCGCCCGACGCTCCGCTCGTTGTTTTGAGTGTCGCTCCTCCACGCTCCGTTGTTGTTGGAGGGCGACTGCCTCCAACTGCCCTGTAGCGTCTTTCACGATCCTCTGCCACAGAGGTCGATCTTGACACCGCTGGTACTGGTCTTCAGTAAGTCCACTCAGCTCCAGGTTCTCCTGTGCCAAATCAGTCCATCTCTTCTCTAGCCCATGCCACACCCGTTTAGCCCCCTCTATCAGGCCAAACACCAACTGCTTGGGCATGCGGTAGTTGGACATGCGGGCTACATGACCCAGCCACCGAAGCCTCACCTGCCGGAGGAGCTCACCAATGGGACTTTGTCCAGATGTTTCGAGAATTTGTGAGCTGCTCACAGAATCCAACCTGGTTAATCCCAGGATGGATCGTAGGCAGGCCAACCGGAAAGTTTCAAGATGGCAGAGATGTTCCGCCAGGGGGGTCCACATTTCGCAAGCATAGAGAAGACAGGGCATGACTGCAGCTGAGAAGACCCGAAGCTTCATGTAGAGCGACAGGCCAGGCAGCTTCCACACAGTGTTATGTAGCCGATGAAACGATAACACTGTCGGACTGATTTGGAGCGAGACCTCCGCTGTTCAACCGGAACCGACCATAAGCACACTGCCGAGGTATGGAAACTTCTCCACTGTCTCCACAACTGCCCCATCACTCATGAAGGGCTGAGGAGGTGAAGTATTCGGTGGCACCAAATACCCAGACAGGTTCTTTGTTTTGGTGGGACTGATGGTAAGACCCCAACTCTTTGTGGCATTCTCCAGATTCAACAGCAGAGCCCCCAACGCCTACTCAGAATGAGCAGCGATCACCAAATTATCACATAGATAACATGGTTGGCCAATAGGGTGCCATCTCTTGACCACACCCGGGCATCGATCAGCCTTCCATTGTACCTGTACCAGATGGAAATTCTACTGGAACATTCATGGAAAGCCTCTCGAACTACATGGTCAAAAAAGATGTTAAATAATGTAGGATCCAGAGGGCATCCCTGTCGCACCCCAAGGTGAACAAGGAATGGCTCTGACTCCCAACCACGTAGCTTTACCCGGGCTTGCGCACCCTCATGAAGGTTCTTAATGATGGTGAGCAGGGTGTCAGGGATTCCGGAAGCATGAAGAATAATCCACAGTCCTGGCTTACTGATGGTATCGTAGACCTTGACCAGGTCAATAAAGTAGAAATGCAGGTTCTGTTACAATTCCTTACATCTCTGCTGTAGCAACTGGACAGAGAATATGGTGTCTGTGCAAGACTGCCCCGTCCTATAACAGTATTGGCGTTCCGCAAGCCTCTCCTAAGCGTGCCTAGCAAGGCGATGTTCAATGATCATTGCCAGGACCTTTCCCGGCACACTGAGGAGCGAGATGCCCCTGTAGTTATTACAATCGGTGCGGTCCCTGTTCTTACAAAGGGGGACCACTATGGCATCCTTCCATTCCTGTGGGACCCATCCTGTGCTCCAGACGGTTTTAATGATATCACACAGGACAGTCTGTAGACAAGCACCACCTTCCTTCAACATTTCGCTTGGAAGATCATCTCTGCCCAGTGCTTTTCCTGATCTCAGGCACTGGATCACGTTATGTACTTCCTCTATAGGTGGCATCTCCACCAGCCACTCACAGGGTGTGGCTACTTCATCCATTATCTGAGGTACCACAGCCCCAGCAGGGTCAACCCCATGCATTACCACGGTGTTATATGATCCGGGGGGGGGGGGTTCTCCTCCCCCAAGACCTTACAGAAATGCTCTGCAAATCTGCAAACTTGTTCCTGGGGGTCAGAGATCAGATCACCATTTTCCCATTTCGAAGGACTGCAACAACATCTTTGGGTCAGCTATTCTCGGGCAGGTACTAACTCACGCTAAGTCGACATAGCGAGTGCATAACTGCTACTGATCCGAGATATTTGTTTGGCTTAATATTTACATTCCACTCACGACGTGAGCAGCTAAAAGGCTACGCGCCGTAAGATAGCGGAATGGCTTCTTACTGAAGGTAGGAATGTTACTACTGTGCCATCCGTCACTCTGTGGTGCCCAGCCTTGCGCGTAACAAGCTGGGTGCGTGCGAGAGGTGGTCAGCTAAGGTAATGTAACAACATCCACGTAGAGTTATAAACAACTCGTGGTCGGTGACGAAATTGGCAATTGTGCACTCACTTTGATTGGTCGGTAACAAAGTTCGCAGTTGCGCATACGGGCGTGCGAAGGTGCATATAGGCACGTGTATGTGAGCGCTAGGGAGAACTCCGGGGGCAATGTGAGGAGGAGTCCAAGCAGTATGTGATCCGAAAGTTCTGTTGTGTTATTACTAAAGCATCGAAAACTCCAGAAGGCCTCTGCTCATCTATCACCGCTGAGTGTGGACGACGCCGGGCTGCTGCTACAAGCCGCGAGATGCCGCGCCACGTGGTTGCCCGCGCACCTCGCAACCCGGGTGTCTGTGGCGAAGCTACGACTTCGGCTCTGCACCGAGGGTTCTCCGTTCAGGCACCACAACTCTACCACCAAAATTTGTATTCAATGATGATCTGTCTCCAGATATTTAATTTACATTGAGAAGGATAAAACAGTGGCATTTATATTCATCAACAATGATCATTCATGCAGATTATATGTAACTAGTGCTAATTTAAAGAACACAGGCCTTAACCATGCACGTGATGTTCTAGTTTGGAACAAACCTTTGTTCCCCGGCTACCAGGCTCACCACGATCACCACTTGGGCCTTGTTGTCCAGCATCACCCTGAAATATCAGAGAAGAGAATACTCTATGGGTACTTTTTTGCCAGTATACATATATAAGATTACAACAGGTTTGACCGTATCTGACGATTATGCAGGTGTTAAGATCCCAAACACCAAAATATACACATTTTACAATGCGTCCAGTTTGCAAAAGCCACACATACTAGTGGCAAAGTATGCAAACAAGGTAGCTTTGATAAACTATGCATTGTCCTTCAACGGACCGACCTTCACCAGGAAGTGGCTTCCTTTTGAGCCTATTTGCCAGTGTCAGCCGTTGCCAAAAGGCAGTCAGCTCAGGGCAATGCGGTATCAATGCTTTATAGCTTAGGTGGAGCTGTTAAGGCTATGGATACTTTTTTGCCAGTATACATTGATAAGATTACAACAGGTTTTACCGTATCTGGTGATTATGCAGGTGTTAACATCTTAACACCTGCATAATCGGCAAATAGGCTCAAAAGGAAGCCACTGCCTGGTGAAGGTCGACCAGTTGAAGGACAATGCATAGGTTATCAAAGCTACCTGTTTGCAGACTTTGCCACTAGTATGTGTGGTTTTTGCAAACTGGACGCATTGTAAAATGTGAATATTTTGGTGCTTGGGATCTTAACACCTGCATAATCGCCAGAAGAGAATACTGTTTAATAACAATAACGGTTGCATTTGTAGACCCAGGAAAGGCTCAGTCAAAAGATGCATATTCTTTTTCCAGAAGATTCTGCAAAGAAATGCCCATATGTCTTAAAAAGAGTATTCGGAATGTGGAAACAAAATACAATATGATGGGATAACAGCGAATGGCCTTCACAGATGGTGTAAGAATTGCAGGTGCTCAATTTGAAACTCCCAGAAAAAAGACCTGTAAGGGGGCATCGCTCCCCTATACTATGAGGCTGGTTGAGTGGTGGGCACTGAACGCATTGGATGGTTGCACGAAAACATACACGGTTTTAGGTTTATGAGACATTTCTGATAGCCACATATGTGTGAATAACCAATGTTTGTACAGATGAAACAATACACAGAAGAAGGCAACCCACACCCACGAAACACTATTCAAGGCTATTATTACTTTTATGCCGGGTTCTGCACCCAGCAGTTATTTAAGCATATATATTGTTTTTTATATGCATAAATATCTCTCACGACCACACTCCCTGAACACCTCAGGTCACGAGCGGTTATGGAGCAGTCACTTAGCCTTTGGTGCACATGACGTGCAATGTCACTGGTATTGTGGGATGTTGCACGATTTTGCTGGCAGTGGCGAGAGGATGCGGTCACGTCAGAGGGTACTTGAGAATATCTGGACTATTTCTAAGTCCAGATCTAACTTGGAGCCCACGTTTAGGCTCTCTCACGTCTGAGATTTCTTTCAACGTTTTCACACCTCTCTTGGAGTTCATTGCTCTTTGCCTTGCCTGGTCAGGGACTTCTTCCAGCTCTCCTGATCTTGGGGGTTGTCAGGAAATTTTGACTTATCTCTTTTTACGACTTTTTAAACACTTCTGACTGACCTCATTTTGTTTCCACTTTCAGCCTGCATCTCCCATGCAGTCGGTGCTGCTTCAGTTCCCTACATCTCTCTCAAACCTCTCTGTGTTTCTGCCAGCCTCCGTGTCTCTTTCCGCCAGCCCCCTTTTTCCACTGGCCTGATATTTTCAACCTCTGAGCAACACCCAGAGGAAATATTTTTCCCGTCTCTTAATCAAGTAATGTAGTCACTGGCTCCATTTTTATTGCTAAGTGACGATCTCCCGCATTTCCTCATCACTAACCATGTTTCACACTCTATATAGCAACAGTTGCAGTTATTATACATAGGCGTAACTATCAACACAAGGATGATTCCATCATAGCCTTTTCACCTACTCACTCAAACACACACACACATATGGCTATATAAATTTGTGCCTAGAATGCTCCTCCATTCGATGGGTGACAGAGCCTTCTTGCACACTGGTCCCAAACTCTGGAATGCCCTTCCATTGGAGATTCGATCAGCTGAGTCCCTCGGCATCTTCAAATCTCATCTCAAGACTCGCTTCTTCTGTAAGTCTTTCAAGCCCTCTGGCTAGGACTGTTGATGTAGCTCACTGTTGTCATGCTGGGATGATGGCTCGCTGCCGACCTACGCCAGCTTGGGAAGATTAAGTCCTTCCTTGTTTGCTAAACAATGCTTTTTTTTCAGTTGAACTCTTCTGATGTCATTGTTGTTCACATGCCGTTCTCCCCACTGCTCAGATTTGTAAAAAAAAAGTTGTTGTTGGTTTGCTACTCTTATGTCATTGTTATTGCTGACATGCCATTCTTTCCACAGCTAGCTCTGTGCAGCACTTTGTGACCCTCGGATGAAAAGCGCTCTGAAAGTGCAATTATTATTATTATTACTCTTGGTCTAATATCATTCTCTATATTAATAAATAACATGTGGACCTTGCATGTACACTGCGAAATCAATATTTTTTGCAAATGACACTGCACTGCTAGTGGCTGGAGATTTCCCAGAATATGTCAATCGTAAGCTACAAAGTGACTTGAATATCATTCTCTCACTTAAACTACTCGTAAATGTAAATAAAACTAAGTTAATGTACTTCTCGACAAAATATAAAAAAACAGCCATATCGCTCATGATCATCATATCTCTATGTCAGATAAATACAATATATAACCAACAAATTGAGCAAGTTGAGGGATACTAATACCACCTCCCATGCTTCGTTTTACACAGCCCCCGGGTGACACAGAGAACTCATGCTTTCAATTACAGAGACTGGCCAAAGAGAGGGAGATTGGTTCCCCCACATTGCACTAAGGATCTCAGACACAGAGGACGTGTGATTTTTTTTCATGAAGAATGCAGTCTCAGAACGTCTGAGTATGCCTCCATCGCAGAAGGCGAAACGTCATGAAGGAGAAAGGGGGAGTGCTCGACATGGCTATCCCGAAATACCACTTTTGGAAAAATATTATAATGCAGTCTTTATTGTTAATTATGGATTTGTATTTTATATTGCTAAATTGTAATTAAAATCAGATGTTCGAATGCTTTAATGCCATATTTTAATTTTAAACTAAATGATATTTTTTTCAAAACAACATATCTGTTAGAAACTATTAATATTAATTCTTTGTGATCAATCACGCAGGATTTAAACAAACGTAAATTCTGTAATATTTCAGTGTATTAACGTTTGTAGTGCAATACAAATGTATTCAATGTCACTAGTGGTGTATGGTGTAATAATCTAAAAAAATATAATTTAACAATTTAGATTTTTGTTTATTTATTTCGCTTGTTTAGCCATTAAAGCCTCATTGCATTTCTAAACCTTTACATCAGGATCTTGGCAGTTATTATAGTACTGGGTGACGTTTGTAAGTATCATTCCAATTGAGTAATTTGCAGGCAATATTTTGCTGATGCCTCCAATGTAAGAGGCGAAATATCACGAATCAGAGAGAAGGAACCCTCAATAAGGCCATCCCAAAATTAAAGTTATGGAGAGCAATTCTTAGCAATGTTGTTATTATAGGGATGTTATGGACGATAATAGTGTTAAAACACTTCATTAATATCAACATGAATCACCACTATGAAAGTAATCGTGAGTTTGTAAGGGATGTATCCTTACATGACAGCCACGCATGCCATTTGGTCCTCTGCTGCCCTGAACGCCTGGTTTTCCTTCGGTTCCCTGAAGTTCAAACATTTAAAGACATTAGACACTCATTTATGTGTAGCCGAAAGAAAAAAACAAACTCTTCAAATCGGAAAGATAACACGCACATGCTTTTGTTTAACATAAACATACAAAAGAAAACGGTCATGCGTCAGGTCGCCAATAATTTCTTGGCCTCTCATTGGATGACAGCCTTGTGACATCGCAACCAGCCCACTAGATGGCGTACATTGCAATCTCGTGGTCAGCACAGATTTGGCCTCGGCGGTCATAGGCCGCGGTAAAGGACATTGGTCATAATGGTCATTTAATAAGGGTTAATAAGGGTTATAACAGTTCACACGTTCAGCTTCAATGTGTGCAAATCTTCAATGTTTGTGTTGAAACGGCCATATCCCTTAGTCCCGAAAGTGTAATGTAAATTATTAATCACGCTTGTGAACAGGGACACCCGATATAAACCAAGATTGTAAAGCACACTTGCGGGACAAATTCCAGTACACGATATGCACTGGGCACAAGTAATAAATGGCGTCAGTCGCCACAGAGCCTTCCGTGAATGAATGCCCACACATGCAGTCGAACCCTGATAAACATGGGCAATTGCAGGGCTTGACATGCACTGCCCTATCAGCTGCTGAGCGATGTGCTGTGTCCCAGATGTAGAGACACTGAAACAAGCATACATTTTGGTATGTTCTACATGGTGGGTTACTAATCACGGTAAGGCACCTATATAAAGCACTGGTGTAGCACTTTAGGTTAAGGCAACCATTATCTCCAAAAGGTATATTCTGTCCTGGATCTCTTCAAACAGAAGCCATTAGATAGGCATATGTGGTCACCTTATATATTAATTACGTAATACAGGTATAGTGAAAATTTCTTCGTACCTTTATTTAACAATCATTGTATTTTTTTATATGCCCTTCATTGATTTACAGTGGTTATTATTTACTTTAATTGATCTACTCTGCTGTTGACGTGCAGTTTTCTCCACAGCTATGTGTAGCACTTTGTGACGCTCGGGTGAAAAACGCTCCAGAAGTGTAAATATTATTGTTATATTATTATTATGCATATTAATATGCATGGCACATATTGGTACCATACAACACCACACATTTGGTAGTGCAGCAACGTACTTATTCGGACAGGGGTATAATTGGGTGAGAATGCACAGGAACGCTGTTACTAGAGTGAAAATCCCAGAGGAAATTTATTAAACTTTCATCGTTTTTAATTTGGAGCGTAATTTCATATTTCAGAAGTCAGATATGCAGGAAACGCATTCTCATAAACTCAAGAAATTGTTGGGGTGGACCCCTACACTCCAGCTATAAAGGAGATGCCGACCCGGGTGCGTTAACACTGATTTTTTTTCCAGTTCCACCTCTGAAATACAGAATTACCTGATATAAAATGTAGATCTTTAGAGCAATGTACTAATAACGCTTCCATAATCATGTTATTGCAGTACACATTGTGTAATTATGTTCTTACTCTGTTTCCAGGATAACCCAGTAACCCTTGGGCCCCACCTCCTCCCGTTGAACCCTTCTCACCCTGCGCACACAGAAAGTAATTGAATTTGTAAAGCGCCTTTCACCCGAGGGTCATAAAGCGCTGCACAGAGCAATGGAGAGAACGGCACGTCAACAGAGAGCAACACTGTAACAGCAACTATTCTTTGTACACAGGCAAGAATCGTACTGTATCGGGAAAAGCATACATTGTAATTATGTAGGTTTTCACGGCTCGATGCATGATTGCTTCGCATCGCTGCGATAGAGGAGAGGGAGCGATCGACGCGGTTGTCCTGAGAGAACAGCTTTTCGAAGCAATCATCAAAAGCATACAATGTTACTGTAGCACAGAGCAAAACTTACTTTGAACCACCATGTTCACAAATCCATTATCAAATGTTTGATTGTAAAGAGGGTTATTCCTCCTACTATTCTGTTCAGAGTATCACAAATTATTCTGTAATGTTACTGTAATTAATGATCTGGCCTTATTATAATCTATCACAAACATAAAAAGGTCCAATGATGTGTAAATTAATTTTAACTTAATTAATATTTAGTTTGTGCCTTGTTTTAAAGGAAATAATAGGAGGATTTCTGGACATTTTTCAAATACTACAGCAATGCAATGAAAAAGCATCTGATGTGGATCCCAGTAAATCTGAGCCAATGAAGTTGAACAAGTCGATGAATCGACTGAAAATTGTAATCGACTTCTGTGGTTAATTATTTTGGCCTGTTAAAGAACGGTGGCCACTCCACATCCTGCCTTCTGAAAGCAGGAGACCCCATACGAGCCACACCAATCTTGACAGTGTCGATTCTCATTTGTGCCACTGGGCAGGAAGTAATGGGCAAAGGGCTGCACAATGAGAATGTAGGTGACACATTTTTTCCCCAACAATGTTTTGATTTGATTTTTACGAATAATACACATAGCAGCAATAGCCAGGGTGGTCTATTGTATTTGAACTGTGAACCTTTGTAATACGTGGCGAAGACGCGGCTGCACATTGTATATGTTGAACGTAAACTGAACTTGCACACATTTGTAAAGATTTCTATTTACACAGCTACACAATGGATGTTCTAAACCTAAACGTACTTTTTCCCCAGATGGACCTCGCCAGCCCTTCGCACCCTAAAAGGGAACGAAGAAGAAAGCAAATTGAGTTATATACTTTTAGGGCAAATAAAACAAACGAAACAGAGGACGACAACGCAACCTCAAAATGGCAGCTGTTGAGAACCGCTGTTCCATCAAACATTGCACCCCCACATAATAAAATGGAGGTACAACAGCACCCCCCCCCTTCCTCCTCCACACAGCGGTGGTATGTGGAAGATGATCACACGATACGATGCAAGGAGCAACACGTGGCAGCGTTTTAAAACATTCTTAAACATCATTATGACCACGTGTGGTAGGCAAAGAAATCGACCATAATCATGTAAAACTGTTAAGATTTCGGCTGCGCTACGTGAACAAAAATAATTAGTTTAATCAAACATCGCTACTCTTCGGGACCACGTGGTAATGATGTGAGAACATATAATGTGTATCTCAAAGCGCGCGCCTGAGTTCCCATACACAGTGCATC
>JAZEWT010000001.1:22634555-22646328 GCA_036362905.1 Mordacia mordax
CCCCCACACACACACACCCCTCTCCCTGCCTGTACCTACACTGCTCCCGGGGTTTCTCAAGGGTGGGGGGGGGCGCTCAAAGGCCCCCCACACACACACACCCCTCACCCACGGTCTCCCTGCCGGCACGCGGAGGTCTTGTCGGCTCTCACTTCACCCACTGGGGAACGCACAACATTATAACAATGATGTCGACCCAAACCAGTGGGGGGGTACTCGGTCTAACACAACCACCTCTGACAGTCCTCGCACACTCGCCTCCACCTCTGATGGTCAATCGCACACTTGCCAGGGCACCATCTCTGATGGTCACTCACACACCACCACCTCTGATGGTCACTCGCAACCTTGCCAGGGAACTGCCTCTGATGGTCACTCGCGCACACAATCATCTCCGCTGCTCGGAGCAGTGGGGCACGCTGCACCGCCCCACTGCGTTGTCTCCACCGCTCCGCCCGCTGTGTCGCAGTTCGCCAACACAGCCCAGCGGCTCGCTTCGTGGCTTCCCAGTGCTCCTCGGACCATCTCCAGCCATGGTGTACATTCAGCTTGCTGCTAGGAGCAATGGCACGTGTTGCACCGCCACATCACGCCATCTCCACTGCTAATCCTTGTTCACCGTCGCACTCTGGAGCACCCCGCCGCTTGTCTCGCAGCCGCTCTCGTACGGCGCCGCTCGCCTCCATCTCCTGCCATCTCGCGGCACGCCGTGCTAAGCTCTGCGATGCCTCTATTGTGACGTTCTGCACCGCTCGCATCTCTATGCCATATCTCACCGCCGCCGCACTCTGTGATGCAGTTGCTGCCGCCACTTCGCGACTCTCCACAGCTCACCGCAGCTCCGTCACCGCTACAGCTCTCCGCGATGCAGTCACCGCCGCTGCGCTCTGCAGCCCTCTGCGGCCCTTTGCGGCTCTGTCGCTGCTGCCGCTCCGCTCCGTAGCTCTCTACGGTTCCATCGCTGCTGCCGCTGCGCTCCGCAGCTCTCTCTGGCTTGCGCTGCTGCTGCACTCCATGAAACAGTCGCCGCCGCCGTCGCTGCACTCTGTGTCTCTCTCCGGCTCGCGCCGCCCCACCAGCAGTGGCGCGCGGTCACTTCCACCACGCGGGTAATGGCACCGTCCAAAGCCGCCTCACGGCCCGCCGCACCGGCACCGCAGCCGCCGCGGGTGGACTCCTCAGCCGCCGCTGGCTCCTCACTCTGCTCGCTGGCTCCTCACCCAGCTCGCTGGCTCCTCACCCAGCTCGCTGGCTGCTCACCCGGCTCGCTGGCTCCTCACCCGACTCGCTGGCTCCTATCGCTCTCTCTCCAGCTGCCTCACGCCGATGCAGGCGCCGCCGCCGAGAGTCGCTGCAGTCTCCGCAGCACCGTCACTCTCTCGCTCTCTCCCTCTGCCACGCCACTGCTGGACTTACTCATTCTCTCCAGCCGCCACACGCCGCAGTCGGACCCCGCTTGCTGCAGTCTCCGACGTGAGTCCGCACCCCAAATTCTGACACCAAAATGTGTTGCCCGACGGAGAACCCTCTCGTACAGAGTCGAACTCGTCGCATCTCCTGCCAGGCACCCGGTTTCCCATGTGCGCATGCGGTCATGTGGCGCGGGCTTCTGACGGCTTCAGCGGCAACATCACGGTGACACCAGCAACACTCACGTGGCGATGCACTTTTCGATGCTTTATTAACTAACAGAACTTAATGACCGGGGTAACTCTGCGCATCGACTCCTACCTCCCACACGCTCAGCGCACCCATGCGTAACCTTGCTGTCTACATGCTGCGCGGCATCCACACCGATTCCCCGGAGAACAACCCACTTGCGCTTCCGCGCATGCACTTATATAGCTCTCCGTGTGCGACTTACTACTCCCCATCGCTTTCCGACCCACGTGATGTTTACGATCTCCACGATGAGCTGGAGTTACCCCTCATAACGCAACTAGCCTGTCACGCACGTAAGGCTGGGCACCACTCTAAATAGCCTTCTTCGGTCCCCCCCCACCCCCTAGGTCTTCCCCATCTCCGCATTAGGCAACCCGACCTTGGCCTTGGCCAATCATGGTCCCTCGGGGGGAACGCCAGGGCAACTGGCCCTCCCTCCTCTGCGTGAGCTGTTATCAATGGGAACAAGTGACAGGAAACAGGTGGGAAGCCATCAACCTAGTGGAGTCTCAACAAGCCTATGCTGAGGCTTCAATTTATAGGTCGTTACACATGCACTGGTCAAACAATCTAAACGACCTGAATGAAAATACATTGAAATATGTACTAATGTAGATTTTCACAGGTCGATGCATGATGATTGCTTTCGAAAACTGTTCTTTGGAGTTAGCTATGATGACCACTCCTTCTCTCTCCTTTGCAACGTTTACCTACCACATTGGAAAAATCCTTAGGTTAAAGGAGACTCAGTGAGAAAACTAGTGTGGTGTGCTATATATGTCACATGATGTTTAAGTCAGTCTACAACTTGACTGCATTTTTTTATCCTTTGTCATAGGTTGTCTCTCCCCAGATCTTTCACATAAGTCCTTTGCACGTGTCTCTTAGGTATATTGTCTTTGCTGTCTCCTTTTATGTCTGGGGTCCAGAGTCGTTCAGACCTGCTTTGATATCTGGCCAGTTTGTTCTCTTCTGAGGAAAGTCACTGTCCAGTGATGCCTGGAATGTCTGATCATTCGTTTACAAGGCTGAATTTTTGGTCGTGTTTAGGGTTTATTTTAGGTTGTGTTACGTCTACTGTTACCTATAATTAAGTTTTAGAGGTGGTTATTATTAACTTTCAATCTTATTCCGACAATCGGCTGAGTTTGATTCTCATTGCTTCTTTGCGATTCATGCTTTTTGGTATCTTGTGAATGTCAATTATTTCACGGTTCATTTTTTTAGAACTTCAGTTAAAATCATCATTTCAGCTTTTTTCCCTAAAGATAGCTTTATATTTATTTATTTGCTATATTAACTTATTAGATATGTATTTTTTATTTATCTATTTATTTGTTTGTTTTTAGTGGGGGGGGGGCTTTAAGTCCCCTATTCCCGTACTCCAACCACACTCACCACACCAACACCCCACTGATGTCTGCCCCTGCCTCACGTTGGACTTTAGTCAAGTGGGATCCTCTTAGACGTGGAGGCCTGATAACAAACGCTGCTGAGATGCAACTGAGGGGAAATAGAGGACCGGGAGTAGAGGAGTGGGGGGAAAGTGGACATGATGTCAGGTTAGCCGACGGACATGATGGGACCGAGTCGGCTGGGAGGAAAATACTTGGGTATGGGTACGTTACGTCAAAGGAACTGACGTGGATGCAATGGGACGAATGGGGAAGTGCATGACATCAGGAAAACTGAAGAGGGCTTGAAGAGGTCAATGAGGTGTGTTATAAGAAAACTAAATGAAATTATGATTCGATAAAAATATAATATATGTGAGTGATGTGTGTTTGTTATTTGGAGAGATTAATTGTTCCAATTCAATTGTGCTGAGAACATAATTCAATTGTGGTTCGATTAAAGAGTACAAATTATGTGTTGTACGTGGGTGTACTGTGTGTATTATAATTCATTTTGTGAGTACTCTATGTCCTGTGTGTGTTTTAATTTGATAGTTGAATTGTTTAAATTGAATTTTGTGTTGTAGAGTGCTGTGGTTGTCTCATTCTCATCTCATTATCTGAAATCGCTTAATCCTATATAGGGTCACGGTGAGCCGGAGCCTATCCCGGAAACACAGGACGTAAGGCAGGAATACACCCGACGACGGGACGCCAGTCCATCGCCGGGCATTGCGGGACAATTTTGGTCTGCGAGCCAATCAACCTATCCAGGAGCATGCTTTTGGACTGTGGGAGGAAACCGGAGTACCCGGCGAAAACCCACGCGGACACGGGGAGAGCATGCAAACTCCACACAGAAAGGCACCCGAGCCGAGAGATTCGAACCCGGGACCTTCTTGCTGTGAGGCGTCAGCGCTAACCACTGGGCCACCGCGCCGCCCTCACCCATAAGGTGATTGTGAAAACAAGTGATGGCTGACCTGGCTGCATTAACTTTTTCACTGTTGAGAATTCACACTGTACATGGCTATGTTTTCTTCAGGTACAACGTTACATCACAGAAGAAGGGAGAGGTTGAATATCGAGTGTATGAGGCATTCATATTCCCATACATTAGTGCTAACACATTAATACGTTTACCTTTACACCTCTGGGGCCCTGACAGCCTTGACCACCTTGGAAACCTTGAGTCCCTGTATCTCCTCTTACACCCTGTAAGCAACATTAGCAAGGTTACAGTTACCTTCATGGCCTCAACATTCACAGGGTGGACACAAGCTAATGTAATAGTAGAGTGCCATGTAGCATCACTCCTAGCCATGCGGGACCCCTGCATCTAGAAAACTGAAGTTAAAGTATACACAATTGGCCAAAGTGAATCTACTATTCAAGTAGAATGCTGTGAATCTATTTTTACACTCAGGTATTAACAGTGCTGATATTTACAGTATATTTGTTAGTGTATATGGCATTTCTGCACATATGATAGAAATATTAGGATATGATAGTGGAACAAACTTTGATAATAAGTCTCGTAACCCAGCAAAAGCGCAGTGATGAAAAATAAGCCAGACCGAGCGACGAGGTAGAGTTACGAGCATCGCTTGGGTAATGCACATTTTCCACTATGCTATGTAGTTAACACCATCAGATCTTGTCAGTTTGCCTCTTTATATCCCATATGTTTTGTCCCCCCCCCCGCCAACCCAAGGGGCACCTATCAAGGGGGGAGGGGGGGCGGGAGACATGTTTGAACATATGCAGGGAGCATGAGCGTGACATTGCTATGATAAAACACAGTACTACACAAAATAAAGCACACATCTAACACTGCGTTGACTTGTGGTGTGGACACATAACCTCTGTGGTGCCATGGCCACCGGGGCCCCCAACGACTCCTCAAGGATCCTACCCCCCGCAGAGCCCTGACGATCCCCAACCCCTTCCCCTGCACTCACCGCACCAACAAACCACGAGACCGCGATTTCTATGGCCCATTCTTCGGTACTCCGGTTTCTTGCCACCATCCAAAGACACACTGCTGCCTAGGTTAATTGGCCTGTTGAGTAACTTGCCCCAAAAAGTGTTCCCTGCGATGTACTCTAGACACATTCTGGGTATAGCTCCGCCTTGCGCCCTATGTCTTCTGGGATAACCTTCGACCCTCGGCGACCCTGTGCAGTATTAAACGGGTACGGCTACTGAACTGATTATGTTTAAGGTAAGACCTGTATTCATTTTATATAACTAGCATTTTGTTTAATAATAGCGTATACAGTGGTGAGAAAAGGTTTGTGAAGCATTTGGAAATGTCAGTATTTATGCATAAACTTGACCTAAAATGTGAAAAGATCTTCATCTAGATACCAATAATAGATAAAGAGGACCTAATAAAACAAAAGGCAGTTAGAAAATTTATGTGAACCTTTACATTCAATAACTTCAGCAGCATTAACTTCAAGCAAACGTTTCCTGCATCTATTGATCAGCCCTGAAGATCGGCATGGTGTAATTTTAGCTTACTCCTGTTTATAGAGCTTGCTTCAACTCAATATATATGTGTGGGCTGTTTTGCATGAACTTGTCTTTTCAGATTCTATACCAACATGTCAATTAGGTTTAGGATTGTACGTTGTGTTAAGATCGTAACACCTGTATAATTGCCAGAAATCGTAAAAACCTTTTCTACCTATTACATATGTACACTGGCAAAAGTACCCATAGCTTAAACATCTCCACCTGAGCTACTAAGCATTGATATTGCATTGTCCTGAGCTGACTGCCTTTTGGTATCATCTGGCTAACACTGACAATCAGGCTCAAAAGAAAGCCATGTCTGGTGTAGGCCAATCAGTTTGAAGGACAATGCATATGTTATCAGAGCTTCCTGTTTGCATATTTTGCCACAAGTATGTGTGGCTTTTGCAACTGGACACATTGTGAAATGTGTCTATTTTGGTGTTTTAAGATCTTAACACCTGTATAATTGCCAGAAATGGTAAAAACCTGTTCTACTTATTACATATGTACACTGGCAAAATGTACCTATAGCTTAAGCTTGACTTCACGTTTGTAATTGTTTTCCTGCTGCTTTGATTATCGTATTGGGATTTGTCAACACATACAGGCTGTGATAAGCATTAAAACAATAACTGCAGCGCTTTGTGACCCTCGGATGAAAAGTGCTTTAGAAGTGCAATTATTATTTACTATATATAAAACCCTTTGAATCTATTATACACATTATAATGGTAACTTCCAGTAATGAGTGCAGTGTATACTGACACAATGATGATATGGGTGAAGCAACAGATATATGTTAAACTTACATTGCTGCCATCCTCTCCGGGGTGTCCATGTGTACCCTCCTCACCCACAAAACCCTGCACACAATTAATACACGTCAGTTGTTTTAAATACTCCCATACTCCCAGAGGTCATAAATTGTATTCTTGGTTTTTAAAAGCTTGTAAAGGGGCTATATTCTTTCCAACCCAAATGGGAGAGGGGGGAGTGGGCGTTTATGGCAATGTCGGTGCTGTGCAACAATAAAATAATTCATGTTAATGTTTGAATTGTTCCTGCTATCGCAATATGTTCAGGTGCTAGTTGTTAATGTCGTGGTCTACTGTCCACGACGAGAAGGCTTCAGAAGATCATTCGTGTAGATTGCTGTTGTTCCTCCTCCATTAAAGGAGCACACACTACCGTGGTGCACTAAACGGTTAATAGTGAGCTTGCATGGCCACAATCGTGCCGTGGCTTTCTTTAATCTTCCATTCATCAACGAGATGTTTCCATAGGTCTGTTAATCTTCTGATTTGGTTACTAGTTCCACCAGCGTCCTTAAGAAGGATGTATGTCAAAATTAAGAGGTACAATGTTTGGGTATGTTTAAACTCATTTACCATCAATTTTATTATAATAATGGCAAATGACATGTATGGTCAGCTACGATAATATAAAGGTAACACTGATGTGATACTGTATGTTAGAGCGAATTCTTGATGATTTCTTTATGAATACCTTTAGGCCATCATGACCTTTTGGCCCTCTTCTTCCAAGTTGACCATAACAGACACAATTAACGTCACAGCAGATCCTTTCTCCAACGTTAACCTGGTTACAAAACAAATTTGTTCAGTAATTTTATTTTTATTTCTCTTTAAGGAAATGTAAAGATAATTAATGTACAGTGAAATTTTGCTATATCATACCACATATTAATGATCTTTTTAGCATAACATTTTAAAAAACCTAGGAGATTTATTACATGAATGAAAATGAAGTATTTTGATATCATATTACACATTCGTGAGCATATCGATTTACCATTGTAATATCTGACATATACCAGCATGGAAACACAACTAATAAAACGTGGTGCTTCACTGTGGCTGGCGATAGTGGCGTTGTGCACACCGCATTAGCCAAAGCACATTGTGGTGTGGGCGGCGCGGTGGCCCAGTGGTTAGCGCTGACGCCTCACAGCAAGAAGGTCCCGGGTTCGAATCTCTCGGCTCGGGTGCCTTTCTGTGTGGAGTTTGCATGCTCTCCCCGTGTCCGCGTGGGTTTTCGCCAGGTACTCTGGTTCCTCCCACAGTCCAAAAGCATGCTCCTGGATAGGTTGATTGGCTCGCAGACTAAAATTGTCCCGCAATGCCCGGCGATGGACCAGCGTCCCGTCGTCGGGTGTATTCCTGCCTTACGCCCTGTGTTTCCGGGATAGGCTCCGGCTCACCGTGACCCTATATAGGATTAAGCGGTTTCAGATAATGAAATGAGATGAGATGACTGAGATAGAGGGCAATGGACTGAGGAATGCTTCATCCAGCAGTGAATACTTTGTGGAGATGGTGATGAAGGCAGTGCTCACCAGCTCCTCCGCAAGAGAGATGCCAAATCCATGCATGTTGAGATGCAGGTGATGCTGATATCTTGCACCTCTCCCAAATTCCAATTCTTGCAGGGACTGTCCCTGTGATGTCTGTAAGGCCACGGTAATGATGGCTTGCACACCTACACAAATACAGTTAGGGTGTGATATATTGTAAATTTATTATAAAATACCTTCCATTTTTACATATGGATCAAAACGCAGCGTAAAGCATTTACCGTAGTGTGTGCATTTATGTATGCCAATATTGAAAAGAAAATTTTTAAACAAGAGTATTGAATAATCACCATACTCTCAATGAAAAAAAAAAATTCAAAACAGTTGTCTAGTGTATTGTGGAATAAATATTTTAAATAATCAGAAATTTGCCCATTAAACATTTTAAAAAATGCTAGCTTATCTACAAACTTAGAATGTGCTGGTTAAAGAAGCACTCCTTTCATTTGATAGATATCTGGTTCTTACCTACTCGCTTGAGGTTTTCAATACTTTTCTGAAGAGCAGGCACATCCTGATCTAATCCATCAGAAAATAGCACTAATACCTTAAAATATGAAAGACATGCAGCATGTTATCAAAAGTTTAATTGGCAACAAACAGCACAATCCAAGTTATAAGAGGTTTCGTTTAAAAAAGGCACGAATCTGCAATATACAGTACTGGGAGATGAGTCCATAGTTGAGAAGATTATGGGAAGAAGCAGCAAGTGTTTCAAGCTGCAGTGTGGTCGGTGAGCATCGTATCGATGCAACAAAACAGTCGGTCTGGTAAACTCAACATGAGGGGAGAGTCAATGAGCAAAGCTCACGGAACGGTAACCGTACTCACAGAGAATGTTTTTTTAAAGTGTTGAGTAGGCATATAGGCGGCACGATAGCATAGTGAACAGCACGTTCAACGTCCCAAGTTTGATTCCCGTACTCGAGTGCCTGTTCATTATGGTTGCATATTCACCCCGTGTCCGCCTGGGTTTTCACCAAGTACTCAAAATTCCTCCCACAGCTCAAAATCGCGTTGCCTAGGTCTAACTGCCCTGCAATAGACTGGCACTGACGTCCTATGCTGAGTAAATCCATATCTTGTTATCTTGTACCCTGTTGTGTCTGCCAGGATAGACGCCGTCCCCTCCACGACCTTCTACAGGATTCAGCGGGTACTGATAATGATGAGGCAACTGACCACTGGTGAGTGATTGGAGTGAACCGATGGAGTGGTTCATCACGAACCGTACTGCTTTGGCATGAACTCAGTGCGGTGAGGTAGGAACTGGGATACTCCAAGCCACAGAGGACCGCAATTTTACAACTTGGACATAATGTGTGTTTTGCATACTGAAGCGTAGGAGTCGGTAACTTTTAGGAGCGGCGCGCCAAGAGTTTACTTATTCAATCTTATTTATAGATAAGAGTGCCATTGATCGGCTTGCGCCGCGAATCATAATGTAGTACATTAACCAATTAAATAATTTTATCTTTACCTCAGAATTTGTTGAGATTGACAAAGTAGTCAGGCGTAATTTTGTATCGTTTTTTTACTTAATTTCTTCACCATTAGCCTTGCAGTGGCCTTTATGGTGGCCTCTGGTCACCTTGGCCAGATGTGTGTTGATAAGATGCGATGAGCACCGATCCGTAATAACAACCAACAGCTGATTGGTAAGATCTTCTACAGAATTGTCACGTTACACGACCAGGGTAACAAATAAAATAATAATTTTTTACAATAAATACGCAATAAATTAAATGAAATAAAATGCACGAAATAAGCAAAATACCTAAAATACATTAAAAAATACAAGATGCTCTGTGCAACAGAGCATCTTGTCTCCCATGTCATTGTCAGAAACCACTTAGTCCTGTACAGGGTCGCGGTGAGCCGGAGCCTATCCCGGCAGACACAGGGCGCAAGGCAAGGATATACCGACGATGGGACGCCAGTCCATCGCCGGGCACTGCGGGGCAATTTAGCCTGCGAGCCAATTAACCTATGTAGCAGCATGCTTTTTGGACTGTGGGAGGAAACCGGAGTGCCCGGCGAAAACCCACGCGGACACGGGGAGAGCATGCAAACTCCACACAGAAAGGCACCCGAGCCGAGATTCGAACCCGGGACCTTCTTGCTGTGAGGCGACAGCGCTAACCACTGGGCCACCGCACCGCCCACGTTATATTTGGTGAAAACTAAACATAGCATTCCAACACAAGAACCTCATCCCAACTGTGAAGCATGGTGGTTGGTGGGAATATCATGATTTAGGGCTGCTTTGCTGACTCAGGACCCGGATGTTTACCATCATTAATAATAATAATTGCATTTTTATAGCACTTTTCACCCGGAGGTCACAAAGCGCTGCACAGTACGGCGGAAAGAACGGCACACCAACAACATTTTAGTATTTGACACAGCCGGCAAAACTGTAATAAAAAGTAACGTGCTCAGAAATTGACCTTGATGTACTCCTACTTTAACTTCTACATCTGCTCTTACCCCTTTTCTTACTCTCACCGCAATTCTTGAATTCTCATACATTGCCGTCATGGTTCTAACCAACCACTCGTTTACTGCTTCCTAAGTGCCCATCTATCTCTCTAGGAACCTGATCAAAAGCCTTCTCTAAGTATACCAAACCCATAAGTAACTTCTTATTTATTTCCATTGTTCTTTCTTGTCATTCTCAATAAAAATAGCATCCACCGTCCCCCTCCCAGGCATGAAACCAAATTACATTTCATCTGTATTTACCATTTTCCTGATGCACGTCGCTAAATCTTTCTCCAGAACATTCATTGTGCTTCAAAAGTTCTAATCCTGTATAAGGATTCACAAATGAGCGGGTCTCCTCCGCTTTTGAAAATCGCAAGTAGTACACTTCCCTGAAAGTGATCTGGTATTTGACCTTTCACTATTTTTCTCCACAGTTCTGCACTCATTTTATGCTTTGCTTTCCAGACGCGTTCTGCATTTCTGCAACTACCACGGTGGGACCCCCAATCTTGCCAATTTTCATCTCTCATCACTTATTCTATTTCCAATTCCGGGATTTCCTCCAACGGACCTTCTATCTTGTCACCGTCATCTTTACAATCCCACCAATGATCTCATTTCAAGAGTCTTTCCATATAATCCTTCCAAGTTTCCTTCAGATTTTTTTCACAAACTACTACTTCACCAGTATCATTATTCAAACTGTTGACTCTGACAACATTCTTATTCTTCTTCACCATTTGCGTAGCAATTCGGAAGATGTCATTTCTTTCATTCACAGTCAATATATACCTGGCAAATTCCTTACGTTCATTCCTTCCAGCTTAACAGCTAATCAGCAACGCCAATGTGGCATCCACAATGTTCACTACCTTATATTGGAATTTTTTTTTTAATAATTGACAGAAACATAAATTCAGGATTGTATCAGCACATTCCATAGATTATCAGGGCATCTGCCTGTGAGCCAAAGCTTAACAGAAAATGGGTCATGCAGCAAGACAGTGATCCTAACACAAACGAGTAATTCTACAACTTAATAGCTGAAGCAGAATATAGTTTCCGTTTTAGAATGACCAAGTCAAAGTCCAGACCTTAAGCAAATTGAAATATTGTGGCAGAACCTGCAGTGAATAGTTCATGCAAGAAAGTCCACAAATATTTCAGAGATGAAGCAGCTTTGTAAGGAAGAATAGGCCTAAATTCCTCCAAGCGCATTTGCAGAACACGTTTGTTGGAAATTATTGTTACTCAACTAGACGACACCAGTTACTGGCTATAAAGGTTCACGTACTTTTTCTGACAAATAAATTGAATATTGGATCATTTTGCT